>CP106726.1:80573235-81173235 GCA_025506655.1 Gossypium rotundifolium | reverse complement strand
AAACCGCTTTTCGGAAGAAGTATGTGGGCACCACTACACGGATGCTCGAGAGGAAAGCCTTTCCGGGTTAGTGCAAGGAACCAAGTCGAAGAGAGAATATGAGGCGGAGTTTTGAGATCGAGTAAGTATGCTAGAGGCATCGTGGCTACTCGAACACGAGCGCCTGTGGTCCGCTTTGAGGACGGACTCGAGATGATTTGAGGTTCTTGATTGCCCATGACAAGTTCGTGAGTTTTCGTCCCTTGTGGAAAAGGCTAAGGTAGCCGAGGGATCAAGGAGGTCGTGAGGCGTAATTATAGTAGGAATAATCAAAGAGAGGATTTGGGTCACTGGATCCAGTGGTAATGATCGAAGAAGAAGGCAGAGTGGGCCAAATCAGCAGAAGGGCCGTAGCTACTAATCGAGACCGGCTCGGTAATCGGCGTGGAAGTCCCATTGGGAGGTTGTTCGACCGCGATAGAGGATGTTTTGAGTGTGGATCTTTAGAACATCGGTCGAGATTGTCCCCGAAGCGAGCTCGGAATCACCGAGGGCGTAACCATACTTAGGATGAAATATGGGACCGCAGAGGGTCGTGGTAATGGCAGAGGAAGCAATGGTCCTAACCGAGGTCGAGGAACTCGAGGCGGAGGTTCAGCAACACTGAGGCTAAGCGACTGGCTTAGTCTATCGGCAAGGCGTCATGAGGAGGGTGACGCACCGGATGTCATAACCAGACGCGTTCGATTTTAGTCTCCTTATTATGCATTAATTGATGTGGGGTCTACACATTCGTATGTAGCCGTGAGTGTGGTAGAGACTTTGAACCTAGACTCGAGATCGCCGCTAGGGAGATAACCGTAGTAAGTCCTTTAGGTCACTCAGTAGTGGTAGACAAACTTTTAGAGACGTACCCCTAGAACTCCAAGGGGTCGATTCGGTCGATCGATGGAACTACCATTCGGGAGTTCGATTTGATCCTTGGAATGGATTGGTGGCTAAGTATCGGTAATTTGGATTTGTGACTAAGCGCATGGTTCTAAGACGGTGAAGGTGGTGAAGTGGTTATGATAGGTGATAGAAGGAATTACCTATCCAATGTGGTGTCTGCCTTGAAGGCGGAAAAGATGGTCAAGAAGGTTGTAAGGCGATTTGGTTCGAATCTGCTTTGGAAGCTAAGGAGTCGAGAGTTGGAAAGGTCCGAACGGTTGGGGAATTTGTCGATGTGTTCCCTGAAGAACTTCCGGTTCCGCCTCCAGATCGGAAGTCGAATTCGATATAGACTTGCTACCGGAACAGCACCGTGTCTATAGCACTCACCGAATGGCACCAAAGGAATTGGTGGAGTCAAGGCTCAAATTCGTGAGCTCTTGGATAAGGGATTTATTCGACCTAGTATATCTCAAGTGGGAGCGCTTTGTTGTTTGTCAAGAAGAAGGACGGTTCTATGCGAATGTGCATCGATTCCGCCGGTTAAACAAGTTAACGATCAAAACAAGTACCCATTGCCTCGGATCGATGACTTGTTTGACCCGATTGAAGGGCGTCGGTGTTTTCAAGATAGACCTTAGGCTCGGGTTACCATCAACTTAAGGTGAAGGGGCGATGTTCACAAGGCGGCGTTCGAACTCGGTATGGGCATTACGAGTTTCTAGTGATGCCATTGGGTTGACCAATGCACCGTGGCGTTCATGGATCTAATGAGCGAGTTTTCAACGATGCTTGGACCAATTTGTCGAGTGTTCATAGGCGACATATTGGTTTACTCAAGGACGGAGGAAGAGCATGACAAGCATTTACGGATAGTTCTGCAAGTGTTGAGGGAAAAACAGTTATATGCCAAATTCAGTAAGTGCGAATTTTGGCTAAGTGAGGTGGCTTTCTTAGGTCACGTAGTGTCAGCGGAAGGGATTAGAGTGGATCCCCGCAAGATTGAAGCGGTATTGGAGTGGAAACCGCCTAAGTCGGTGGCAGAGATACGAAGTTTTCTGGGTTTAGCAGGGTATTATCGAGATTTGTGGAAGGGTTCTCTCGATTGCAAATACCGTTGACTAAGTTGCTAAGGAAAGGTGTTCCGCTTGTATGGTCGGAGAAGCAGCAAGAAAGTTTTGATAAGTCGAGGAAGATTCTCGACTAAGTCTGATTTTAGTACAACCCGAGGCGGGAAATTATTCACGCTTTATTGTGATGCATCTCACATCGGTTTGGGGTGTGTGTTGATGCAAGATGGGAAGGTAGTAGCCTATGCATCCCGTCAGCTGAGACCGCATGAGGTTAACTACCCAACTCACGACTGAGTTAGCCGCAATGCCTTCGCCTTGAAAGTATGGAGACATTATCTTTATGGGGAGAAGTCGGTAATTTACACGGACCACAAAAGTTTGAGGTATCTTCTGACACAGAAGGATCTGAATCTGAGACAGCGCCGATGGATTGAGCTGTTAAAGGACTACGACTGTTCCATCGAATATCATCCGGGTAAGGCTAACATGGTGGCCGACGCGTTGAGCCGGAAGGTCGTGGCGGATTTAAGAGCAATGTTTGCTCAGTTGAGCCTATATGACGATGGAAGCCTTCTGGCAGAGCTTCAAGTTAAGCCAACATGGATCGAGGAGATTAAGAGCAAACAGTTAGTGGATGAAGGGCTAAATGCGAAGAGAATACAAGTTCAGAATGGTGGTGTAGAGGGGTATAGTGTGACTGGTGATGGTGTGCTATGTTTTCAGGGACGGCCTTGTATGCCAAAAGATATGGAGTTGAGGCGAAAATTCTTCAGATGCTCATAGCAATTTCATACGCTATGCATCCGAGAGGAAGCAAGATGTATGGAGATCTACTAAATGCCTGTGGCGGGTTGAAGCGTGAGATAACGTAATTCGTAGGAAGTGTTTGACGTGTCGTGAGTTAAGGTGAACACCGATTACCATCGGGGTTACTTCAACCGGTGAAGATCCTCAATGGAAGTGGGAGCGGATCACTATGGATTTCGTCGCTGGTCACCCTTACGCCAAAGAAGAAAGATGCGGTTTGGGTAATCGAGACCGTCGACTAAATCACTCACTTCATACCGGTGAGAATGGACTACTCACCCGTGGTTAGCAAAGTTGTATGTGGCCGAGATAGTCGGGTTGCATGGTGTACCGTGACGCTTATCTCGGATAGGGACCCAAGGTTCACTTCGAGGTTTTGGAAAGCGTTACATCAAGCGTTGGTACGCGGTTAGATTTCAAGACACTTTCCATCCGCAGACGGACGGCAATGAAAGGGTCATCTGAGATCTTAGAAGATATGCCGAGGGTTATGTCTTGGAATTCGAGGTAGTTGGGAGGAATTCTTACCTTTGGCCGAAGTTCGCCTACAACAATAGCTACCAAGCGAGTATTCGAGATAGCACCACACTGAAGCTAATCGTATGGATCGAAATGCCGAACTCGACGTGTTGGACGGAGTGGGTGAACGACAAGTGTTGGGCCCGAAATGGTAGCGAGACCGAGGACAAAGTTAAAGTGATTCGATCTCGTCTCAAGGAAGCATCGATAGGCAGAAGTCTTATGCCGATCTCAAACGCAAGGAAATGGAGTATGCTGTGGGAGATAAGGTCTTCCTGAAGGTGTCGCCTTGGAAGAAGGTGTTAAGATTTGGACGAAAAGGGAAGCTAAGCCCAAGATTCATTGGCCCATATACAGTGCTGAAGCGAATAGGACCGGTAGCATATCACTTAGAGTTACCGGCATAATTAAGTCAGATACATGACGTCTTTCACGTATCAATGCCGAGAGGCAGATCGGTCAGATCCATCACATGTGGTGCCTGTGACTGACATTGAGGTTAACGCAGACTTATCTTTTGAGGAGGAACCGGTTCAGATCTTGGATAGAGATATAAAGGTTCTACGTAGGAAGTCGATGCCCTTAGTGAAAGTGCTATGGCGGAACCATGTCTTTGAGGAAGCTACGTGGGAACCTGAGGATGTGATACTGGCGGCAATACCCTCATTTGTTTTAGTTATGTAATTTCGGACTAAATTTATTTTAAGGGGGTAGAACGTAACATCCCAAAAAGGGGTTATTTGGAACTTAATCATTTTCTTATGTAAGAATCCGAGATATTATTTATGGAATAATCATGATCAATTTAAGTTTTTGTGTTGGCTCGATTTGGTAGGAAATTTTAGTTTTAACTTTTAAGGTAGGAAGCCTTAGCAAGAGGGTGTTATAAGAATAAATGAGGATAATTTTGACATAAATGAGCTTAGACTAAGTGGCAAAGTAAGCCCACTTAAGAGCTGCATGTGACGCCACCAAGGAGCAAGGGAGAGCTTGTGTTCGAGTCATGAAATCCCTCTTTGTTCTTTATTTTGACGGCACATGGGGAGAGTTTCTCCTCTCTTTAAACTCTTATTATTATTTATTTATTGATGATAAATAATAAGTTAAAAGAAGGATAATAGGGATTTTATTTTAAGGATAATAGGGGATATTACATGGATTATTAAGAGATTATTACTTATTATTAGAAATTAAATCATATTAGTTTGAATGGGTGGCCTAGAGTGATTCAAGGAAGATTGATGAATCTTGAACTCTTTGTTAGAAGAAGTGGACGGCAAGGACACTAGGGGGGGTGCCGAATGCTTATATAAGCACCTAAGTGATCACCTTGTTTTCTTTTTTTCCAAGTTTGCTAGTGAATCTCCAAACCCTCCCATCTTTTATTCTTTCTCTTTGAAGACTAAAACCATCAATTTCTTTTATTTCAATCTTTGGCCGAATCCTCCACATCTCTATAGCCCATCTATTTCTTTTCTTCATAGATCAAAACCCTATTGTCCTACCTCCAAATAGCCGGATATACCCTCTTAAAGTGTCAAACCTCACATTCCTCCTTGGTTGCACTTTGGTAGAATGGTGCAAATGGCATTGATACTCCGGACTTCTTTGTAATTCAATCGATTATCAAGGTAAGGGATGGTTGAACCCTCCTTCTGTATTTCCTTTTTCTTGTCGACTTATGGGATTAAGTGGAAGCCGAAGTTTCGGCAACTAGTAGCAAGAGTTCTAACCAATGTTGAAATCGATGATAGGCACTTCGGGATCTCAAAACAGAGAGATCGGATCTGGCATTCTCTGACATTCGGTTTTGGGTAGGTGGTGGTAAGTGTCTACCTATAAAAGATTACTCCTCTAATGATTAAGAAAGGCCGAAAGCTATGGTTGCTAATATTGACCAACTGTAGTTTATGAACCAGATTTGCGATTCGGGTGCCGAAGCTAGGATTCAAGCGATTAGGTAAGGATGCGGGTACAAAATATGACCCCTTTAAATTATTTGGTTTGGCCGAATGGCCATATTGCTAACCTTGATAGTTGGCCGAATATAGGGGCAAGGACTTAGAGTGTGGCCGATTGATTATCTTCGGGATTTAAGACTATCGTGGTAACAGGTGTGTACATACACACTATATAATATGTTAACTATGCTTAACTTTGTGAATGCTCATTTTTGTTAATGTAGCATTGGAATTAATACCAAATCGGTATAAGTGGTGATTCGTGTAAGCACTGTTAATGTGATTTATTATTATTAATGCTTTTGGTAAGCATGATGTATTGACACATGAAATTTAAGAATGTGATGGCATGAAACATATGTATGTTTATCTGCTGTGGGATTGATGAGTGGAGGCGATATTATTGTGCCGACGGGCACCAGTGTTTTGGTAACACACCGTGACTATATGTCACCGAGGTTTGGTACCTCCAGAGGTTTGGTACCTCAATAGCGACTTGTCCCGTGGTTAACACCACCGTGGGTTGGCCCCACTTGAGATATGGGATCGCTCGCGCTGATTTGGTATCACACGATGGGTTGGCCCCATCACCCGATTTGTGTCTACGGACACCGTTGTTTTGGTAACACATTGTGACTATATGTCACCGTGGTTTGGCACCACCAAAGTGGTTTGGTACCACAACGGGTAGACAAGTGGCGTATGGTTGGCTAGGTTGGGTACACATTATTTTGCATATTAAATGTTATATGTTGTGTATGAAAATATTTTAAAACGGGAAGGGTTACATCTTGAGTCTTGGTGACTCACCTTCTCCATTAATTTTTCGGTGATGCTTAGATCGCGGACATGGAGCCGGAGGGACTTGAGGAGGCCATGCGGTGGATTTACAATTAAATAGACTTTAATTTTAGTTATTTTAAATTTGGTTATTGGGTTGTTTTATTTTGGATGTAATAAGGCCTCACCATACTTTACTTTAGTTATTTTCTTATATGTTGGATAATTTATTTTAATTAAAACTTGAATTACGCTTTTCCTAAATTAACACGAAAATGTTTTATCGTGCCATCGAGCACATCCGAAAATTTGTGTAATAACTTGACTTAATTAAATTTTCAAATTGGACTAAGTATAATTTCGCAAGATAACTTAAAATGAGCGTTTTCAACGAAACTTAAGTGGATTTAGAAAATGGGTTTCAAAAGTTCTTCTTAGTAACGACCCATATTCGGTCCTAACGATTGGTAGGGTTTGATGTATTATGAGATAGCATAGAGGTTCATGAAGTAAATAATAATGATTTTGCAAATATTTTAAGGATATTAGAGTTTGATTCAAAGTAACATAATTACATAAGTATTTATTTCCTTTCAAAATAAGAAATGAACTGCTTCTTTTCCACTAAAAATAGTTAACTAAATTAAAATGATGAAATTTCAAAAGGCTGAAAGAACCCTAAAGCAACACAACGTTTATAAATCTAAGCAAATTAAATAATTTATATTTTACACATATTATTTTTAATACTTGCAATGTATCCTATAATTATTTTTTATAACAATTAATTCCAGACGACACAAGTAATTTATGCTTATCTTTGGCACTAAAAATTTAAAATACATCTTTATGTGTTGACAAAATTCTAATTACTGCAGCTATACATGTTTCCAGACTATTTTCAGGTTTCTACAATAGATCAGGTAGTAAAATAGACAACACATATATTTCATGATAGAAAAAGAGAAAACAAAACCATCATCAAATCAACACCTAATTATGCGACTCCTAGCACTTACAAACGATCAAAACACCCTCAAAAACCAACCCAATTCGACAGTTGAACGAAGAAAGAAATACAGAACACACAAAATTTTTGATAAGCGACAGCGAATGCTAACAGCGTTGAAACAATTGAGACAATGCAAAAATGGCTAAAACTTAACAGCATACAAGGAAAAACAATCAAAGAACAATGCCCAAATGAAAAGAGAAATAGAATTGCAAGCACGGAAAGAACAATTCAATTTGCTGTTTGCAATTGAATTTCAACAACCAACGTGATTGCGCATGCGCTGTGGAATAAATAGGAAAATAAAATTAAATAATTAAAACCTAATTCTTATCCTACTTTTACTTTTAAATGTAATCTGATATAAAAGAGTTATCTTAAAATAATTTTTTAAAAAATATAAGTATTAATAAATTAAAAATATTATCTTAATAAAAAATAACAAAAATATGAAATAGGCACTACACCAAAACAGATTTTTAGCGGCGTTTTTAGTGGCGTTTTAAAGAAAAACGCCGCAAATATTATTCATTAGCGGCGTTTGAGGGAAAACGCCGCAAAAAAAAGAGCAATAGCGACGTTTATTAACAAAACGCCGCTAAAAATGACATATTGCGGCGTTTATTTGTAAAACGCCACTAAAGGTCTGAACATTAGTGGCGCTTTTGGAAAAACGCCGCTAAAAGTTTGAGCATTAGCAGTGCTTTTGAGAAAACGCCGCTAAAAGTATTGACATTAGCGGCACTTTTCTACAAACGCCGCTATAGATCTGAGTATTAGTGGCGCTTTTCTAAAAACGCCGCTATAGATCTGAGTATTAGCGGCGCTTTTGTAAAAACGCCACAAAATTTTGAGCAAAATAACATTGTTTAATTTTTTTTTGAACTTTAGTGGCCTTTTTTATAGAAACGCCGCAAAAAGAATAATTTATTTTAGGGTTTATGATTTAGGACTTAATTAAGGTTTAATGTCTATAGTTTATAGTTTTAGGGTTTATGATATAATATTTATTATTTTGGGTTAATGGTTTATGTTTTATAGTTTAGGGCTTATGGGTTTCTAAATTGAGTTTAAGGTTTAGGGTTTTCTAGTTTAGGGTTTAGTGTTTTCTCGTTTAGGGTTTATGTTTTATTATTTATTTAAAGGTTTATAGATCATGGGTTTTTGGATCATGTTTATGGATTACGGTTTAAGTGTTGGGGTTTAGGGGTAATAGGTTAAGGGTTATGGGAGTAATGGTTTGGGGCCGGTTAATCTTTAAGGGTTATTATTTTATGGTTTAAGGTTTAGGAGTTATAATTTAATTTTTAAGTTCTACGAGTTACTATTTCAATGGTTTAGGGTTTAGGGATACTATGCATGGTTTATAGTTTATAGTTTATAGTTTAGGGTTTAAGGGTGTATGATTTAGGGTATAATTTTTAGGGTCGTGGTTATGGATTTAGAAATTAATCTTGGATTTTTAGAATATAAAAAAGATAAATATAAATTATTATTTTAAAAGAATACATATCAAAATGTGTTAAATCCTAAAAGCATACATGAACTTTAATTTGATCCAAATCTTGTAAAATATAAACATAATTATTGATATTATTAACATCATTTTTTATTATTGCATACATAAAAATTTATATTTACTCAGTATAAAAATAAATTGATGTATTTATATTTTAAAATAATGTGTATGATTAAATCAAAATTAAAATTTCAATGTATATATATTTAGGGTTTAATTAAGGATTAAGAGGTTAATGGTTTTATGGAATTTAAGAAATAATTAAAACATTAGTGGCGTTTTTTACAAAAAACGCAGCAAAAACGCATCACTTTAGCCAAAACAGTGGCGTTTTAGTTGTGTTTGTTGTGGCATTAGCGGCGTTTTTGTTGAAAACGCCAGTAAAGATCGAGAAATAGTGGCGTTTTTAAAAAGCGCCGCAAAATGTAAAGTTAAACGGTGTCGCTTGGGTTAGTGGCGCTTGGGTGCAAACGCCGCAATGTATTTTGTTTTTAAGGAAAACGGCGCGTTTTTGTAAGCTCGGTTCTGTGGACGACGTCGTTTTGTCGAAATGGAAAAAATTTTAGTGGCGCTAGTAAATAAACGCCGCCAAAACTCAGGCATTAGTGGCGCTACGATAAAAACGCCGCAAGATGTATTTTGTTTTTGAGCAAAACAATAGCTTCAGATGCTCGGTTTACTTGACGACGTCTTTTGTCAAAAAGGGAAAAAATTTTAGTGGCGCTACTGAATAAACGCCACTAAAACTCGGGCATTAGTGGCGCTAGGTTGAAAACGCCGCAACTTGTATTTCGTTTTTAAGCAAAACGACGCTTTTTTGTATGCTCGATTTTAACCCCAATCCAACCCCGAAATACCTTATTGTTTTCCCCTAATTGTATACCCTAAATCCCTAACTCCCAAAAACTTCATCTGACCATCTGCTTCGTCACCAACGACTGTTCCCTCTGCCGCATCACCGTCGACCTTCCTCTATCTCATCGCCTTTGACACTCTGCTGCATCACCGAGTAAGTGTTCTTACAATGGCTTCTCATTCTTTTTAGTTTGTCTGACTGGAGATCATTAGGACTGATCTATACTGGAATTGACGGTCCCTCATCTGGAAGTGAGATACATAATAACCCCTTTTTCCCCAATTTCAAATCCTTAAAGTTCACCCTTCCTACCGGCCATTGATTTCTCAGTTAGAGAAAATCGGATTAACAAGGGCAAGGGTGCTGCAAAATCAGGGTGTTAAAATTTTTGTATTATTCCTTGCTGGTTTTGGTGTATGGAATTTGTTTTCATTGTGTAATGCCTTCCTCTCTAACTGTATAGATCTTTTTTCCCTTTGCAGGAGAAACTCTATCAATGGATTCTGAGGCAGCAAGAAGAAGGGTCAAGGGCTACATTGTTGATATAGTTTCTTATTTGCGGTATTTTTCATTTCTTGCTTTCCTTAGTTGCTAATTAGCTATTTGTCTCGCCAATCGCATATGCTTTGAATTGAACTTTGCAACTAAACCGGATAACTATGAAATACTTTGTTGATGTCCTTGGATCCTACATTTTACTGAACTATTTTATATGATATGTTAGCCTTGCTATTCCATTTAATTCTAGTTCTTTTACTTTGTTGGGTTCGGTTACGAAAGACAATCTTGAATATCATTCGGGATAAATTTTTTTATTTGAATGTTTTAGATTATTTTGAAGTATTATACTTTTCTCTACATATTTTATAGTATTTTAATATCAACAATCCAGCAAAATCTTTTTCAAATGTCTCAGATATTAGTAATTAAAGTTTGTTAAATTATTTAAAAGTGTATTCTTTTATGCATATTAATCATATAATTGTTCATACTGACAAGTAAGCCTTCCAAGAGTACCGGTTTGGAATCCCTATCCATAAAAAAATTGTATTAAAGAAAAGTGAATTTAAACAAGAAGATATATGTAATTTTCATGCTTTATATCATCGCTTATGGAGTAATCATACTACTTAAAAATAAGTGAACACTTCAAATATTTTTGTCTTAGTATTTTATTAGGTGTATTATTATTCTTTATGTTACACATTTTACTTTCATTTATTTGTTTATAAAAATAATAATATGAAGTAAAAATTAAAATGTGTAGCATATAAGTAGATTAATAAAGTGATTAGTTTTCTTTAGAAGAGAACTAAAATAGGTAAAATCAATAATCTTGTTTGATATCTCCAATGTTGCCATATTTTCTATGTTCAAATGAAACTCTTCAAAGTTTTGAGGCAATATTGGTATTTATTATTCATATTATAGCTCTTTAAATATATGAATATTAATTGGATATATATGTTTAATCATATGTAAAGTTTGAAAATTGTTTTAGAGGAATTAAAAATTGAAATTGAAACTTGATAACATTGACAGTCAAATTGAAATTTGTGGTTTTACAGTCAAATTGACAGTCAAACCCTGATCTTTGTCATTATCTTTATGAACCAAAGATAGATTTACCTCTGTACTTTTAATTCCATATTGGAATTTGTGGTTTTACTTTTATTTGATTGGATTCTAAAACAACTAATCTGTTATTTTTTTAAAATGTAGGAGTTATTGTTTTCTTAAAATGTAGGAGCAACCTGTATGTATTTGTAGAGATTTTAAAATGGAATTGTATGCATTTTTCCAGAATGGTTGGAAATTGAGATGTTTTATTGCTGTAATTGAGGTGTATAAATGTTGTTAATTGAGATGTTAAAATGCTGCAAATTGAGGTGTTTAAATGATGTTAATTGAAGTGTTTAATTGCTGTAAATTGAGGTGCTCAAATGATGTAAATTGAAGTGTTTAATTGCTGTAAATTGAAGTGCTCAAATGATGTAAATTGAAGTGTTAAAGTGTTGCAATTTGAAGTATTTAAATGATGTGAATTGAAGTGTTAAGTGCTGCAAATTGAAGTGTTTAAGTGCTGCAAATTGAAGTGTTAAAGTGTTGCAAATTGAAGTATTTAAATCTCTGTGAATTGAAGTGTTAAAGTCTGCAAATTGAAGTGTTTACATGTTGTAAATTGAAGTGTTTTAAGTACTGCAAATTGTATTGTTTAGTTCCTGGAAATTGAGATGTTTATTGCTATAATTGAGGTGTATAATTGTTGTTAATTGGGATGTTAAAGTGTTGTAAGTTGACGTGTTTAAATGCTGTAAATTGAAGTGTTTAATTGCTATAAATTGAGGTGCTTAATTGATGTAAATTGAAGTGTTTAATTTCTGTAGATTGAGGTGCTCAGATGATGTAAATTGAAGTGTTAAAGTTTTGCAAATTGAAGTATTTAAATGATGTGAATTGAAGTGTTAAAGTGCTACAAATTGAAGTGTTTAAATGCTGTAAATTGAAGTGCTAAAGTGCTGCAAATTGAAGTATTTAAATGCTTTGAATTGAAGTGTTAAAGTGCTGCAAATTGAAGTGTTTACATGTTGTAAATTGAATTGTTTTAAGTACTACAAATTGTATTGTTTAGTTCCTAGAAATTGAGGTGTTTATTGCTATAATTGAGAGGTGTATAACTGTTGTTAATTGGGATGTTAAAGTGTTGTAAGTTGAGGTGTGAACTGCTGATTGTTATCAATTGACATCCCCATTAGTAACACTGCTTTCTTGCTTCTAGATGTCATTATATATCTTTGAACTGAACCACTACTGGTTTATTATTTAAATACTACTTTCTTTGCTTTTCAGGGACGTTCAAGTTTGACATTTAATCTGCTTCCTGCTCCTTCTACAACTTCTGGTTCAACTGAAGAGTTACATTTAATCTTCGATTTAATATCCGGTAGTGCTATTGATAAAGTTTCTTCGCAGGTTGTTCTCCGTTAGTTTGTTGGTAAGTTTTCCTTTGTTTACATATAGTTGCCCTCAGTTTTTTATATCATTAGTATGAGTATTCAAATAATACACGACATATAGTCAACAATTATAAAAAATTATTTTGATCATTATTTAATATTTTTTAAAAGAAGTAATTTAAAATCATTTAAATTTACAACAACAATATGTAAATGATTTATAGAAATGAAATAGTTAAAAATCAAATTTCTATAAAATTGACATAAAATAAAATATTATTTATTTAAGGGTAGTAATGTTATTTTCACACTTATTACTTACTTATTCTTTATCAACATGTAATTCAACCAAATAATGTAATCCTATTCAAATTTTGCTCTATTCCATTATAGTAAATCAAACATAAAGTCATAGTCGTTTGAACTAGTTGGGCTATCAATTCGGAAAAAGTATTAGACTAATTGACTTGAAAATAAGTATGTACCGATTAAACCAAGTTAAAAAAATAAAATTATTTTTAATATTTTTTATTTTTAGTGATTTATTCAATTAAACCATATTTAGTAACCTGACCAATTAAATAATTTATCCCGATATCTTTAATTTTCTAAAATTTATTCTATATTTTAATATAGTCAAATAACAAACCCAACACAAAAGGTTAGTAAAACATACTAATTTTAACTATTATATAACTATTTTATAGACTTGACATTAGATATAAGATTCAATTAAAATAAATTATTAAACAAGTTATTTCAAATTCTAAGCACCCTCACAACATCTCAACTTACCTAATTTTAAGATCAAATTTCATAACTTACGTAAGTTTACGATCAAATTTCATAACTTACATAATTTTAAGTTAAGATCAAACTTCATAACTTCCATAATACTTGTATAGAAAAAAATGATTCAAAGTATATAGGCTGGAAACCTGACGGGTTGCCTTATATCTCACAGTCAGATATAATGGATCCTCCCTAGGTGTAACAATGCCACATATGATGAATCTAAAAGAATATAAAACTTACCTAATTTTAAGATCAAATTTCATAACTTACATAAGTTTAAGATCAAATTTCATAACTTACATAATTTTAAGTTAAGATCAAACTTCATAACTTACATAATACTTGTAAAGAAAAAAAAAGATTCAAAGTATATAGGCTGGAAACCTGATAGATTGCCTTATATCTCACAGTGAGATATAATGGATCCTCCCTAGGTGTAACAATGCCATGTATGATGAATCTAAAAGAATACAAAACTTACCTAATTAAGATCAAATTTCATAACTTACATAAGTTTAAGATCAAATTTCATAACTTACATAATTTTAAGTTAAGATCAAACATCATAACTTACATAATACTTGTATAGAAAAAATGATTCAAAGTATATAGGTTGGAAACTGACGGGTTGCCTTATATCTCTGATTAGATATAATGGATCCTCCCTAGGTGTAACAATGCCACGTATGATGAATCTAAAAGAATACAAAACTTACCTAATTTTAAGATCAAATTTCATAACTTACATAAGTTTACGATCAAATTTCATAACTTACATAATTTTAAATTAAGATCAAACTTCATAACTTACATAATACTTGTATAGAAAAAAAGATTCAAAGTATATAGGTGGAAACTGATGGGTTGCCTTATATCTCACAATGATATAATGGATCCTCCCTAGGTGTAACAATGCCACGTATGATGAATCTAAAAGAATACAAAACTTACCTAATTTTAAGATCAAATTTCATAACTTACATAAGTTTAAGATCAAATTTCGTAACTTACATAATTTTAAGTTAAGATCAAACTTCATAACTTACATAATACTTGTATAGAAAAAAAATGATTCAAAGTATATAGGCTAGAAACCAGACGGGTTGCCTTATATCTCACAGTCAGATATAATGGATCCTCCCTAAGTGTAACAATGCCACGTATGATGAATCTTAAAGAATACATAACTTACTTAATTTTAAGATCAAATTTCATAACTTACATAAAAACGCCGCTAAAGGTGTGGTCTTTTAGCGGCATTTCTTATAAAAGCGCCGCTAAAGGTGTGGTCTTTTAGCGGCGTTTCTTATAAAAGTGCCGCTAAAAGTCAAGACTTCTAGTGGCATTTTTTCGCAATAAACGCCGCTAACTTTTGCGGAGCGTGTTTTAGCGGCGTTTTTTGCGGCGCTTTTGATTATATTACTGGCACTTAAAAACGCTGCTAAAAGCCATAAAAAACGGCGCTAAAAGTCTGTTTTGGTATAGTGAGGGAGACATGAGAGGAAACATCTATTTTGGTATAGTGAGGGAGACATGAGAGGAAACATGGAGAAATGTGAGAATTTTTTTAGGAATTTCTTTATTTTCAACAAAATAAAATAAAATAAAATAATTAATTAAAATAACTTTTAACAACAACCAATCAAATATATATATATTAAAAAAATAATTCATACTAATGTACACAAGGATTTGAACTTAGAGACCCAAAGAAAAATGTTGCTTAACCACTAAACCATTAGGCTCATCGTTAACTCTAAAATGTAAAAATTCACTTAAAGGTCCATCTGAATTACTGACCCTAACCAACAACCTTAATTCTTCTAACCTCAAATTTTGAAGTGTTACATGATTTGGGTTCGTGTTCGAGCTTGAGGCTTAAGATTTGTGTTTGGGGTTTAAGGTTTGGGTTGAGTTTGGGATTTTGGGTTCAGGGTTAAAGTTTGATGTTCGGGGTTTAGGCTTCATGGTTCAATGTAAAAAAAAAATCAAAATTATGTGTCAATGACATGAAAAAAATTATTGAAATGTCATTAAATAATTGAAAAATAAACATAGATGATATGCAGGAAGGGTCCATAAAATAATTTCTTGGGAGAGAACTACTAAATCGCCAGTCTCTATCAATAATCAGATCACTACAAATTTGATAGCTCATAGTCGTTAGAGCCAAGAATTCTAGCTGAAGAAGAATGGAAGGAGATAAATAATTCAATGTTGGAACATCATTACCGTCAAATTTTGATGATTTAGATTACTTTGCAAGCTGGTCTTCTTAACCCAGTGCTTCTAATGGTTCTGAGATCCTCAACAACGACACCATGGAACCAACCACAAAAATTTATGGATCTAGATCTGTCACAAGTATCCAACACAATATAAACTTCCTTGAGGACAAAAGCAACAATTGAGAGCCTTCGGCAACCAAAACTTTGGGGAGTTTAACTTTGAACACAAATTGTAATAGACCCATTTTGCCCGGGCTCATACCATTTAAAAACCAAAAAATAATATTTAATAAAGTCCCTTTACAGCCAATTTACAAAATTAAATTACACCCCAATCCCAATTAGCCCAAAACTAAAAATCAAACCCAAACCCAAATCACTAATCCATTAGCCCAATTAACATTACAAGCCAAACACTACCCAAAACCCGTTACACCCAGGCCTAATTGGTCCAAAACAGACTACCCAGACCCAACCCTATGCGGCCCAAAAGGGCCCAATACCCAAACTGTTTCAGAAGACCTAGGGTTTCTGGAAAACCCCTGCGCCGCAGCCTACCCACCAGCCTTCATCACCGCCGAGACATGCGCTATTAATCTGCAAAAGAAAAGAAAAACACAGCAAAAGCAGCAAATATGGCAAATAGAATCTGTACTTTAATTATTTTGGGCTATAAAAACCTACTGTAATCTGTAAAAAGGGGACTATGATTTTTTTTACACGCAAATATACACAGAAATACAATACAAAAAAAAAAACAAAGAGCAGAGGTGATTTTCGATTATTCCATCTCTTTTTTTTTATTTTCTTTCGATTCATGCAATATTTTTATTACATATACCACTAAAAATAAAGAGCATGAGTTTACCTTTCAATTCGCACTGAAGAAACGAAGTTTCTGGCCTCCGGCTGTCGTATATGGCGGTGCTTACGGTGGCCCATAGGTCCGATGACTGGAACCCAGATGGGGGGAAGGGAGGATTTGAGAGGATTTTTAAATTTAAAAAAAAAATAGATTTAAATGATTTTTTTTCATAAAAGTGGCTTATATAGCAATATGAAACGACGTTGTTTTTGCTTAAGCCAATAAGCACTAAAATGACGTCGTTTTAAGGCCATATATCCGCGCATTGACCCGACCCTGGGAGGATCTGCGTGTTTTTGTTAAAGGGTCTAATTGCCCTTAAGCCCTTCCGCATTATTGAAAATTTATAATCATGTCCAATTTACATCTTTCTTTATTTTCAATTTGGCCCAGAATCATGGCCTCTGATTCAATTTGGTCCCTAGGGCCAATTTAAAGGCAGATGATGGAAAGACGCCATTTAGGAGATAGGGCATAATTTCCCAATAAGTCCCTATAGTTTGGCGTGCGTTCCAACATCATCCTTTTTACAATTTTACTTCAGATTTCTTTTTTATTCTGATTTGATCCTTGTTTCTTTGATTTTTAATTCTTTTTATTTTCATTTTTATTCTTATTTTTAATTATTTTAGTATCATATATGTATTAAATTATTACTATTTATTATTTATATTAGGTTATTTTGTTAAGTTCAATATTATTTATATATTATATATTATTTTAAAATTTACACATTAGTTATTATATTACATATTTTTTTGTATATTAATATTATTATATTATATTATATATAACATTTAAATCGTTTTATCCTTAGTATTGTATATAATTTTGTATATTGTATAACACATTTTTTATATTGTTTATTTCAAATATGTAGTTTTATGCATATATGTATTACATTATTATATTATAAATATATTTTAATTTAAAATTATATATTATTTACTTAAAACTGCTTTTTATCACGTGTTATTGTTTATATTTGTATATATTAAATTATTAAATTATATATTTATTATAAGTTATCCTTTATATTTTTCATATATTCTAAGTTTTTATATTATTTATTTAAAATATATTGTTTATATATATATATATATTAATCGTTTTAGAAATTGTCATTTTTTTAAATTCTCTTTTGTTATAATATTTATTCAGGTGTTAAAATATATCATTCATTTATTTACTTTTGTATTTGATCTTGTTTGTAGAGTTTCATATTCATTTCTTAAATTTTTATCTTTCACATAGATTTTTTAATTGTTCTTGCTTATTTTATATCTTGTGTTTGTTTATTTATGTTCTTTTATTTGCTTATTATTGCTTTAGCATAGTCTTTTTATTACATGTATCACTTGCTATGTTACGTTATTTTCCATTTAATTGTCTATATTAGTATGAAATATTAGTATATCATGTAATTTTTGTAAATTGCTTTTGGTATTTATGTTTTATGATGTATTAATGCAATATTTTTACTTGAATCATTGTTTTAAATAAAAATACATTTTGCAAAATTATCACATTTTATCCAAAAGTTTTTCTTAAATAAGGCAAATTTTGTGTTTAGAAATTCGGGAAATAGTGCCCTAACGTGCTGGGTTTCGATTTTCCATTTGACTAAATAGCTAAATATCCTTTTAATGAATTTTGTAAATCATAATATAATTTTGGTTACGAGGGTTTAAAACATCATGTCCTAACATGCTGGATGTGGTGTTTGTATTCTTTCGGAACAAAAGTATCTCAAGTTCTAACTCAAATTGTTCAAGTTTTTAAAGAAATCATGTTTTCAAATCTTTTCAAATTTTTGACATTAGGACAATAACTAATCAATCCGGTACCAATTTTGGGCGTTACGAGGGTGCTAATCTTGTTTATGTTATGATTGTTGTGGTTGGTCTTCGCTTTTGCATTACATTGCATTACCGTTGTGGTTACACCTTTAAGTGGGAGTGAGAAACTATACCTTTTTGAGGTTTTCACCTCCGCATAGGCTAGTGGATCGTTTCCGGGATACATCCGTACCTATGTCTTTGTGAGATTTTCATCTCTGCATGGTCATAAGGAAATGTATCCCCCTGAATTGAACTCGATCCATATGAGCCTATAATGGGTAAGGATCGATGAATCTGTTGGTTCAGGTACCCTTTCTTTAGAACCAAAAACACATATAGTGAACCCTAAGAGCCCACCTTAGGTAGAACTATGCTAAACCCTAGTGGTCACCCAGATAGGTGCCCTATTTTGTTATTTATTTCTCTTGTGCTAATGTGTTCTCTTTTGTTTTGATTGCATTGCATTCACGTCATAAAAAAGATGTGTTGATTCAAATTCGACTGCTAAATAGAAGAGTTTGTCATGAGAAAATAGATTTCTTGATAAAGTGGATTATAATACGGTCGTCCGAATATGGTCCAAGTAAACACAACAAGAGAAGACTGATAGTTCGTGAAGGAATACAAGACTTTATTGCCCAAGGATTTAAGCTGAAAAAGATTATTCGAGAATCACCACGTCCGACTTTCTTGAAAAGGCTAACGAGCATTGTGGAAATAAGTGAGCAGTGAGTCACGACCCATATCAAGTAAAAAGAGCTAGTAGAGAGATTTATTAGAAAGTTAGCGAGATTAGACCTTAATATCCAGATAGGAAGAAAATGATCAATGTCTTCGCTTGGAATATGAGGGAAAGGCCGTATAAATATTCGTTTTATGTAAAGGAATTATTTTCTAGAAAAATTGTTCTAATGAAATCTAATTCAGAATCAACGCCTCTTTTTCTTTTTGCATTCATTTCATGCATTTGCATTACATCGCATCAAAATCCATAGAAGGACCCTAATTAGTTAAAGTTATTTCAAAAAAAGAGAGAAAAAGAGAAAGTTAATCTGGAAACTAAACATCGTTACAGTACCCGCACTAAGATGAAATATATGGATCAAAGACTCGAATAGTTCCAAAGAAACATGCAAGACCAGCTGCAAAAGCAGTTGGCAAAGATCCAACAAGATATGAGGGAACAAATAATGGAAGCCCAAAGGAATATGGTGGCTCAAATGACTCAGCTACTGAATGGGGCAATAGACAAGGGAAAGGCCCCATGACTAATGCTGGAGAAGATAATGAGGATTATCCTCTGGATTTTACCCCACCACATGCACAAACACAACCTGAAGCATATCCTCGAAGGCCATCTGTTACAATTAGGCCTCAACAATGTCAAGCTGATACTAGGGTGCCTATGAATTTTCAAGTTGGCTCAGGATCTAACCCAAGAGATAACCTTGCTAATTCTATCATCCCTGATTTAGATATAGAGGAGAGGGAAGGGACGAGAATTGAATTACCAAGTCAGTTAGAGGACCGTTATAGATGGTTAGAAGAAAAGTTCAAGGCCTTGAAAAATACTGATAATCACCATGGAATTGATGCTAAAGACTTGAGCTTGGTTCTAGATTTAGTGCTTCCTCACAAGTTCAAAATGCCAGAATTTGAGAAGTACAATGGGACTAACTGTCCTGAAGCCCATATTACCATGTTCTGTAGACGGATGACTGGGTATGTTAATAACGATCAACTGTTGATCCATTATTTCCAAGATAGCTTTGTGGGGGCTGCGTCTAGGTGGTATAACCAATTGAGCCGTGCTAGGATTAATTCTTGGAGAGACCTGGCACAAGCATTTATTAAACAATACAATCATGTGACAAAGATGACGCTTGACAAAATCACCTTGCAAAACATGGGGAAAAAATCGAATGAAAGTTTCAGGCAGTATGCGCAAAGATAGAGGGCAGTTGCCATACAAGTTCAGCCGCCACTTTTAGAAAAGGAAACCACGATGCTTTTCATCAATACTCTAAAAGCCCCATTCATTAACCATATGTTGGGAAGCGCCCCCATAAGCTTCAGATATAGTAATGTCCTGTGAGATGATTGAAAATGCGGAAAGGAGTGGGAGGATAGACACGAGAGAAAGCGCCAAAAGATCAGCCCCGAGAAACAAAGAAAATGAAGTGAGTATCCTAAGCATGCATCCCAAATCAGTCACCGTAAGCCAGCCGAGGGTTGTAACCACTAGCTATCAAGACTCCTCAAAGCAAGAATCCAATGTGAGGCCAAATACAGAAAAGCTCTAGTTCACACCCATCCCGATGACATATAAGGATCTGTATCAGAATCTTTTTTATGTGCATGTAGTGTCTCCGTCCTACTCGGAACCCGTGCAACCTTCTTTCCCAAAATGGTATAATGAGAATGTCCAATGCGAGTACCACGCGGGAATAACGAGTCACTCAATTGAAAACTGTACTACATTTAAGAAGTTGGTCAAAAGGTTCATTAAAATGGGAATTGTGAAGTTCGACGTTTCATCAGAACCTGATCACTTTGATGAGGCAGTAAATACGATAATTGAAGGAGGAGACAAGAAAGTTACGACTCTTTGAAGAAGTTAAAAGCGAAGAGGGAAGCGGGGAACGAAGTTTCCAAGGCCCTGCATACTTGGAGTGTTTTGAATAATGGGACTGTGGAAGAGATCTTTGTATTTTTAGAGCTAATCTAGAGTAATGTTCAAAACACGCTTGTTACCTTAAGCCTAAAGGCAATAAGAACCCTTTTGTGAAATAGGCTTGTGTCCGAAATTTTTATTTCTATAAAATGCATCTTTTTGAGCAAATATTCTTTTAGTTTTTCCATTTCATACTATACAAACAATTGTTCCTAGTTTTTTTTTTCTTTTGTTTGTTCTTTGGACTTTCTTTCAAGTATTCTTTCATTCTTCATTCATGACCATACAAATAATCATTCTTTGAATCATTTATTCTTTTGAATCTTCCTTCGAACCTACAATAGGTCTCCAGATATCAACGATATGAGCAATGCTGCTACTGACTTAGAGTCTCCTTTCAAGTAAGATATGTGTCTAGATGGATTTCAGGACTTTGAAGATGACAGAGATTGTAACATATCTTCTGATTTGTTAAGAATGGTTGAACAAGATGAAAAACAGACCCTACTCTACAAAGGGTCAGTGGATATTATGAACCTAGAAAAGAGGTGAAAATTATAGCCTAGCTCACCACAAAAATAAGGCGAGACATCATTGAGTTATTTTTAAGAATTCAAAGATATTTTTGCACAATCATATCAAGACACGTCTGGGAAAATCTTAAAAGAGATCCATAAGGGTGTTTAAAGAACATGATAATGGTTTTACAATAGTTAGGATAATCCTAAGGTTCGGGTACTATTAGTCCACCATAAAAGGGAGATTGCTTCAGTTATGTCGTAAATGCCAAATTGAGGAAGACAAGACTTATGTGCCTCATCTATTTCTTCACAGATTTTTTATATGTGGGGAATGGATATTATGGGGCCGATCTCGTCAAAAGCTTCTAGTCAACATTGATTCATCGTTGTGGTCGTCGTTTACTTCACTAAGAGGGTGGAACTAGCTTCATATGCCAATGTTACAAAATCGATAGTCATCAAATTCTCAAAAAAAAAAAAGATCAGGTGCCGACAAAGAGTGCTAAAAAGGACAATGCCAAAAGTTTGGAAGTTTGTTTAAATATCAAACGCCATATCATAGTGCAGTAAAAGAAGCAAAAAAAAAAAGAAAACAATAAAAATAAAAACAACAAAACAGTGATCATGGGAAAAATAACTGAGACTTGTGAAGATTGACATAAAAAAGTTACTATTTACCCTCTGTCTTATAGAACGTCGGCTAGAACCTTCGCTGGGGCAACATATTTCTCATTGGAATAGAAACAGTTTTGCCAACTGAACCTAATCAAAGAAAAGAAAAAGGTTAAAAGCTATCTGTCATGGCCATATAATGCGAGCTTACGATAAAGAGGTTCATCCTAGGGAATTCCACGAGAGGGACCTGGTGTTGAAAAAGATCTTTTAAGGAAAGCATATGCCAAACTGGGAAGGACCTTATGTAGTAAAAAAGGGCCTGTTCTAGAGGAGCATTGATATTGACCGAGACGAATGGCGAAGACTTGTCCAATTCGGCAAATTCAGGTTTAGTTAAGAAGTATTTTACCTGAAAGGTAAAAGGCCAAGGGGAAAATCCGTAAAGGGTGTCTTGAGATCAAATTCAAAAAAAAAGAAAAAGAGGAGAGGCCAAGGCGAAAACTTGCAAATGGCACTTTGAGACCAAAGGGGTTTTGAGCCGAAAACCCGAAAAGGGCAGCTCAAATTTTGATCAAAGATAGGGCATGTGGTAGTCTTGCTATGCCTGAATTAACAATGAGGAAGTATGTTACGTCTTGGGGCATTGACAAAGTACTTCGGATCCTCTAAACACGTATTGAGCTCAAAATGGTCCTCAAGAAGTTTGTACAGAGAAGCTTAGGCTGCGATATCTGAAGCCCTTGCTTCTATCTTACCCATTTTGAATTTGCTATCTTTGATTACTTTATTATTTTCAAGATACACCCCAATCGATTTTCTTTTCTGGCCTTGGCTATCTTTGATTACTTTATTCTTTTTAAGATATACCCCAATCAATTTTCTTTTATTACCTTAATTATCTTTGATTAACTTATTTGTTTCGAGCTATGCTCTTGATTAATTTCTTTTTTGTCCATTGTTGTGATCTTTTTCAAGCATTTTTGAAATAATGATTAATGGACTAATAATACTTTCATAAAAGGAGTTTCGCATATTACTCTAGGAGCTTCTAGATAATACAAGAAACTGAAACAGGATAATTGTTTAAAAATTTCCATGTGTGAGGATTGGAAGTACTTGAGAAAGTCTAGATTGAGATTATTTCTTTAGATTCTTTGTCTAAAAGGTGATTGGACAAAATGATGAGTTGTTGCGACAAAAAAGAAGCAATATTAATCCTAAGAGAGGATCATTTCACAAGCATTCTCATTTGGTCATAACGTTCGGGGAATGGTATGACAGAATAAGTTGACGGGAAAAGATTCAAAAACCCTAAATTACGGTGGAATGGATTGAAGTTGAAACAGATCCTGTGTTACAATAGGAATGGATTAAATCCTATAATCTTAGTGGGATGGTTTGAAGGTGGTATAAGCCTTGTGTCCATAAGGGTCAAATGGAGTGGACCCTAAAATTTCCATGGGGAAAATTATTTAAGCAGAATATGATATTTCAAGAGGAATGAAGATGAAACCTTGACGAATAAATGAGTGATGACACTTGAAATATGAATCATTCTCATAACATTTTTGCATTCATATATCATAGCATGTTTAAATAGGAGTGTTTGACTCATTTTGATCAGGGCATCCTAATTATTAGGCATAAGCATATACCCATTCTACAGGTTATGTCCTCTAGAGGACAATGTAGTAAGGTAGATTGAAGATATTAGTCTGGTCTCCCTGAGTTTGTAGTGGAGCAGATTATAATAGCAGATCTGGCATTCCTAAAGTTGCAGTGAAGCAGATCAAAGATATTAGTCTTGTTTCCCTAAGTTAACGGTAGAGCAGACTAAAAATAGTAGATCTTGTCTTCCTAAGTTTGTAGCGAAGCGGATCAAAGATACCAGTTTGGCATCCTTGAGTTTGCAGCGGAGCAGACTGAAGATAGCAGATCTTGTCTTCTTGAGATTGCAATGAAGTGGATCGAAGATGCTAGTCTGGTATCCCTGAGTTTGCAGTGGAGCAGGCCGAAGAAAGCAGATCTAGCCTTCCTGAGATTGTAGTGAAGTGGATCGAATATACTAGTCTAGCATCCCTGAGTTTACAGTGGAGCAGACCGAAGAAAGTAGATCTGACCTTCCTAAGGTTGCAGTGAAGCAGATCGAAGATACTAGTCTGGCATCTCTGAGTTTACAGTGGAGCAGACTAAAAGATAGCAGATCTGGCCTTCCTGAAGTTGCAGTGAAGCAGATCGAAGACATCAGTCTTGTCTCCCTGAGTTTGTAGTGGAGCAAACTAAAGATAGCAGATCTTGTTTTCCTGATATTACAGCGAAATAGATCGAAGATACCAGTTTGGCATCCCTGAGTTTGCAACGGAGAAAACTAAAGATAGAAGATCTTGGCTTCCTGAGATTGTAGTAAAGCAGATCGAAGATACCAGTTTGGCATCCCTGGGTTTGCAGTGGAGCAGACTGAAGATAGTAGATCTTGTCTTCCTGAGTTTGCAGCGAAGCAGATCGAAGATACTCGTCTAGCATCCTTGAGCTTGTAGCGGAGCAGACTAAAGATAGTGGATATTGCCTTCCTGAAGTTGCAGTGAAGCAGATTGAAGCCATCAGACTTATTAGAATAGATAGTCCAATACTTCTAAAATTGAAATAGTTACAAAGAAGTAAAGATGAAGTTCCAATACCTCTGAAGTTGCAGTTGGGTTGGAAGCCATTTGAAGAAGACGAGGACCAAGAAGTCAAAACTCGACAAAGACAGGGCAAAATCGGTCCTTTTATAGTCTTTGCTCTATTCTCATTACACGACAATGAGCAAAGAGGGGCAGCTGTAATAGTCCCATTTTGCCCGGACCCATACCATTCAAAAACCAAAAAATAATATTTAATAAAGTCCTTTACAGCCAATTTACAAAACTAAATTACACCCCAAACCCAATTAGCCCAAAACTAAAATTCAAACTGAAACCCAAATCTCTAATCCATTATAGTAGCCCAATTAACATTACAAGCCAAACACTACCCAAAACTCGTTACACCCAGGCCTAATTGGTCCAAACAGACTACCCAGACCCAACAAAGACCCAAACCTACGTGACCCAAAAGGGTCCAATACCCAAACTGTTTCAGAAGACCTAGGGCTTCTGGAAAATCCCCGCACCGTAGCCTAGCCACCAGTCTTCATCACCGCTTAGATCTGCGCTATTAATCTGCAAAAGGAAAGAAAAACACAGCAAAAGCAGCAAATATGAAAAATAGAATCTGTACTTTAATTATTTTGGGCTATAAAAACCTACTGTAATTTGTAAAAAGGGGACTACGATTTTTTTTACACGCAAATATACACAGAAATACAATACAAAAAGAACAACAAAGAGCAGAGGTGATTTCCGATTATTCCATCTTGTTTTTTTTTATTATTTTCTTTCGATTCATGCAATATTTTTATTACATATACCACTAAAAATAAAGAGCACGAGTTTACCTTTTGATTCACACTGAAGAAACTAAGTTTCTGGCCTCCGGTCGCCGTATATGGCAGCGCTTAAGGTGGCGCATGTGGTGGTGGCCCGTAGGTCCGATGACCGGAACCTAGATGGGGGAAGGGAAAATTTGAGAGGATTTTTAAAATTTAAAAAAAATAGATTTAAATGATTTTTTTTTTCATAAAAGTGGCTTATATAGCAATATGGAAATGACGTCGTTTTTGCTTAAGCCAATAAACACTAAAACGACGTCGTTTTAAGGCCATAGATCCGCGCGTTGACCCGACCCAGGAAGGATCCACGTGTTTTTGTTAAATGGTCTAATTGCCCTTAAGCCCTTCCGCATTATTGAAAATTTATAATCATGTCCAATTTACATCTTTCTTTATTTTCAATTTGGCCCAGAATCATGGCCTTTGATTCAATTTGGTCCCTATGGCCAATTTAAAGGCAGATGATAGAACGGTGCCGTTTAGGAGATAGGGCATAATTGCCCAATAAGTCCCTATAGTTTGGCGTGCGTTCCAACATCATCCTTTTTACAATTTTACTCCAGATTTCTTTTTTATTCTGATTTGATCCTTGTTTCTTTGATTTTTAATTCTTTTTATTTTCATTTTTATTCTTATTTTTAATTATTTTAGTATCATATATGTATTAAATTATTACTATTTATTATTTATATTAGGTTATTTTATTAAGTTCAATATTATTTATATATTATATATTATTTTAAAATTTGCACATTAGTTATTATATTACATATTTTTTATTTTGTATATTATATATTATTATATTATATTATGTATAACATTTAAATCGTTTTATCCTTAGTATTGTATATAATTTTGTATATTGTATAACATATATTGTTTATATTGTTTATTTCAAATATGTAGTTTTATGCATATATGTATTAGATTATTATATTATAAATATATTTTAATTTAAAATTATATATTATTTGCTTAATTATTGTTTATATTTGTATATATTAAATTATTAAATTATATATTTATTATAAGTTATCCTTTATATTTTTCATATATTCTAAGTTTTTATATTATTTATTTAAAATATATTGTTTATATATATTAATCCTTTTAGAAATTGTCATATTTTTTTAAATTCTTTTTACATTATAATATTTATTCGGTGTTAAAATATATCATTCATTTATTTCTTTTATATTTGATCTTGTTTGTAGAGTTTCATATTCATTTCTTAATTTTTATCTTTCACATAGATTTTTTTAATTATTCTTGCTTATTTTATATCTTGTATTTGTTTATTTATGTTCTTTTATTTGCTTATTATTGCTTTAGCATAGTCTTTTTATTACATGTATCACTTGCTATGTTACGTTGTTTTCCACTTAATTGTCTATATTAGTATGAAATGTTAGTATATCATGTAATTTTTGTAAATTATTTTGGTATTTATGTTTTATGATGTATTAATGCGATATTTTACTTGAATCATTGTTTTAAATAAAAATATATTTTGCAAAATTACCACATTTATCTGAAAGTTTTTCTTAAATAATGCAATGTTTTGTATTTAGAAATTCGAGAAACAGTGCTCTAACGTGCTGGGTTTCGATGTTCCGTTTGACTAAATAACTAAATATCCTTTTAATGAATTTTGTAAATCATAAGATAATTTTGGTTACTAGGGTTTAAAACATCATGTCCTAACGTGCTGGATGTGATGTTTGTATTCTTTCGGAACAAAAGTATCTCAAGTTCCAACTCAAATTGTTCAAGTTTTTAAAGAAATCATGTTTTCAAATCTTTTCAAATTTTCGACATTAGGACAATAACTAATCAATCCGGTACCAATTTTGGGCGTTACGAGGGTACTAATCCTTCCTCGTACGTAATCGACTCCCGAACCCGTTTTCTTGAATTTCGTAGGTCAAAATCAATGTTTTGAAATAAAACGTTTTATAAGATGATCCGATCACATCTAAGCAAAAAAAGAATCGGTGGCGACTTCCATTTTCGTTTGAAAAGTCGACCCCTTTTTTCAAAATAAAAAAATGATTTCGACACAAACATTTTGAACAAGAGAAATGATTAAATGAAATAGAGAATTTCCGGAATTCTATTAGATTCTTATTGAAATTCTATCAACAAGTAGTGCTTTTGTGGCTTTATCTTCTTATCATAAGATAACATTTATTTTATATAATATATCTGATTTCCTTTTCATTCTTTTTAGAAACATGGTTATACATTTTGACAAAATTTGGTGTTTAGTTAATATACTTAACACTTTAAAAGTTAAATCCTTTTAATTTTTTAATTGAAAATTTTAGTGGAAACACAATTATTAATATTTTAGTATTTTGATTTGTTATGACATGATTTTTTAAATGAAGAAGACAAAGAATTGACAGCTTATAAAGTTGCCAAATATGATGCGATATAAGATTGAACAAAAATATAGTTGATAAATTTTGAAAAAAATAATAATAATTGAATAAATACTTTAAATTGAGAAAAAATTATTTAAAATATAAGAATTAATTTAATCATGAGATGTGGTGTAGTAGTTGCTCACATCATCCTTTAATTATGAGGTCGAGAGTTTGATCCTTGTCCATGGGAATGAAACACATTTCATGGCCAATTATTTACCTCTTTGGAGAGCATTCAGGATGAGAGAATTAATCACTGCTACTAGTTAATTTTTAGAATTCTAATATTTTTAAATTTTATTTTTTAAGCCACATTGACGGGGTTGAAGGAACAAAGATTATAGCTTTTTGAAATATACTACTAAAATTTTTTGCATACACTTTAATATATTTGGTTTAACATTATATTATATTTTAAATTTAAGTAATTTTTTGAAGTTGTTTATATCTTCCAAAATTGTTTTAAGGAAAATTTTAATTAATAAACCAATGTTTAAATAATAACAATTTTAAGTAAATATTGCTAACAATTATTTTGGTATTTTCAAACAAAATTACAATTTGGTAATTGTTTTGGTATTTTGAATAAAACTATAGTTTTTTCTTTGAAATGAAAATAAAATAATAGTTAATTTTAATAATTTCATACATGTAATAGTCAACTTTGGCCCAGACTCAAGACTCAAAAATAAACAGAGATAAAAACCCAAAATAAATCTTAATAGTCCATTATTAAGAGTCCATTTACATATCAAACCATCAGCCCAAAACTAACCTAAACCCAGTTCAAGCCCAATCCCAAACAAGTCCAAACCAAATTTCAAACCCCAACCTAAATCTACCCCAAGCCCACTTGACCCAATAGCCAAGCTAGGGTTTCAGAAAAGCTGAAACCCTAGCTTACCTTCAGCGCCGCAGCCTCTTTTGAGCACCAGCAGCCCACGCCTTTGCCACCGCCGCCGCCAGCAGGTCCCCTCTCACGCCTCTGACACTTGCAAATCGTATGCAACAACAAGAACAAAGAGCAAACAACAAAAAACACAACAAAAAACAAAGTAGAAACGGCCAAAACCGGATTTGTAAAGTTGGTTATAAAAACCGAAGTGAGTCCATTGTAACATTTTTTACGAACATCAGAAATAAAAAAAGATAGAAACAAGGTGGTTTTTCGCATATATTATTTATTTTTTCATTTTTACTATTTTTCATTTTAGAAACAATAAAGCAAGTAATAAAAGCAAAAGAGGTTACCTGAATCGGAGACTATTGTCGACGAACGGATGAACAGCTCGGAACCCCAAAGGTTCGGACGACGGTTCCAAAAGCATCGACGCCTCCTCTTTTCTTATTCGCTTTCGTTTTTCTTCTTTCATTTCTAAAAACGAATAGGGGATTCGGGATTTTTAAGAAGGGACCGAAAAGGAGTAAAAAGGGGAGACCTTTTTTTTACCACCGTCTACGACGGGGCTACGGCGGGCTACGGCGGGCCACGGCGGAACCCTAGGCCGGAGCCATGGCAGGACGGGGCCGATTGCAGAGAAAAGAGGAACCCTTTATTTTTTTTTTTTTGAAAATTCGATTTAAAATGATTTTTTTAAAAATTTTCGGCCTTAAATAGGGGTTAGGGAACGACGTCGTTTCACTCGGGCGTTTTAAGGTCGAAACGACGTCGTTTTGCGATGGGTCGGACCGACCCGACCTGAACCGCCTAGGATCGGCCTTTTTTGGACTGAAGGTCTATTTCCGCCTTCAATCCTTCTGCGTTTGAGGCTGTTTCGATTTGGTCCCCATTTCTGTTTTCCTTTTTCTTTCAAATTCGCCCGTAAAATTCTTTTTCTGTTTCATTTTGGTCCCAAACGGTGCGCATAAAAGGAATTTGGGGTATTTTCTCATATGATCCCTATCCCTTTGCGCGTATTCTATTTAAGGCCTTGCGTCCGTTTTCTTATTTTCAGATTTAGCCTATAAATTTTAACTCTTTTTCAATTCGATCCGTAACCTTATAATAGCAAACTGTTTTATATATTTTACTTATTATAAATTCGTTTATATGGTTCGTTCTATGCAGTATTATATATATTATTCATTTTAGATTTCTTGCATATTAGTTTCCTTTAAAAGGTGTTAGGTATTATTTATTTAAAATCTCTTTTTAAATTATTGGTTTTAAGATGTTCTATGATTTATTTATCTTAAATTTATGTTCTATATTGTTTATTTGAAGCTTTTTCATATATATTTTTTATTTTCAATCGTTATATATAATATTTTATTTCGTTTCTTAATTGTTATATATGATATCTTATTTCGTTTCTTATTATTAATGTTGATATTAAAATGATGCATGTTGTACAACTATTGTCGTTATGTATATTGTAATTCATCTTCCATTTCGCTACAATTATTATTACATTTTTTTTGTAATTGTTTATATTAGTATTGAAAGTTAGCATGTGGTGTGATTTCCATGAATTGTTATTTAATATTTATATTCAGTATTTTATTGGTGTAATGATTTGATTAACAAAGCATCATCTTAAATAAAAACGATTTCGCTTAATTATTACATTTTATTCAAAAGCTTTTCAAAATAAGGCAATATTCTGTGATTGGAAATCCGATCTTCCATTTCGCTACAATTATTATTACATTTTTTTTGTAATTGTTTATATTAGTATTGAAAGTTAGCATGTGGTGTGATTTCCATGAATTGTTATTTAATATTTATATTCCGTATTTTATTGGTGTAATGATTTGATTAACAAAGCATCATCTTAAATAAAAAACGCATTTCGTTTAATTATTACATTTTATTCAAAAGCTTTTCAAAATAAGGCAATATTCTGTGATTGGAAATCCGAGAAATCGTGCCCTAACGTGCTGGGTTTCGGTTTTTCGTTTGGATAAATAATCGAATATCCTTTTGATATTTTCAATGCATGAGTCTCGGGAATCATGAGATGATCTTGGATTCGAGGATTAAAATTGTCGTATCCTAACGTCTTTGGATGTGATATTTTATTCCTTGAATGAGAGAATCTTAATATCCAATTCGAGTAAATTCAAATATTCTTAAAAGAGATCGTATTTTTAAAATCTTTTTCAAATTTTCAACTTTCGACATTAAGACATTAAATAATCAATTAGGTACCAAGTTTGGGCGTGACGAGGGTGCTAACCCTTCCTCGCACGTAACCGACTCCCGAACCCAATTTCTCAAAACTTCGTAGACCAAAATCGTCATTGTAGTAAGTCAAAATACTTTATTAAAATGACCAAGTTTTAAGAGGTGATCCAATCACACCTCATAAAAGGATTGGTGGTGACTCCCCTTTTATTTTCGTTTTCAAAACCCTAGTCGATCCCCATTTTACAAAAAAAATGGTTTCGACAGCTTGGCGACTCCACTGGGGATATGAGAGAGTCAAGCCATAAAATTGGTTATTTTGTGTCTTGTTGTTTAAAATTGAAAATATGATTTGAAAAGTTACAGTCCTATTATTACATTTGTTCGTATTGTTATTTCATAATTATTGTGGTTTGAGTCTCGCATCATATTGCATAGGGACCATTTTGGTCTTACCCCTTTAAGTGGGAGTGAGAAGCTACTCCTTCGTGAGGTTTTCACCTCCGTGCAGGATAGTGGATCGCTTTCGAGATACATCCGTACCTTTGTCTTCGTGAGATTTTCATCTCCGTGCAGCCATAGGGAAATGTATTCCCCTGAATTGAACTCGGTCCGTATGAGCCTATAATGGGTGAGGATCGAGGAATCTGTTGGTTCGGGTACCTCTTTTTAGAACTAAACTGCATATAGCGAACCTTAGGAGCCCACCTTAAGTAGAGTCGTGCCAAACCCTAGTGGTCACCCATTTAGGTAATCTATTTTGTTGTTTATTTTTCTTATGCTAACGTGTTTTGTTTTGCTTATGATTGCATTGCATTGCATTACATTACATTGCATTGCATCATCTTAGAAAGGAGGTGCTGATTCATATTCGATTACTAAACAGAAGAGCTTGTCATAAGAAAATGAACTTCTTGATAGAGTGGAATATAGTACAGCCGCCCGAATAGGGTCCAAGTAAACACAATGAAAGAAGACTGATAGTCCGCAGAGGAAAACAAGACCTTGCTTCATTACCCGAGGATGCAAGCCAATAAGGATTATTCGAGAGCCGTCACGTCTCAACTCTTCTAAAAGGAGTTAAGGAGCATTGCGGGGATAAGTGAGCAATGGGTCGCGACACGGATCAAGCAAAAAAGAAGACAATAGAGATATCTTTGGAAAATTAGCAAGTTTCGACCATAGCGTCTGGATATGAAGGAAAAGATCGATGTCTTCACCGGGAGTACGAGGGCAAGGCCGTATATGTAATCCATTTTATGTAAAGAAATTTGTTTTCTAAAAAAGTTGTTCTAATGGAATTGAATTCAGAATCAATGCCTTTCTATCTTTCTTTTGCTTTCATTCTATGCATCTAAATTGCATTGCATCATTTGCATTTGATTTTCACAAAAATACCCTAATTAGGCAAAATTATTTCAGTTAACTTGGAAAACATGGAACAAAGGTTAGAGAGAATAGAGCAAATACAAATACAGATGCAGGAGCAATTAGCCAGAATTCAAAAGGATACGCAGAATCAAATGTTAGAATTCTAAAAGAACGTGATGGGCCAATTAATCCAGTTACTAACTGAAGGGCCTGAAACAAGGAAAGGCCTAGTAGTCAACAGTGGGAATGATAATGAAGACTTCATCTATCCCCCAGGTTTTACTCCAATAAGCATTCAGACTCAACCAGACGCGCGTCTACAAGGGGTACCCATTACTATCAGACCCCAACAACATCAAGATGATATATCAGCACCAACGAACTACTCGATAGGCTCAGGTTCTAATCTGGGGAGCAATCTAACCTATCCCACTGTCATTGATCTAGATGGTCTAGCAGAAACAAAGAAGGTAAGGGTGGAGCTCCCAAAATAATTTAAAAATCGTTCCAAATGGAAAGAGGGAGAGTGGAGCTCCCAGATCAATACTCTAAAGACCTCAAGGAAGAGGGAAAATGTAGTGAATAATACGAGTATGTATAATAAGGGCTATTCAAGACCAATTATCGTAAACCAGCCAAGGATGTCAACTACTAGCCATCAGGTCCCCCCAAGGCAAGATCCTAATCCAAGATCAAGTTCAAAAAAACTCCGGTTCACGCCCATCCCGATTACGTATGGAGAGCTGTACCAAAGTTTGTTTGATGCACATATAGTATCCCCTTTCTATCTAAAACCTATACGGCCTCCATTTCCCAAATGGTACGACGCGATCGCCCAATGCGAATACTACGCGGGAATCACAGGACACTCGATTGAGAACTGCACCGCTTTCAAAAGGATAATCGAAAGACACATCAACATTGGTATTGTAAAATTCGATGATCCATCTGATGCAGAAAATCTGTTACCCAACCATTCTGACAAAGGGGTAAACGCGATAATTGAGAATGCAGGGAAGAGAATCAAGAAGAGTATTGCAGAAGTAACCCCTTTGAAGTGGGTTTTGAAACAAATGATAGACATGAGATTAATCATTCTGACTTTGGAGGAGGTACCCAAAAGGATGAGAGGCCACTGTGAATTCCACGCAAAAGAAGGCCATGAAGTCCAAAAGTGTGCCGAATTCAAAACTTTTGTCCAAAGTCTAACGGAAAATAAAAAGTTGGTTTTCTTTGAAGAGGTTTAAGGCCCGAAAAGAATGTTGGAAAAACTGAACATTAACACCATATCTAAAAATGGAACCGGAGAATAGAGTTTTTCAAGCGTCTGCTCTTACATACTTGTGAGTGTTTTGAACAATGGGACTGTAACACCCCTATCCCGTGTCCATCGCCGGATTAGGGTTAGAAGTGTTACCGAACAGATCAAAAACATTTACAAAATTTCACATAATCATTCATCAATAACATTCATAATGTCCCTTAAAATAGGTCAACGAGACCTTAAACATGCTTATGAACCGAGCCAAGACTAAATCGAAACACATACAAAATTTCATGGAAAAAAAAAACTTTTCTAAATACAGGGGATACACGCCTGTGGGGGTAGGTCGTGCCTCCCCCACGGCTACTTGACACACCTGTGTGCCCTCCCCGTGGTCATATACTGTGAAAACCAACACGGCTACCAAGCACGCCCGTGTGCTAAGGCCGTGTCCTACAAGGTCATATACTGCCATTTCATATACTGCCATTTCTCACACAATCTCTAGGCACGCCCGTGCCATGACCTTGTACTTCTTAAACTAGCTACCAATCTTACCCTACGGTTACTAGGCACTCTCGTGTGCCAAGACCATGTGACATTATAGGTAATTTGCAAGACTAAAATGCCACATAAATGGGTCATACCTACAAACAACCATTCTCGTCACATGTCATGCATATATGGCAACCAAATACATACCAAAATGACCATTAAATTTATACATCCAATACCAATCTCATCCATGCCAAATTACCAACTAGATTTCATATCATCAGAAGCATTAATCATCCATTTGCTTAGCCAAAACTTAACTATTTCATATGCATCAAGAAATACCAAAACATACATCATATGAATCATTCATTCAAACATTTAAACAACCCAAAACTTGCCAAAACACATGGCTAAGTTCACTTCATAAACATATACACATATCTAGCCTATACATGCCATAATTAGGTATATACATTTTCAAAAGGGTACTAAAATGAATTTAGTAGTGTGATGACAATCCTTGACGGTCCCGAGCCTTCAGTAGCTTTGACGACCTATAAAATAGATAAAAACACACACACAGAGTAAGCTTTACAAAGCTTAGTAAGTCATAATACAAATAAACTTAGCATAAAGACATATACGCATAAATTACATTGACACATAACATTTACTTAGCAAACTATCACATATTGCTTTGGTTCATATACTTGGACACAATTTCCACATTCATTCATACAAGAATCATATGTATATATATACAACTCTTTCTTAAACATTCTTGCATCTCATTCTCGTTCTAATATTCAATCATACCTTTCTTCAAATCAAAGTCATATAAGTACTTACCTTTTATACACATTTAATGTACATACCAAACGTATCTGAGACGAATATACATTCTTGTAATTGTTCATAGCTCGAATTTATTCATTGAACAGTTTGGAATCTAATAAGATACTCGAAAACTCAGAATGATTGTATAATACCAACGTCCCAGACATAGCTAAAATACTCCTTCACTCACTCATAGTTTGTTTATAGCTCATCAACCACAAAGGTTCAATACATACCTTATCTAACACATAATTATTCAACTTCCAACCTATTCAGTGCTCGATATTACATGTCGATTGTCCTTTAATATTCGTTCAACTTAATCACACACTCAGTGCTATATACATAATTGAAGCATATTAATCATCGCACACTTAGTGCCTATTCTTTTAATAGACTTGTCTCGATGTCACGCACATAGTGCCAATTCAATAAGCCGAAGCTTTCATGTCATCGCACACACAGTGCTATTCATTTCTTATAATCGCACACTTAGTGCCTAATCTTTTAATCGACTTGTCTCGATGTCGCACACACAGTGCCAATTCAATAAGCGAAGCTTTCTTATCATCGCACACACAGTGCTATTCATTTCTTATAATCGCACACTTAGTGCCTATTCTTTTAATCGACTTGTCTTGATGTCGCACACACAGTGCCAATTCAATAAGTCGAAGCTTTCTTATCATCGCACACACAGTGCTATTCATTTCTTATAATCGCACACTTAGTGCCTATTCTTTTAATCGACTTGTTTCGATGTCGTACACACAGTGCCAATTCAATAAGCCGAAGCTTTCTTATCATTGCACACACAGTGCTATTCATTTCTTATAATCGCACACTTAGTGCCGTGATTCGTTGTCGAAACTTAAATGACATCGCACATTTAGTGCATTAATACAAAACCGAACTTAATTCAGTATCGCACACACAGTGCCAATCATAAAAGCCGAAGCTTCTATTACTTCGCACACACAGTGCTATTTAACCCCATCATAATTTCAATTACGCACACTTAGTGCCTCATTTCTCAACATCATACAAGTGGCATTTCTAATTCAATAACTATCATTCAATTCCCATCACATAGATATAAACTAACAACTTGTATTATATCCAAACTTACTTACTATATTAAACTTATCACGGAATTTATATGCATAATCCTCTCATAAGCATCCATTATCCACATTAGCCATATAAACAATTACAATTTCATGCAAGTACGTTTATTTGCATAGTGACCTACCTCGGATTCGGTTTATCAAAATGAAGCGACTACTCGGTTACTTTTGCTTTCTCGCGATCTAAGTCTATTTTCCTCAGTTCTTGATCTAAACATATTCAGAATTAACCCTTTTATTCACTTATTCATACAATTCAATCCATGGACACACATTTAGGGCTATTTGCAAATTAACCCTCATATTTGCACACTTTATCAATTTAGTCCATTAATGAAAACCATTATAATTCATATAATTTATGGCTATTTTTGTCCTTTAATAAGCCACTAACTTATAAATGGTTTATTTTCCATTTAAGCCTCCACCTTTACAAAGCCACAACACATTGGTACTTTAACAAATAGCATGCTAGTTTTGCATTCAATGCAATTCAATCCTTTTGTAAAATTAAACACACAGATGGACAAATTAGCTCACGAAAATTTACCGCATGCTTAATCACATATCAACGGCACTGAAAATAATATTAAAATATTTTATGGACTCAAATTTGTGGTCCCGAAACCACTATTTCGACTAGGGTATAAACCGGACTATTACAGGGACTGTGGAAGAGATCCCTGTATTTTTAGAGCTAATTCAGGGTAATGTCCAAAACACGCTAATTGCTCTAAGTCTAGGAGTAATAAGAATCTTTTTGTGAAATAGGTTTTTATTCAACATCTATATTTTCAATGAAAATGCATTTTTGTGTCTCATTTTGAGCAAATATTCTTTTATTCGTTTATTTCATTCATGTTCATACCACATAAATAACTATTCTTAGATTCATTTTTCCTTTGAATAATCTTTTGTACCTACAACGGGTCCCTAGATATCAACCACATGAGCCATACTGCTATTGACTCAGAGTCTACTTTTGAGCAAAATATGTGTCTAGAGAGATCTTAGGACTTTAAAGATGGCAGAGATTGTAGCTTATCTGCCTGATTCGTTAAGAATGGTAGAACAAGATGGAAAATAGATCCTACCTTACAAAGGGTCAGTGGACATTGAGAGCCTAGGAAAGAGAGCCTAGCTCACCACAGAAATAAGGCGAGACACCATTTCAAAGATGCTTTCACACGATCATATCAAGACACGCCTGGGCTACTGAGACGTAGGTATGCTGTTAAGGCTAAGGAAATCCTAAAAGAGGTCCATAAGGGTATTTGAAGATCACATGCTAATGATTTTATGATGGCTAGGCAAATCATGAGGTTCAGATACTACTGGTCCACCATGAAAGGGGATCGCATCAGTTATACCAAAAAATGCCGTAAATGCCAAATTTATGGAGACAAGATTCTTCTACCTCCTTCATCTCTTCAGAGGACATCTCTATGGCCTTATCTATGTGGGGCATGGAGTTTATTGGGACGATCTCATTGGAAGCTTCTAGCAGACATTAATTATTTCACTAAGAGGGTGGAAGTAACTTCGTAGGCCAATATTACAAAGTCGATAGTCATCAGAACAAAAAGAGGAAAAGAAAGAAAAAATACTGACAAAAAAATGTCAAAAAGATCACATTTAACCGCACAATGTTAAAGGTTTGCAGCCTCTTCAAAGATCAGGTGCCACATCACAGTGCAGCAAAGGCAGCCAGAGAGGAAAAACAAAAGTAAAAAAAAAAAAACAAAAAAACAAGGATTATTAGGAGGATGACCTAGACTTGTAAAGATTAGCATAAAGAAGTTACATTTACCTTCCATGCTTATCAAACATTGGCCAAGTCCTTCACTGGGGCAATGCCTTGGTTTGTGGAATAAAAGTGTTTTGCCTATTGAAGTCGGCATTCTTTTCGAGTGTTGTCAAAACTGAAGGTGGAAGAAGTAGAATGGATTTAATCCCGATATGATCAGTTGAATTTGAAGAGAAAATGTTAAAAGATATCTGTCACAGTCAGATAATGCGAGCTTACAACAAAAAGGTTCGCCCTAGAAAATTTCATGATAGGGCTTGGAAGAAGATTTTTCCCATGCAAAAGGGGCTTTAGAAGAAAGTGGATGCCAAACTAGGAAGGACCTTATGCAGTGAAGAAGGCCTGTTCTGGGGAAGCATGGATATTGACCGTGATGGATGGCAAGGACCTACCCAATTTGTGAATTCAGATCCAATAAAAAGTTTCCAAAAAAAAAAACACATAAAAAATCCAAAGAATAAAAAAGAGAAAAAAAAAGAAAAAGGAGAGGCCAGGGCGAAAACTCGCAAAGAGCGTTTTTGAGACCAAAGGGGGTTTGAGTTGAAATCCTGAGAAGGGCGGCTCAAATTTTGATCAAAAGTGGGGCATATTGTAGTCTTGCTATGCTTGGATTAACAATTAGGATGTATGTTACGTCTTAGGGCATCAACAAAGTACTCTGGATCCCCTAAACATATATTAGGCTCAAAATGGTCCTCAAGAAGTTTGTACAGAGAAGCTCAGGCTACGATACCTAGGGCACCTAGTTTTCCATCTTACCCATTTTGAATTTGCTATCTTTAATTATTTATTTCATTTCAAAATACACTACCAATAAATTTCCTTCTTGATTGCATTTTCTATCTTTGCTTAACTTATTTGTTTCGATCTATTCTCCTAATTAATTTCATTCTTATCCATAGTTATGGTCCTTTTCAAGCATTTTGCATTGAAATAACGATTAGTGGACTAATGACACTTTCACAAAAGGAGTTTCACATATTACTCTGGGAACTTCTAAATAATACAAGAATCTGAAACATGATTATTGTTTAGAATTCACCAAGCTTAAGGGTTGGAAATATTTGAGTCCAAATTAAGGTTATCTCTTTGGGTTTTGTCAAAAATAGTGATTGAACAAAATGACAAGATATTACGTCAGTAATACAATCTTGACAAAAGAGAGCAATATCAACTCAAGCGTGAGTGGGGAATCATTCTCAAGAAGAATGATATTCTGCATCCATACGAATATCATGATTACACATCTGGGCGGATTTCCCAAGGAGTGATCAGTTGATTGAACAAGTTACAATCCTCTACACCTGAGTTGTGGTGGGATGGATGAAAAATGATACAAGTCTTCTACCCCTGAGTTGCAGTGGTATGGATTGAAAATGAAACAAGTTCTCTCCCCTTGAATGGCGATGGGATTGATTGAAGAGAATACAAATTTTATACCCCTGAATGGCGGTGGGATGGATTGGAAAAGTTTCATCCCCCTGAATCACAGTAAGATGGTTTCAAGATGGTACAAGCCCCAGGTCCCAGAAGTACCATGGTGAACTTTGAAGTTATAGTGGGGCAAAGCGGTTGAGTGAAGTATGATCGTTTCTACGGGGTTTGCTGTCAAAATACCAGCTGAGCAAGAAGGTAACATAATACGTCAAGGATAAAGCCTTGATGAATAACAATGACACCTTAAACATTTGAAAAGGAATCATTTTCATGACATTTATGCATTCATATCATTCATAACACATGTAGTCAGGAGAATTTGAGTCATTCCCATCATAGCATCTTAATCATTTGCATAAGCGTAAGCACATAAAACTAATTCTACAGGACAGGTTCCCTAGAGAACGGTGTAGCAGATCGAAGATTGTAGTCTTATCTTCCTAAGATAGCAAGGAAACAGACTGAAGATTTCAGATTTTTCTCCCTCGAGATAACAATAGTGAAGCAGATCAAGGATGACCAGTTCTATCTCCCTAAGCAGCAGTGGAGTAGGCTGAAGATTACAGATCTTGGAGCAGATCAGTTAAAGATTGCAGATTTTATCTCAATAAGCAGTAGTGAAATAGATCGAAAGCCACAATTCTTATCTCCTCGAAGTTCTAGTGGAGTAGGTTGAGGCTACAAATCCCTCCTCCCTGAGTTTACATGGAGGATCAATCCTTATTTCTTTGAAGTTTTAGCATAGAAGATTGAGGTTATGAATCTCTTCTCCCTGAATTCTTATCTCCTCGAAGTTCCAATGGAGTAGGTTGAGGCTACAAATCCTTTCTCCTTGAGTTTACAAATGAGGATTAATCCTTATTCTTTGAAATTTCGGCAGAGAAGATTGAAGTTACAAATCTCTTCTCTCTGAATTTTTATTTCCTTTAAGTTTCAATGGAAAAGATCGAAGCTACAAATCTCTTTTCCATGAAACCACATTGGCACCACAACCCTTATTTCTTTGAAGTTTCAGCAGAGAAGATTAAGGTTACAAATCTCTTCTCTTTGAATTCTCATCTCCTTGAAGTTCCAGCGGAGTAGATCAAAGTTACAAATCTTTTCTCCCTGAAGTTACCGTGGAGCCGAATGAAAACAGTTAATCCTATCTCCTTGAAGTTGCAGTAGAGCGGATTGAAATGACGAATCCTATTTCTGAAGTTGCAGTGGGTCAAAGCGAGGCTACCTGAAGAAGAAAAGAAGTGTCGAGACTCAGTAGGTCCAGGCAAAATTGGCTCTTTTATAGTCTTTGCTCCATTCTCATTACACGACAACGAACAAAGAGGGGCAGCTATAATAGCAAATTTTGGCCCAGACCCAAGACTCAAAAATAAATAGAGATAAAAATCGAAAATAAATCTTAATAGTCCATTATTAAGAGTCCATTTACATATCAAACCATCAGCCCAAAACTAACCTAAACCCAGTTCAAGCCCAATCCCAAACAAGTCCAAATCTGAAGCCCAAATTTCAAACCCAAACCTAAATCAACCCCAAGCCCACTTGACCAATAGCCAAGCTAAGGTTTCAGAAAAGCTGAAACCCTAGCTTACCCTCAGCCATGACCTCTTTTAAGTACCAATGACCCACACCTCTACTCTGCTTGCCAAGAAGTCCCTCTCACGCCTCGCTTTGCAAATCGCATGCAACAACAAGAACAAAGAGCAAACGACAAAAAACATAACAAAAAATAAAGTAAAAGCGGCCAAAATCGGATCTGTAAATTCGGTTTTAAAAACCGAAGTGAGTCAATTGTAACTTTTTTATGAACATTAGAAATAAAAAAAAAAAGAAAAAAACAAGGTGGTTTTTTCGCATATATTTATTTATTTCTTCATTTTTACTATTTTTCATTTCAGAAACAATAAAGCAAGTAATAAAAGCAAAAGAGGTTACCTGAATCGGAGACTATTGTCGACGAGCGCGTGAACACCTCGGAACCCCAAAGGTTCAGATGAGGGTTCGAAAAGCATCGAGGCCTCCTCTTTTCTTTTTCTTTTTCATTTTTCTTCTTTCATTTTTAAAAATGAATAGGGGATTCTAAATTTTTAAAAAGGGACCGAAAAGGAGTAAAAAGGGGAGAATTTTTTTACCACCGGCCACCGTCTACGGTGGGCCACGGCAGAACCCTAGGCCGGAGCCATGGCCGGATGGGGCCGATTGTAGAGAAAAGAGGAACCCTTTTTTTAAAAAAAAAAATCGATTTAAAATTATTTTTTAAAAAATTTTCAGCCTTAAATAGGGGTCAGGAGCAGCGTCGTTTCACTCGAGGCGTTTAAAGTAGAAGCAGCGTTGTTTTGATATGGGTCGACCGAGGCAGGCCGAACCGCCTAGGATCCGCGTGTTTTTGGACTAAGGGTCTATTTGCGCCCTCAGTCCTTTCGTGTTTGAGGCTGTTTCGATTTGGTCCCCATTTCATTTTCCTTTTTCTTTCAAATTACTTAGTAAAATTCTTTTCTGTTTCATTTTGGTCCCAAAGCAGTGCATAAAAGTAATTTGGGGTATTTTCCCATATGATCCCTGTCCCTTTACGCGTATTCTATTTAAGGCCTTCTGTCCGTTTTCTTATTTTTAGATTTGGCCTATAATTTTTAACTCTTTTTCAATTTGATCCTTAACTCTATAATAGCAAACTGTTTTATATATTTTACTTATTATAAATTCGTTTATATGGTTCATTCTATCTGATATTATATATATTATTCATTTTAGATTTCTTGCATATTAGTTTCCTTTAAAAGGTGTTAGGTATTATTTATTTAAAATCTCTTTTTAAATTATTGGTTTTAAGATGTTCTATGATTTATTTATCTTAAATTTATGTTCTATATTGTTTATTTGAAGCTTTTTCATATATATTTTTATTTTCAATCGTTATATATAATATTTTATTTCGTTTCTTAATTGTTATATATGATATCTTATTTCGTTTCTTATTATTAATGTTGATATTAAAATGATGCATGTTGTATAACTATTGTCGTTATGTATATTGTAATTCATCATCCATTTCGCTACAATTATTATTACATTTTTTTGTAATTGTTTATATTAGTATTGAAAGTTAGCATGTGGTGTGATTTCCATGAATTGTTATTTAATATTTATATTCCGTATTTTATTGGTGTAATGATTTGATTAACAAAGCATCATCTTAAATAAAAAACGCATTTCGTTTAATTATTACATTTTATTCAAAAGCTTTTCAAAATAAGGAAATATTCTGTGATTGGAAATCCGAGAAATCGTGCCCTAACGTGCTGGGTTTCGGTTTTTCGTTTGGATAAATAATCAAATATCCTTTTGATATTTTCAATGCATGAGTCTCGGGAATCATGAGATGATCTTGGATTCGAGGATTAAAATTGTCGTATCCTAACGTGCTGGATGTGATATTTTATTCCTTCGGAGCGAGAGAATCTTAATATCCAATTCGAGTAAATTCAAATATTCTTAAAAGAGATCGTATTTTTAAAATCTTTTTCAAATTTTCAACTTTCGACATTAAGACATTAAATAATCAATTAGGTACCAAGTTTGGGCGTGACGAGGGTGCTAACCCTTCCTCGCACGTAACCGACTCCCGAACCCAATTTCTTAAAACTTCGTAGACCAAAACTATCATTTTAGTAAGTCAAAATACTTTATTAAAATGACCAAGTTTTAAGAGGTGATCCGGTCACACCTCATAAAAAGGATTGGCGGTGACTCCCCTTTTATTTTCGTTTTCAAAACTTTAGTCGATCCCCATTTTACAAAAAATAGTTTCGACAATACATATTGATATTAACTTAAAATTTTTTGAACAAAATAAAGTCTTAGTAGGTTCTCCATGAGTCCGATTAATACTAGTTTCAATTAATATCATACATGCTTGTTCAAATTCAATCCAATTCAAAATATAAGTTTCAAAGTTTACTTAAAAACATATGTTTATAGATGGCTAATCCAAATCCATTTATGTCCATCTATTTTTTATTATAAAAAATTATACTATTTTTTGTTTAATATTTAATAAGTATATTTTTTTCATTTTATTAAAATTGTTGGGTTAGGTGCCCAATAGTTTATTTTAAACATTGCCATAAGTTTTTATACGAATTTCAAGAAGAGAATTTGCAAAAGCAGTTACTGGAGAATCACTTTACCTGGTTATGAAAGTGAGGCCATTTCAAAAGATATAGTTCTGGTGCACAAAAAATATATAGTAAAAGTGTGAAAACATTGATATTTGGAAAAAAATGGCCAGTTCAAAAGATATAGAAAACGAGTATTTTTTATTTGTCTCCTAAGATGGTGGTGTTTGTATATTTATATGATATAGGTAATGTTCATTGATATGATATATTAAGTAGGTTCATACATATAGATACTTATCCTACTTTAGATCTAACACGTGTTTATATAGTCACATGCACGTGTAATTTCATAGGAGAGCAAGCTCGATCTGCGAGCACTTCACAGGAGAACAAGCTCTATATGCGAGCTCGATCTACGAGCCCAATAGAATCCGATCTAAACTCATTCAAGTTTAGGCCGGTAATGATAATTATCCTAACAACAAGTCTTTCTTTTATGAACATCCAAGGGACACAAATATATAATTCTTTATCATTTTATTCTGATTCGAAAAAATAGTTGTCGAAACCATTTTTTGTTGAGAAAACGGGATCGACTTTGGTTTAAAAACGAAAATGAAAAATAGGAGTTGCCACCAATCCTTTTTTGTGAGGTGTGATCGGGTCACCTCGTAAAATAGTTATTTTTAATAAGCGGTTCGATTTATTTAAAGTAACGCTTGTTGGTCTACGAAATTCAGAAAGACAGGTTCGGGAGTCGGTTACATACGAGGAAGGATTAGCACCCTCGTAATGCCCAAAAATTGGTACCTAGTTGATTAATTAGTGCCTTATTATTGTCAAAAATTGTAAATTTGAGGAAATTTTAAAAATAAGATCCTTTGTAATAAAAAAAATCGAGAACAGGGCATGTTTCAAGTCAATCGAGAAAAAGAATCACGTCCCGTAAGTTAGGACACAATGTCTTAAATTCCCGATACAAGAATAAATGCCGAAAAACTTATTTATTTTGAATGGTATTTGATTATCCCGGTTTTTAGAAAAAAATCATATTCTGTAAGTTAGAACACGATCTTTTCGTAATTTCTGAGGTTATTAAAAGTGTTTTGAAAACATTCGTTATTCGAATTTATCGAGAAAATCGGAACCCCGTAAGTTAGGGTGTGACTTTTCGAATCTCGAAATACGAAAAATTGTTGATTTAAGAAAAGAAATTTTATGTAACGGGTAAAGATTAAAGCAACGTAAATTATAATAAAATGAAAAAAAATGAAGGTATACAAATGTGCATGATGAAAGAATAATAAATGCGTTAATATGAATAACAATAATAAAGGCGAAAATAAAATAAAATAAACAAGTCAAAAACAAAAAATAATAATAAAATAAAATAATAATAAATAATAAATACGAAGAGAAAATATAATTATAATAGTAATAATAATAAAAATAATAGCAATAATAATAGTAAAGAAAATAATAATAGTAACAAAATTAATAATAATAGTAATAATAATAATAATAATAATAATAATAGATAGAAATAATAAACAAATAATAGTAAAAAATATAATAGTAGTAATAATAATAATAATAATAATAATAATAATAATAATAATAATAATAGAAGTAAAATAAAATAATGGTAATGGTAATAATAGTAATAATAATAATAGTAAAAAATATAATAGCAATAATAATAATAATAATAAATGAATAATAATAGTAAAATATCTAAATAAATAATAGTGACAATAATAATAATAATAATAATAATAATAATAATAATAATAATAATAATAATAATAATAATAATAATAGTAAAAAAATAAAAGAAATAAAAAAGAAAAAAGAAAATAATAGTAATAGTAATAATAATAATAATGTTAAATAATAATAATAACATTAATAGTAATAATAATAATAATTGCAAAATAACTAAAAAAATGGACTAAATTGAATTTAAAACAGAAGTTCAGGGCAAATCTGAAAATAAATAAAAGGAAAAGGACCTCCATTGAATGCGCGAATAACACAGAGGGGTTAAAAGGGAAATTTTCCCTTCTCCTCCAAAACGCGCAGCATCAGAGAGACCAGATTGAAACCCGAAATAAATTATTGGGCAAAATTAAAAATAAAATAAACTTAATTGCAAAACCATAAAAAAGTGGAAGGGCTAAATGCGCAAATATCCCATACGCCAAAAACACGAGGATCCTAGCTTGGAGCGGGTAGGATAATCGGGTCGGAGGGTAAAACGATGCCGTTTTGGGCGTTTAGGGCCAGCTCCAAAACGACGTCGTTTTGGGGCCCTATAAATGTCAAATTTTCACCAAAAAATTTCATTTTCATCATCTTTAAAAAAAAAAAAAACAACCTTCCTCTCCCTTCTTTTTCTCTGTAGAACATGGGAATCAAGAGAGTTCGATTGGTCATCGGCTACGGCGTTCTTGCGTCCCCACTACAAATTTAAAGGCCCAAATGAGTATATAATTTTGAGAGAAATAAAGAAATAAAGAAATAGGCTTATGTACATACTGTTTCAGAAAAAAGAAGAAGAAGAAAACAAGAAGAAAAAGAAAAGAATAGAAGGACCTTAGCCTTTTCTTTCAACTGTTTACTGTTTTTTATTTTCGGTGTGAATCTTTTTTTTGTATATTTTCTAATTTTATTGATTGTAAAAAAAACTCTTCTTGTTGTATTTCAAATCCGTCCCTTTTACATTGGTTGTTCAAGGCTTTTATAGCCGAAAAGATGAAAAAATACAATATTGCTTTTGTTTTTTGTCGTCTGCTTCTTTTCTCTATTTGCAAGTCTATAGTGAGGGTCAACGGAGGCCTGTGTTTCCATTTTGGTGCAAGGCAGACCACCTCGGGCATCGTGTGACCTGAGGCCATCATATGGGGGCTGGGGCACCAAGGAAGATCCAGGAACCCTAGGGTTCCTGAGTTGTTTAATTTTGTGGGCTTATTGGGCTTAGTTTTTTTTACTACTGGGTTTGGGTCTGTTTGGACTTATTGGACTGCTAATTGGACTAAAAAAATTTTTAGTTTGGTCTTGTATTTTGGCACTGGGCCCGGGTAAAATTGGGCTACTACAGCTGCCCATCTTTGCTCGTTGTTGTGTAACAAGAACAGAGCAAATACTTTTAAGAAAGAACAATTTTGCCCGGTCTTGTCGAATCTTGACTTCTTGATGCTTTTTTTCTTCAAGTAGCCTCCTTCCATTCCACCTCATCTTCAGGGGTGTAGGGATTGGTGCTTCGATCTGCTCGAATGTAATTTCAAGGAGAAGAGATTTGTAGCTTTGATCTACTCTGCTGGAACTTCAACGAGATAAGAATTGGTAATTTTAACCTACTCCACTGCAACTTCAGGGAGATAAGGTTTGCTGGCTTCAATTTGGTCCACTGCAACTTCAGGAAGATAAGATTCGCCGTAATCTGTAGCTTTAATCGGTTCCACTGCAACTTCAGGGAAATAAGATTCACTGTCTTCAGTCTACTCTGCTGCAACTTCAGGTAGATAAGGTTGGTGGCTTCAATTTGCTCCACTGCAACTTTAGGAAGATAAGATTTGCCAATTTGTAGCTTCAATCTGTTCCACTGCAACGCCAAGGAAATAAGATCTGCTGTCTTCAGTCTACTCCGCAGCAACTTTAGGAAGATAAGATTCTCTAATTTGTAGCTTCAATATGTTCCACTGCAATGCCAAGGAAATAAGATCCGTTGTCTTCAGTTTGCTCCGCTGCAAATTCAGGGAGATAAGACTGGTGGCTTCAATCTACTCCACTGTAACTTTAGGAAGATAAGATTCACCATTTTGTAGTTTCAATCTATTCCACTGCAACTCTAGGGAAATAAGATCCGCTGTCTTCAGTTTGCTCCGCTGCAACTTCAGGGAGATAAGGCTGGTGGCTTCAATATGCTCCATTGTAACTTCAGGAAGATAAGATTCGCCATTTTGTAGCTTCAATCTATTCTACTGCAATGCCAGGGAAATAAGATCCACTATCTTTAGTCTACTCCGCTGCAACTTCAGGGAGATAAGGCTGGTGGCTTCAATCTGCTCCACTGCAACTTCAGGAAGATAAGATTCGCCATTTTTGATCTACTCCACTGCAACTTCAAGGAGATAAGATCTATAACTTTAATCTTCTCCACTGCTACTTCAAGAAGATGAGATTTGTGATTCACCGATCTTGCTACACTGTCCTCTGGGGGACATGACGTGTAGAATCGATTTCATGTGCTTATGCTTATGCCAAATGATTAGGATGTCATGATCAGAATGAATCAAATGCTCCTAATTGGATGTGTATGAATGATATTTGTATGAATGCATGAGAATGTTCCCTTTTTTAATGTTTGGGTTGTCATTGCTCGTTGTTCATCAATGTTGTATCACTGAGGTGTTATCATGCCCTCTTTGCTCAGTTGGTGTCTTTGACAGAAAATCCAAAGAAGTAGTCACAATTTAGACTCTTCTTTCTTAAATATTTCCAACCCTTAGGTTTGGTGAGTTCTAAACAATATTCCTACTTCAGGTTCATGTATTATTTAGAAACTTCCAGAGTAATATGCAAAATCCTTTTTATGAAAATATTAGTCCATTAATCATTATTTCAATGCGAAATGCTTGAAAAATATCATAATGATGGACAAAACTAAAATTTATCAAGAACAAAATCTGAAAAGAATGGATTAATCAAAGAAAGCAAACATTGCTGAAATACAAAATAAGTGAGAGGAAAACAGGTGCCCCAGATTTCACAGCATAAGCTTCTCTGGACGAACTTCTTGAGGGCCATTTTGAGCTCAATATGTGCCTAGGAGATCCAGAGTACTCTGTTGACGCCCCAAGACATAACATCTCTCCCTCTTGTTAATTCAGGCATAGCAAGACTACTGCATGCCCCACTTTTGATCTAAATTTGAATTGCCCTTTTCCTAGGTTTTCAAGTCAAAATCCCTTTTGTCTCAAGGCATAACATCTCTCCTTCTTGTTAAATTGGAGAAAGCGAGGTTACCGCATACCCATTTTGATAAAAATTTGAATTTCCCTTTACGGGTTTTCAATTCAAAACCCCTTTGGTCTCAAGGCGTCCTTTGCGAGTTTTCGCCTTGGCCTCTCCTTCTTTTCATTTTCTTTTTTCTTTTCATTTTCTCTTTCATTTTTACTTCTCTTTTTTTCCTTTTTTTTAATGAAAATATTTCTTAATTTGAACTCAGGTCCTTGTTATCCCTCTCAGTCAAAATCAACGCTTTTCTAGTGAAGGTCTTCTTTACCACATACGGTCCTTCCTAGTTTGGCATCCACCTTCCTCAGAAGTCCTTTTTTATGGGAAGGATCCTTTTCAAAACTAGGTCTCCTTTATAGAATTCTCTAGGGCTAACCTTCTTGTTATAGGCCCACATCATTCGCTTTCGGTACAATTGACCATGAGGATAGCCTTTAACCTGTCTTTTTCGATCAAGTTCAGCTAATCATATTGGAATTGGATCCATTTTGCTTCATCCAACTTCAACTATGATAAAACTTAGAGAGAAGGAATCTTGAATTCAATGACCAAAAATGCCTCAATCCATAAACTAATGAGAAAAGAGTTGCCCCGGTAGAGGTCCTGACAGACGTCTAATAGGCATAGAGGGCGAATGGTAATTTTTTGTGCCAGTCTTTATGAGTCTCAAGCACTTTCTCCATGATCTTTTTTTTTTGCCTCCATTGCACTGTTCATTTTATGGTAATATGGTGCTTTAATCTTGAACAGACTACAAACTTCTAATGTCGTGCTGTTGTTCAAATTTAGGACATTATCAGATATGATCCTTTTTGGCATTCTATACTGACATATGATCTCAATTTTCGAGAATTTACTGACTATCAACTTTGTGACACCGATATATGAAGTAGCTTCTGAAGTAATTGATAACCACAAAAATGAATCGATACTCGTAGAAGCTTTCAGCACGATCTACCCATTGACATCCATGCCCTACATAGAGAAAGTCTATGAAGAGATGAAGGAGGCACATGAATCTTGTCTCCATAAATTTGGCATTTATGGCATTTCTTGGTATAACTAATGCAATCCCTTTCCATAGTAGATCGGTAGTACCCGAACCTCATGATTTGTCTGGCCATTGTAAAACACAGCATGTGTTTCTCTTCTAAGATTTGCTTAGCCTTAATAGCATCCACAAGTCTTAGTAGCATAGGCATATCTTGATACGATCATGCGAAAACATCTTTGAATTCTTGGAATAACTCAAGGATGTCTCGCTTTGTTTCTGTGGCGATACAGGCTCCAATTTTCACCTCTTTATATTCTCCTAAGCTCAAAATTTCCACTGATTCTTTGAAAGGTAGGATTTGTTTCAACTTATTCTACTATCCTTAACAAATCAGGAGATAAGTGATGGGCTCGAAACTAACTAATATTTCGACAAAGGCAAGCGCACCTATTGATCAGTAGTATAACCTTGGTGAGTTCGGAATATCGTATCCTCCAGGACTAAAAGTATTAGTAATAACTATCTTCCTATTATCTAGCCTAAGAATTGGAGTGATTTCTTTTAAACTAAAATTAATTAAAAGCACGACATAGAATGAATTGTGAAAATACTTTTAGACAACTTTATGAAAGAGGCAATACCCAAGGAAGAATCCACCTAGACTTGTAACACCCCAAACCCGGTCTATGCATTAAGACTAGATTTGGTTTGTTACCTGAATCGAGCTATTTTTAAATCTTCAATAAGTTGAAAACTACAATATTAATTACAGGATTTAATAAAATTAGAAGAGTATTTGAATTTGATAAATATTATAAAAAAAAAACATTAGTTGAAAATCATTGTATTATCAAAAACCTTTAGGTAATTTGTTAAAGAGTTAACAATAATAAAATATTTATAAAAGAATTTCATATACTTGAAAACCCAAATTTATTTTAATAAAACATCATATAATCATAGCCCATATTTAAAAGTCCAAAGTATAGTTTAAAACCAAACACACATAAAATCCATAAATTATTTATACAGGCCCTTATTACAATAATCCAAAATAGTGAAAATACTTATTAAAAAGTTCAAAGTTTAAATAACCCATGTTTTGCAAGTATGGCCTCCACGAAGTCATCCTCGGCCCAAGTCCACGTCAATTTCCATTACGAGATGGAAAATTAAAGGGGTGAGTTACTTAGAACTCGGTGTGCAACTCACTTACCACCATTATTGGGCGGATCGTCAAGATATTATCTTGGGCTTGAGCCCAATTCTGAAATTCAACAATATCATAAAATGAAGTAAAATAAATTAAAATGCATGTAAAATGAATTTCCCAACCGGACCTAATATCCATCCGCTAACACCCGTACCAACCATCACACTGTGGGGATCAAGTCAACCCACCCGCCAACACACCAATCGTAGGCATTAAGCCTTTTTATAATTGTGGCAAAGCCACCGAACTAGAGCAATATGCCATATTTGTGGCGAAAGCCACCGAACTAGAGCAATAAGCCATATTTGTTTTTGTGGCAAGGCCCACGAACTAGATTTTGGCAGCTGGCCATTCTTCTCTTCATATACCCCACCCATGCAATTATGCGTATATAACAAAATATAGTCATATAACAATTTTATTTAATCCATAACATTGGTGGGTTTATCATTAAACATTTCATTTGGCCCAAAAATAATTTAGCAATTTGCCCATTTAGCGGTTTGGTGGGCTTTGGCCCATTTATCAAACTAGAGTATTTTGACCCACTTTATCGAACTAGAGTATTTTGGCCCAATTTATCGAACTAGAGTATTTTGGCCCAATTTATCGAACTAGAGTATTTTGGCCCAATTTCATGAAACATACAATTTTAAGTAATAACAAGTAATTTCTCGAGGCGTTTAGTAATTTTCACGATTTTAGTCGTTTCACGTATTTTCACCAAATTATCGGTTGTTACATTTTTACCGATCTAGTCATTTTACGATTTTATTTCAATCCGAAACCGACATCCAACCAGAAATAGTGTGAAGTTACACACCTCGATACCGAGAGTACTAATCCTTCTCGCTCCTCGGCACCTAAAACATATTTCGATCCGTTAGAACACTATTTCGTATAAACATACTTAATCGATAATAGATCCAAAATCTTACCCTCTTGATTTTGATTCACTTCGATTTTCGGCTTCTCCTCGTTTATTGATTCGCTCGTCGCCGAGAATCCACCAACGTATAATGGCTCGGAAGTTCGTACTACTTCGAATAATTGACTCCCTTCGGAAGATGGTCCGCAACCCGGTGGAAAATCCCGGACTGCCGAAACCACTCTTCGTTTGAATGGGGGATTCACAGATCCGCCCCTCTTAACGTGACTAACCACCGCCCTTTTCTTCCCTATTTTGAAAGTCTTCACGATCAAAGGAATATTAGTTAAATCTAAAATAACATCGAACAATACTAGAGGCTTTAAAAGATGTGATTTCCTTACCACAATAATTCGATTCCAACGTTTCTCGATTCTCCGATCACTTGAGTTCGATATTCGTTATTGCACTATATAATAACGAATGAAGCGTTATTAGAACGAGCGTTTATTTCGATCCAAAAGGCCTTCATAACACCATTAATATTCGGTCATAACACTATTAATAAATCAAAATGAAAAGAAGAACCCTTACCTATAATCCACGATCGAAAAGAAAGGATTGAGAAAGGTGTTTGTGATGGATGAAGATTTCGGCTATGTATGATCAAAGAAAAAGAAATAAAGATTCGGCTAAGGGCACTCTAGCATTCGGCCATGAGAGAGTTTGATGGAGAAACTTTGATTGAAAAGAATTAAAATATGAAAGAAGAGATGATGATGATGTTGTTTGATTTCAATGAGAAGAGAAGAAAAAGATGGATTTTAGGAGCTAGTACATTCGGCCATGGTAAAAGAAAAGAGAAAGGATGGCTCTTTTGGTATAGTTGATTTCGGCACTCAAAGAAAAGACACAAAGCAATGGCTAAAGAGATAAAAAAAATGACCAATTTGATCACAAAAATTTGAGCTTTACCAAATGCACAATTCGGCCAAGATGAAAAGTTGAAAAGAGAGAAAATAAAAATTCTACACAAGGTGCAAGGAATGACCAAAGAGAAAAATGAAATTCTTAGCCAAAACTAACACAAAAATTCGGCTCCCTCCCTATACCAAGTTGCCGTCCAACACATGGTCAATTGGCCATGATTTTGTTTCCAAAATTTTCCCTTGATATGTGCCTTATGTTCCCCCTATCTTTCCTTAAGTATTTGATTCCATGCCATAAGTTATCTATTTCCTTAATCCTTTGATACACTAACCAAAAATAACATGGTCAACACTTACCATATATGTTCTTGGCCGACACTTGCTATACATGTGCAGAAAATTAAAACAAAATTCATCTAGATGCTAAACAAGGATTCGAACCTCTTCCTCAAGCTATAACCCATGCGCCAACTCCACTATGCCATGTACTCAACTTATGACACTCATTAACACTTAATTTAACTTAAGTCTTAATGACATTTGCTTCTCTTCAATAAATTCTCAATTATTAAATTTATTCCATATCCAAATTATGCCATACTCCTCTTTAGGACTTCAATAAGCACTAAAATAAAAGAAAGAAATTTTCCTTTAAAATCTAAACACCAATTCATGCAATATATATAAACACTCGGATTTTTAGGGTGTTACAACTCTACCCTCCTTAAAGAAAATTTCGTCCTCGAAATTTACCTGATTGAAAGAGGTGAGGGTATTGTTGCCGAATTGCATCCTCGGGCTCCCACGTAGCTTCCTCCACTCCGTGGTTCGCCATAGAATTTTGACCAGCAGCACGGTTTTCTTTCTTAGCACCTTGACATCTCGGTCTAAGATTTCCACGGTTCTTCTTCAAAAGACAAATCAATTCACTCCAATTCTTCTACCGGTATAATGTGCGAAGGATCCGATCTATAACGCCTCAACATGGAAACATGAAAAACATTATGAATTTGATCCAATTCAGGAGGTAACTCAATCTGATAAGCCACTGGACCAACACGCTTGACACGATAAGGTCCAATGTATCTAGGACTTAGCTTGCCCTTCCTTCCGAATCGAAGATCTTTTCCAAGGAGATACCTTCAAGAAAACCGATCCCCACATCATACTCGATATCCTTTCGCTTCAGTGCGCATCGACTTTTGTCTATCGAGGCTTCTTTCAACCGTGCTCGAATAACTTTTCGTTATCCTCTGTCTCGGATATCATCTCGGGACCTAACATCATCTTTTCGCCCAACTCGGTCCAACAAATAGGAGAGCGACACTTACGACCATACAATGCCTCGTAAGGTGCCATCTGAATGCTAGGCGATAATGTTGTTATCTGCGAATTACGCGGTGGTAGATAATCCTCCCAACTACCCACAAGTCGATTACACATCCCTTAACATATCTTCCAATATCTGAATTACTCTCTCCGTGACCATCGGTGAGGATGAAATGCCGTCTTGAAGTTCAACTTTGTCCCCAAAGCTTCATGCGAGCTTTCTAGAATCGTGATGTAAACCTAGGGTCCTATCCGATATAATAGATCTGGTACCCATGCAACCTCACAATTTCGGATACATACAGTTCCGCCAACTTTTGCAATGAATAATCCGTACGAATTGGCAGGAAATGAGCAATCTTCGTCAACCTATCAACAATTACCCATACAAAATTTTTCTTAGTAGGTGTTAAAGGTAACCCACTAACAAAATCCATGGTTATCCATTCCCATTTCAAAGAGGAAATTTTATCGGTTGTAACAACCTGCACGGTAATTGATGTTACGCCTTCACTTGCGACAAGTCAAACATTTTCCCACAAATTCGAAATCTCACGTTTCAACCACAGCCACCAATATCATTCACGGAGATCTCGATACATCTTATTTCCTCCGGGATGCATAGCATAAGGGCTACTATCGCCGCCTCCATGAATCAATTGCCTCGGATCTGAATCCTTAGGCATACATACTCTTCCTCGAAAGCACAACACACCTCCGTGTTTATTCTAAAATCCTCAATTTCACCACTTTCAACTTGCGAAATAAAGGTCCCAACTTCTCATCGATGTCATTTTTCCTTGATTTGTTCCACCCACGAGGCTTCATCCAAGTTACGCTAACAAGCGCCATCCTCATCTGAGACTCAAATGGGCAAACAATGCTCTCAAATCGAATCTTGTCTTACGACTTAACGCGTCGGCTACCACGTTAGCCTTTCGGGATGATATTCAATTGAGAAATCATAATCTTTTAATAATTCTACCCATCTTCTTTGTCTCAAATTTAACTCCTTTTGGGTAAGGAGGTATTTAAGACTCTTGTGATCCGTGTAGATTATAGATTTCTCACCATAGAGATAGTGCCTCCAAATCTTTAGAGCAAAGACAACGGCACTAACTCCAAATCATGAGTAGGGTAGTTTACTTCGTGTGGTCTCAATTGACGAGAAGCATAGGCCACCACCTTCCCATTTTGCATCAACACACAACCTGCACCCGTGTGAGGCGCATCACAATAAGCAGTGAATTCTTTTCCGACCTCAATTTGAATCAAAACGGAGCTTCATCGGGATCTTCTTCAATTTCTCGAAACTCTCTTCTTGCTTTTCGGTCCAAATATACGGAGCTCTTTTTCGCAAGCAGTTTAGTTAGGGTGCAACAATCAACGAAAACCCTCTACAAAGCGTCTATAGTATCCACCAAACCCAAGAAACTCGAATTTCATTCACCGATGTTGGTGGTTTCCAATCCAGAATAGCCTCAATTTTTCGAGGATCCACCCTTATTCCTTCGGCTGATACTACATGACCAAGGAAAGTCACTTCCTTTAGCCAAAATTCGCATTTACTAAATTTGGCATACAATTGTTTATCACGTAAGTAGGCGTAATACTATCCGCAAATGCTGGTCATGTTCCTCCTCATTTCTCGAATAAACCAATATGTCATCTATGAACACTACCACGAATCGGTCTAAATATGGTTGAAAGATTCGGTTTATCATGTCCATAAATGCAGCTGGTGCATTGGTTAGTCCAAACGGCATCACTACAAACTCATAGTGTCCGTAACGTGTCCGAAATGCCGTCTTATAAATGTCCGCTTCTTTCACCTTGAGCTGGTGATAACCCGACCTCAAATCAATTTTGGAGAAAACTGAAGCTCCTTTTAATTGATCAAACAGATCGTCAATTCTTGGCAGAGGATACCGATTCTTGATCGTCAATTTATTCAATTGTCTGTAGTCAATGCACATACGCATCGATCCATCCTTCTTCTTGACGAACAGAACTGGTGCTCCCCACGGAGACACACTTGGTCGAATAAATCCCCGATCCAATAATTCTTGAATTTGAGCTTTAAGCTCACCAATTCCTTGATTGCCATTCTATAAGGAGCAATGGACACCTGGAGTCATCGTGCAAAAGCTCAATGCCAAATTCTACTTCCGATCCGGAGGTATACCGGGAAGTTCTTCGGAAATACATCGAGAAATTCCTTCACCGTCCTCACATCATCCACAGATAACTCTTTAGCATCCAAAGCACAGATAAAGGCTAGGAATGCTCCATATCCTTTCCGCACCCACTTCTCCGCCTTTAATGCAGATACCACATTTGCCAAATAGTTCCTTCGCTCGCCAATCATTATGACTTCCTTATCATCCAAGGTTCTTACTGACATTCATTTTTCAAAGCACAATCCAATTGCTTAGATGTTTAACCACCAATCCATGCCCGAATGAGATCGAACTCGCCGAAAGGTAGTTCCATCAAGTTTGCTAAGAATATCTCCTCTTGAATTTTTAAGGGCACGTCTTTAAATATTTTATTAACAATTACCGACTGTCCTAAAGGACTAATTACTGTCATCTCACTATCGGTAATTTCAGATTCTAATTTCAGGTTTCGGATATGGCACTAGATACATATGAATGGGTAGAGCTAATATCTATTAAGGCAATAACAGTACATAAAAATGAAGAACGTCTGGTTATCACATACAGTGCATTGCCGTCCTCGCGGCGTCTAACTGTATAGACCAGTCCAGGCTGTCTTGCATCTGCATTTCCTCTATGACCATTGCTTCGACCCGGTGCATCTTGACCACGACCGGCCTCATTACCACCACGACCTGGTCCACGACCTCTCGGTGGCTACTGATTACCCCTGGCCGGCTGTGCATCATTATTACGAACTTCTTGAGTCGTATCCAAACGTCGAGGACAATTTTTGTACTGATGATCCATTGAATCGCATTTGTAGCATGCGCCCGTTTTCCTCCAACATTCTCCAAAATGTCTTTTCCCACACTCAGTGCAATCTCGACTTCGATTATTTGTTACCGGGGTTCTACCTTGAATTGATTCATCATTCCGAGGTTTCTTCTAGAATCTCTTTGAAGAACCAGACTGCTGTGTCTCTCTCTTATTTCAGAATTTTTCTCGGTTACGTAGTTCAATTCTTAGCCTCTTGGCTATTTTGGCCTTCTCCACAAGAGTCAAAAATTTCTAACTTGTTGTGGAGCAATCGAACCCTCACTCATCATTAAGTCCATCCTCGAAAGCATACAACGTTCGTGATGCATTGCTACAATTGTTCGGGCATAACGGCTTAGACGTAAAACTTCACTTCATATCTTCGCCACGGTCTTACTTCCTTGGACAAGATTGAAATTCTTTCCTTGAGCGTCTACATAACTCGTTCCAATGTATTTTCCTTGGAAGGCAGCTTTAAAGAATTCCCAATTAATTAGTGCAGCTTCGGTGCCTTCTCGAACAGTGAGCCACCACTGATACGCCTCATCTCTTAACAAGGATATAACTCCTCTCAGTTTTTGCTCGACAGTACATTCCATATCATCCATAATCCATTCCACGACTTGAGCGAAGATTCACCACATTCGAGCTACACCAGAGACTCCTCTAAAAACTTCTGCATTATTTGACTTAAGTCGCTCTGAAATTGACCCACGAGTTGTTGGCCCAATTCTAGTTCCAGCGACCCTTTCCAAGACTCGCAGCATTGCTTGAGTCAATGCATTATCTTCTTCCATGTGATCGCATGATCCGTCTCACTTTCAATTGACGCAGTGCGTCTACTTTGACATATGATATGGTGCTTGATCGTAGCACCTCGGCCTCTACCACGGCCACGTCTCTGGCGTCCACGACCACGTCCTCTAGTGCTCATGATAGCTTATTCGTTTTTATCTGATTACAAGTTTTATGAATCAGAAAATTTGTTTCGGTGTTTATTAACGATATTTTATGAGATTTGAGATATAAAGTTGTTTTTTCCGCAACATATCCTATAGTCTCAATCTCTACGGTTTTTCACATCTAAAACTAGAAGTTCTAGAGTGTTCCTATGATTATATCATAGTAATTATTAAGTAATAAATACTTACTTGACTTGTTGCCGGATGCTTGTGGTGCCATACTGATCTTTAAAATATAATTGAACGATTTCATATAGAAATTATTTGCGAACCCAAACCACGGCCGAGTTTTTGAACCTGGCTCTGATACCACTAAATGTAACACCCCAAACCCGGTCTATGCATTAAGACTAGATTTGGTTTGTTACCTGAATCGAGCTATTTTTAAATCTTCAATAAGTTGAAAACTACAATATTAATTACTGGATTTAATAAAATTAGAAGAGTATTTGAATTTGATAAATATTAGAAAAAAAAAACATTAGTTGAAAATCATTGTATTATCAAAAACCTTTAGGTAATTTGTTAAAGAGTTAACAATAATAAAATATTTATAAAAGAATTTCATATACTTGAAAACCCAAATTTATTTTAATAAAAACATCATATAATCATAGCCCATATTTAAAAGTCCAAAGTATAGTTTAAAACCAAACACACATAAAATCCATAAATTATTTATAGAGGCCCTTATTACAATAATCCAAAATAGTGAAAATACTTATTAAAAAGTTTAGAGTTTAAATAACCCATGTTTTGCAGTATGGCCTCCACGAAGTCATCCTCGGCCCAAGTCCACGTCAATTTCCATTACCTGAGATGGAAAATTAAAGGGGGTGAGTTACTTAGAACTCGATGTGCAACTCACTTACCACCATTATTGGGCGGATCGTCAAGATATTATCTTGGGCTTGAGCCCAATTCGAAATTCAACAATATCATAAAATGAAGTAAAATAAATTAAAAATGCATGTAAAATGAATTTCCCAACCGGACCTAATATCCATCCGCTAACACCCCGTACCAACCATCACACTGTGGGATCAAGTCAACCCACCCGCCAACACACCAATCGTAGGCATTAAGCCTTTTTATAATTGTGCAAAGCGAGAGAACTAGAGGCAATATGCCATATTTGTGGCGAGCCACCGAACTAGAGCAATAAGCCATATTTGTTTTTGTGGCAAGGCCACCGAACTAGATTTTTGGCAACTGGCCATTCTTCTCTTCATATACCCCACCCCATGCAATTATGCGTATATAACAAAATATAGTCATATAACAATTTTTATTTAATCCATAACATTGGTGGGTTTATCATTAAACATTTCATTTGGCCCAAAAATAATTTAGCAATTTGCCCATTTAGCAGTTTAGTGGGCTTTGGCCCATTTATCAAACTAGAGTATTTTGACCCACTTTATCGAACTAGAGTATTTTGGCCCAATTTATCGAACTAGAGTATTTTGGTCCAATTTATCGAACTAGAGTATTTTGGCCCAATTTATCGAACTAGAGTATTTTGGCCCAATTTCATGAAACATACAATTTTCGTAATAACAAGTAATTTCTCGAGGGCGTTTTAGTAATTTTCATGATTTTAGTCGTTTCTACGTATTTTCACCAAATTATCAGTTGTTACGTTTTTTTACCGATCTAGTCATTTTTAAGATTTTAATTCAATACCGAAATTGACATCCAACCGAGAAATAGTGTGAAGTTATACACCTCGATACCGAGAGTACTAATCCTTCTCGCTCCTCGACACCTAAAACATATTTCGATCCGTTAGAACACTATTTCGTATAAACATACTTAATCGATAATAGATCCAAAATCTTACCCTCTTGATTTTGAATCACTTGATTTTGGCTTCTCCTCGTTTATTGATTCGCTCGTCGCGAGAACCCACCAATATAATGGCTCGGAAGTTCGTACTACTTGAATAATTGACTCCTTGGAAGATGGTCCGCAACTTGGTGGAAAATCCCGGATGCAAAACCGCTCTTCATTTGAATGGGGATTTACAGATCCGCCCCTCTTAACGTGACTAACCACCGCCCTTTTCTTCCCTATTTTGAAAGTCTTCACTATCAAAGGAATATTAGTTAAATCTAAAATAATATCGAATAATACTAGAGGCTTTAAAAGATGTGATTTCCTTACCACAATAATTCGATTCCAACGTTTCTCGATTCTCCGATCACTTGAGTTCGATCTTCCGTTATTGCACTATATAATAACGAATGAAGCGTTATTAGAACGAACGTTTATTTCGATCCAAAAAGGCCTTCATAACACCATTAATATTCGGTCATAACACTATTAATAAATCGAAAATGAAAAAGAAGAACCCCTTACCTATAATCCACAATCGAAAAGAAAGGATTGAGAAAGGTGTTTGTGATGGATGAAGATTTGGCTATGTATGATCAAAGAAAAGAAATAAAGATTGACTAAGGGCACTCTAGCATTCGACCATGAGAGAGTTTGATGGAGAAACTTTGATTGAAAAGAATTAAAATATGAAAGAAGAGATGATGATGATGTTGTTTGATTTCAATGAGAAGAGAAGAAAAAGATGGATTTTAGGAGCTAGTACATTTGGCCATGGTAAAAGAAAAGAGAAAGGATGGCTCTTTTGGTATAGTTGATTTCGGTACTCAAAGAAAAGACACAAAGCAATGGCTAAAGAGATAAAAAAATGACCAATTTGATCACAAAAATTTGAGCTTTACCAAATGCACAATTCGGCCAAGATGAAAAGTTGAAAAGAGAGAAAATAAAAATTCTGCACAAGGTGCAAGGAATGACCAAAGAGAAAAATGAAATTCTTAGCCAAAACTAACACAAAAATTTGGCTCCCTCCCTATACCAAGTTGCCGTCCAACACATGGTCAATTGGCCATGATTTTGTTTCCAAAATTTTCCCTTGATATGTGCCTTATGTTCCCCCTATCTTTCCTTAAGTATTTGATTCCATGCCATAAGTTATCTATTTCCTTAATCCTTTGATACACTAACCAAAAATAACATGGTCAACACTTACCATATATGTTCTTGGCCGACACTTGCTATACATGTGCAGAAAATTAAAAACAAAAATTCATCTAGATGCCAAACAAGGGATTCGAACCTCTTCCCTCAAGCTATAACCCATGCGTCAACTCCACTATGTCATGTACTCAACTTATGACACTCATTAACACTTAATTTAACTTAAGTCTTAATGACATTTGCTTCTCTTCAATAAATTCTCAATTATTAAATTTATTCCATATCCAAATTATGCTATACTCCTCTTTAGGACTTCAATAAGCACTAAAATAAAAGAAAGAAATTTTCCTTTAAAATCTAAACACCAATTCATGCAATATATATAAACACTCGGATTTTTAGGGTGTTACAAGACTTCACTTATTACATTTGATTCATGCGATTTATTCACTTGATTTAATCCGTAGAAATCCCTAAATTATGTTAATATCTCTTTTGAGACTAAGAACAACTGACTCTAGGTTGATTAATTGAAATTTCTTTCTAATTAAAACCTCTATTGTCAGATTAACTCGATCTAAGGATTCCTTTATTAGATTTGACTCTAATCCGACAAATTTACGTCGTCCTATATCTAGGATTGCATTCAACTCCACTTAATTGTGTTGATCTACTCTTAAACAGGGACTTTTGCTCCTCTAAATAAGCATATTCGACTTAATCAATAACCTGAATTATTAAAACAAGAATAATAACTCACAATTAAGAATAAGAACAAATATTTATCTTATAAATCAAATAGTAATAAGATCCATCTTAGGTCTCATCCCTCAGGTATTTAAGGGATTTAGTTCATATTGATAGAGAGAAACATCTTAAAATAAGGAAAACTACAAAACATAAGAAAACCCAAAAAATTCAAAAGAAATTGATAGGAGATCTTCAGTTTTGATGGGAATCCTTCTTCCAAGATGCTCCCAATGATTGTTTTCGAGTATTTTCTACTTTCTACTTTGTGTGTCTCTTTAGGTCCTCCCTTAGGGTGTTTATATAGGCTTTGGACCACCTTTCTTGGCCCATAATAGTCTTCTCGGAATAGAATTAGACTTGGGTTCGGTAGGGACACGCCTGTGTGCGATAGCTTAGGCTGTGTTCGATTCTGCTCGTCACACACGGCCGTGTGGTCTGCCGTGGGTGAAAGTTCAGGCTGTGTTCTATTCTGCTCGTCACACACGGTCGTGTGGTCTGCCCATGGGCGAAAGTCTAGGCCGTGGTAATTTCTGAGGTAGGCCTATTTTGTCCCTTTTTGGCCCGTTTCGCGTTCTTTTCGACTCCCTAAGCTCTCCTGGGTGTAAAACATGAAATTAAAGGATTAGGAGCATCGAATTCATCAAATCTAATGAAAATTCATCCAAAAATAAGCCAAGCATAGGGTCAAAATATGTATAAATTATGGTTTATCAAATATCCCTACACTTAAGCGTTTGCTTGTCCTCAAGCAAAATCCTCAACTCACAATTAAAATTAACTTCCTCAATTCATAATTCTCATAAATAATGTCTTATCATAATTCACAGATAATTCATACATTGATAATTTAACTAAAAGAGTCCTAAAGATTCAAACAATTTAAGTCACAAATTTTTATAGCACAAAAACATAGGTGTTTCCCCTTACCTAAATAATCACCTTTAATTCAAAACCGACAAGAATTGACATCCTAACTAAAGATTCACACTAATCATTCAACGTGTTTAAGGTTCAAATTAAGCACTCCAAAGTCAAAAATGAAAAGTTATTACCATAGGCTTGCATGAGAATCAAATCTCCACCACTATAAAATGAGATTTGGGTTAAAGGTCTTAAAAAGAGTTGTAATGGGGTTTGGGTTAAAGGTGTGGATAAAGGCTGAATTAGAGGGTTAGAATCGAGATTGAATTGACAATTTACCTAACTAGAAAAAAATGAACTACTAATGAATAATTACATCAATTGAAAACTTATCACTAATAACACGAGCTTCTTCTCAAAATGTGAAATTAACCGTTTAAGCTCAAATAACATAGAACTAATAATGAATATATTTCCAACTTTTTTTTTCACGTACAATAATAAGAAAGAATTTAACAACTGAAATAAAGAACATAGTTAGGCAACTGCTCAAATCAAATCTAGACAAAAATAAGCTAAAACAATAGGAAAAATTCTTAATGAATCAAAAAGAATGGGTCTTGGGTTAATATTAAGGGTAAATCAAGAAACGATTTATTAAGATCAAAGGGGTTCACTAGGGGTTAATTATGACGATAGGCTTTTTATGGTAAGTGGGTTAAAACCTAAGTTCCTTTATCATCTCAGTATATCAAATCAAGGGTGTGGTCTCGACATGCATAATCGAAGTAAGTTCTAGAATAACAAATCAATATTGACACACTCATAACCAATAAAGTGAGCAAGAAAAGTATATGCTCTAAAAGGCTCAAAATCTCACAAAAATTATGGTTTTTGATGTCAACCTTACAAATTTCAAACTTCAAAGTAATATTTAAATTTAGGGAAACAACCTAACAAAATTTTTTAATTCTGAAAATAGACTTATCATGCTTGATTCTCTAATGTCTTAAAGTATAAAAGATCAATGCACAATTACCTATGACTTAATCCAAAACATATCAATGAAAATCATAAGTCAATAGAAGTTTCATTCTAATGGTAACGTGAAAAAATTACTTAAGAACAAGATATAATTCAGGGATTTTTCTGATAATCAATTAAATAACCTCCCCACACTTAAGATGTACATTTTCCTAAATGTACAAAGATAAAATATAGCAATGTAAGCAAAAAATCATAAGAGAGGGAAAGAGGTGAAACTTCCTGAATTATAGATAAAATCCTTAGAAAGTGAAAATTGTAGAAATAGGTCCAACGAGAAGCATGATGAACTAGGTAGAGGTGAAGGTGTGGGAGAATACTCCAGTAGTTTGTTCGTTCCTTAGTAGCACCTTGAACCTTTTGAAACTACAGAGTCATCAGTAAAGTTTTAGGGAGTTTTATTAATTGACTTCGTTATGGTTACTCGATAATAAACAACCAGAGATATAAAGGAATCAAAATATACTAATATAAATCAAAGAAAAGAAAGATAAATAGAAAGAGTTTAAAAATTAAAATAAAAGAAAAATAAAAAATAAATGGACTCAAAGGTCCTCGTCAACAGATGGTTCATGAGGTGGGGGAAATTTGGGGGAGAAGGTGAACAATGGACGGGGGTTTAAATAGGGATTGGGACACACGGTCATGGCCCACGCCTGTGTGCCCTGTGTTTAGCCCGTGTGTTTCGTAAATGTTGGTTTAGTACATGTTCGAGTCTTGGCCCATGCCCGTGTTAATTAATCAGTATCGACCATGGCTTATAGGCACGGACGTGTCGCACGCCCGTGTGACTTACTCAGTATCAACCACAGCTTTTGGGCATAGGTGTGTCGCACTCCCGTGTCACTTACTCAGTATCGCCCATGGTCTTAAGGCATGCCCGTATGAGTTTATAGCATCCCATGTTGTTTAGTCAGTTTTGACCACGGTCCGCATTGCACAGCCATGGCATTTTATCGCAGCCCATGTTTTGGGGAAAATTTTTGTCCTGTTTTCGCATGGTCTTCGCCACACCAATGTACCTACCCGTGGTGTCCACATGGCCACGCTCGTGTGCAAGGCTGTGTGGGTAGGGAAACCTGTGCCTATTAATTTGGTTAGTTTTTAGTTAGGTGCTAAAAATCGAACATATGGCCATTAATGAGGTTAGTGCTCGGGTTACCTCCCGAGAAGCACTTATTTAGAGCCCAAGCTCGACTTACCTTTTATTCGCATAATCATGGTGGTTCGAGGAGTTGAAACTCCTCATTCCTGCTATCAATTTTGTTAAAATAAGGTTTTAGACGAGTACCATTTACCTTAAAGGTTCTAAATTTGGAATAAGTTACCTCGACTATACCATATGGGAAAATATTAAGTACCGTGAAAGGGATTGTTCCATTAGGTTCAGAAGTGGCAACACGTGGGACTGTATTATCCATTAGAACTCGGTCTCCAACCTTAATTTGACTCGTTTTATTTTTAGGCTCGTCATGGCTGTGCTTTGGTTTATCGTGTACTTTTAATTTCTCCTTAAACTGTGTTCGTCATTCATCTAATTCCTCGATCTAGAGTCTTCATTCCTCATGAACAGTTTTGTTCTCAATTTGAGAGCTAGACCATGGCTCTGTCATCTTTTTTCGAGGAATTTCTGGCAAAGAAGATTGAACATTAAGTTCACTTACATTAATAGGACTTGTATCATTTTGATTACTAGATATTCTGACAAAATCACGTGCTTGGAGTTTAATCATGTCATCACCTACACGAAGTATTAATTCCCCTGTACCAACATCAATAATGGTTCTACCAGTTGCTGAAAAGGGTTGTCCTAAAATTAAAGGAACGTCATTGTCCTCATCCATGTCTAAAACAACAAAGTCTACTGGGAATATGAATTTATCAATTTTGACTAGCACATCTTCAATTATACCCCTAGGAAATCTAATGATTTTATCAGCCAATTGAATGTTCATCCTAATTTGTTTGGTTTTCCCAAGACCTAGCTGTTTAAACATTTTATAAGGCATAACATTGATACTTGCCCCTAAATCAGCTAAAGCATTATTAACAGATAAACCACCAATTAAGCAAGGAAATCATAAAACTCCCTGGATCTTTTAATTTGTGGGGTAGTTTGTTCTGTAAAATTGCTGAGAAAACTGCATTTAGCTCCACATGCGACGCATCGTCTAACTTCTATTTTTTCGTCAAAAGCTCTTTTAAAAATTTTACTGAATTGGGCATATGCGAAAGAGCTTCAATAAATAGTAAGTTAATATGAATTTTTTTTAAAAGTTTAAGAAATTTATCGAATTGTTCATCTGTGTAGTCTTTCTTCGTTGCATTAGGATATGGCATACGAGGTTTGTACTCTGTACTTACTAGTTTTGGTTTATTATGGCTTACCTCAACCTTACCTTTATCTACCACGTTTTCTTGCCTCAGTTTTGGTTCATCTAAACTTTCACATTCATGAGCAGTAATGGCATGAAGTTGCTCCTTTGGGTTAGTTTCAGTGTTACTTGGCAGGCTGCCTTGTGGTCATTCAGATATTAGCTTAGCAAGCTCTCCTATTTGGTTCTCGAGACCTTGAATCGACGCTTGTTGATTTTTGAGTGTGGTTTCGGTGTTCTGGAAGCGCATTTCTGACATTGAGATGAATTTAGTAAGCATCTCTTCAAGGTTCGGCTTCTTTTCCTGTTGGTAAGGTGGCTGAAAACCTGGAGGGGGTTGCTGTCTTTGGTTTCCTTGTCCTCCCCATGAAAAGTTTGGGTGGTTCCTTCAACCTCGATTGTAAGTGTTACTATAGGATTATTTTGAGTCTAGAATTATTACCCATATAGTTCATCTGTTCACTTTCTATGCCAGGGTTGTAGGATGAATATTCTATATTACCCATTCCTCCTCCATTCGTATCGCACTGCATCACTGGATGTACCTACGAAGAACCACACAAACCATCAATCTTTTTATTTAAAAGCTCTACCTGGTTTGATAACATCGTGACCGCGTCGAGGTTTAAAACATCAGCTGCTTTGTTGGCTTCGTCTTCATAATTTGCCACTGATAGTTATTCAGTGACATCTCTTAAACGAATTCGTAGGCAGCCTCAGGTGGTTTGTTATTTACTGTACCGCCAGTGGCTACATCAATCAATTGCCTAATTGAGGGGTTCACACCATTGTAAAAGGTTTGAATTTATAGCCATAATGGTAACCCATGGTGAGGGCATCTTTTCAGTAGATCCTTGTATCGCTCCCATGCATCGTAAAGTGTTTCTAAATCCATCTATACAAAAGAAGAGATATCATTCCTCAACTTAGCCATTTTAGCAGGCGAAAAATATTTAAGTAAAAATTTTTCAGTCATTTGTTCCCATGTAGTGATTGATCCTCGTGGTAACAAGTTCAACCACTGTTTAGCTTTGTTCCTCAACGAGAAGGGAAACAACCGAAGGCGAATGGCATCATCAGAAACGCCATTAATCTTGAAAGTGTCGCAGAATTCTAGAAAATTTGCCAAGTGATTGTTTGGATCCTCATCCTACAAACCATCAAACTGAACAAACTATTGAATCATCTGAATAGTGTTAGGTTTCAGTTCAAAATTATTTGCAGCAACAATAGGTCTAACAATACTTGATTCAGTTCCTGTTAAAGTAGGCTTAGCATAATCATACATAGTTCGAGGAGCAGGATTCTGATTTACTGGATCTGCAGTGACCACAGGAGGTAGCAGATTATTCTGGAGATCAGCCATCTCCTCGGTATTAGTGATATTGTTCTCTTGCTCTTCTTGTATGTATTGTAGGCTTCATCTTATCTCTCTTCAATTTCTGCGAGCTGTACTCTCAATCTCACTGTCGTAAAGCAAAGGTCCTGACGGGTTTCTTCTAGTCACTAGAGACACCTGCCAGAAAAAAATAAAGAGAAAAAATTAGAAAGTAACAATAAAATAAAAATGGCTAAAGTAATAAAAATTTAGTGTTCCTAATATCTTAGTCCCCGGCAACGGCGCCAAAAACTTGATGGGCTCGAAACTAACTAATATTTCGACAAAGGCAAGCGCACCTATAAAAATGGCTAAATTATCTAGCCTAAATATTAGAGTGATTTCTTTTAAACTAAAATTAATTAAAAGCACGACAGAGAATGAATTGTGAAAATACTTTTAGACAACTTTATGAAAGAGGCAATACCCAAGGAAGAATCAACCTAAACTTCACTTATTACTTTTGATTCATATGATTTATTCGACATAATTCTTAAAAATCCCTAAATTATGTTAATATCTCTTTCGAGACTAAGAACAACTGACTCTAGGTTGATTAATTGAAATTTCTTTCTAATTAAAACCCCTATTGTCGCATTAACTCGATCTATGGATTCCCTTATTAGATTTGACTCTAATCCGGCAGATTTACGTCATCCTATACCTAGGATTGCATTTAACTCCACTTAATTGTGTCGATCTACTCTTAAACAGGGACTTTTGCTCATCTGAATAAGCACATTCGACTTGAATCAATAACCTGAATTATTAAAACAAGAATAAGAACTCACAATTAAGAATAAGAACAAGTATTTATCTTATAAATCAAATAGTAATAAGATCCATCTTAGGTCTCATCCCCTCATGTATTTAAGGGATTTAGTTTATACTGATAGAGAGAAACATCTTAAAATAAGGAAAACTACAAAACATAAGAAAACCCAAAAACTTCAAAAGAAATTGATAGGAGATCTTCAGTCTTGATGGGGATCCTTCTTCCAAGATAATTCCAATGGTTATTTTTAAGTATTTTCTGCTTTCTACTCTGTGTGTCTCCTTAGGTCCTCCCCTAGGGTGTTTATATAGGCTTTGGAGCACCTTTCTTGGCCCACAAGTAGTCTTTTTCTAATAGAATTAGACTTGGGTTTGGAAGGGACACGCCCGTGTGCGATAGCTTAGGCTGTGTTCGATTCTGCTCAACACACACGGCCGTGTGGTTTGCCGTTAGAGAAAGCTCACGCCGTGTTCGATTATGCTCGTCACACATGGCCTTGTGGTTTTCCTGTGGGCGAAAGTCCAGGCCATGTTGATTTTTGAGGTAGGCCTATTTTGTCCCTTTTTGGCCCGTTTCTCGTTCTTTTCAACTCCCTAAGCTCTTCTGGGTGTAAAACATGAAATTAAAGGATTAGGAGCATCGAATTCATCAAATCTAATGAAAATTCATCCAAAAATAAGCCAAGCATGGGGTCAAAATATGTATAAATTATGGTTTATCAATAAGTTATAGTCTCTATCGTCTTCAAAGTCCTAAGATCCCTCTAGACACATATCTTGCTCAGAAGTAGGTTCTGAGTCAGTAGTAGTGTCGCTCATGTCTTTGATATCTAGGGACCTGTTGTAGGTATGAAGGAATATTCAAAGAAAAAATGAATCTAAGAATAATTATTTATTTGGCATGAATCATGAATGAAAATAAGGGAATAAAAGAATATTTTCTCAAAGTGAGACACAAAAATGCATTTTCATTGAAAATAAAAATGTTGGATATAAGCCTATTTTACAAAAAGAATCTTATTGCTCCTAGGCTCAGAGCAATAATCGTATTTTGGATATTACTCCGAATTTGGCTCTAAAAATACAGGGATCGCTTCCCCAGTCCCATTGTTCAAAACACTCCCAAGTATGTAAGGGCAGGCGCTTGGAAAATTCTATTCCCTGGTTCCCTTTTTAGATACAGCGTTAATATTTAGATTCCCCAATATTCCTTCCGGGCTCTTGACCTATTCAAAGAATTCTAATTTTTTTATCTTTTTGTAAATGTTAATGCATATGATGCAAGGTAATGCAAATGCATGGAATGAATGCAAAAAGAGGCATTGACTTTGATTCAATTCCACTAGAACAACTTTACTAGAAAATAGATTTCTTTACACAAAACGGATTACGTAGACGGCTTTACCCTAATACTCAAAGCCTTAACCTCCCTAAGAAGCCAAGCTAACTCCTAACCCTGATCTGATTCTGATTCAATTCAAACTTAGCATGTCAGCTTCAAATGTTATGGTTTGCCAATGATTGGCCACCTCTTGTATTTGAGCAACTAATTCTTTCAATAGAGAGTAGTTCTCAGTGAATACTCAATAAGAAACCCTCTCTACCCTCTAAAAGTGGCTATGGAACTACGCCAACAAGAGTTGCGCACATCCAAATGAATCTTCCTTCACCCGCTCTTCGGTATGCATTCAAAGATCGGAATGTTTCGACCAAAATTACAAGGACAGGCGTGACCCTCTTGTCAAGTCTGTCGAAAAATTTAAATCTGCCTCATCCACGTGCCACAGTGCTTTAGGGAAAACAACCAGCCTGTAAATGCTCAAAGCGAAGATATGGACCCTTTTCTTCATACTGGGTGTGCTAAGATCAAATCTCGTAAACAATTCCAAGGGATACATTTTCCATCTCTCTTTTGTTTGATCCAGGCTGTGACCTATTGGTCACTTATCCCTGTAATGCTCGTTAGCTTCTTTATTAACGGCTCTTGAATAATCTTTGTCAGCTTGAACTTTTGGGCAACGAAGCAAAGTCGTGTACTCCTCTGTCAGACCCTCACCCTTCTCTCATTGTGTTTACTCGGACCATATTTGGAAGGTCGCATTATCCTCTACTTTATCAAGAAATTCATTTTCTATGAAAAGCTCTCTATTTAACAACTGAACGTGAATCAACACTTCTTTTCTATGATGAAAATGCAATGCAATCATAACCAGGATAAAGAGAATACGCCAGTGCAAAAAACATAACAAAAAATACATAAATAACAAATAGAGCACCTATTTGGATGACCACTAGGGGTTTGGAGTGGTTCTACCTGGGGTGGGCTCTTAAGGCTCGCTATATGGGGTTTGGTTCTAAAGCAAAGGTACACGAACCGGTAGATTTCTCGATCCTCACCCATTATAGGCTCATGTGGATCGAGTTCAGTTCAGGGGAATACATTTCCCTATGGCTGCACAGAGATGAGAATCTCATGAAAACATAGGTACGAATGTATCTCGAAAGTGATCCACTATCTTGCACGGAGGTGAAGACCTCACGAAGGAATAGTTTATTGCTCCCACTTAAAGGGGTAAAATCGAGCGAGTATGCAATATGATGCGTGAAAGTATACTAAGAGGCTCGACCCGAAAGCAAACATATCGAAATGGTGTAGAAAATGAAATGCAACGAAAGGATCGTAAATTTAAACCGAATTATCAATTTTCGACAAAAAGACAAGAAATAATCAACTCGTGGCTTGACTCTCTTATTTTTTTCCCAGTGGAGTCGTCAAGCTGTCGAAACCATTTTTTTGTTGAGAAAACGGGGTTGACTTTGGTTTAAAAATGAAAATGGAAAACGAGAGTCGCCACCAATCCTTTTTTGTAAGGTGTGATTAGGTCACCTCATGAAATAGTTATTTTTAATAAGCGGTTCGATTTATTTAAAGCAACGCTTGTTGGTCAACGAAATTCAGAAAGATGGGTTCGGGAGTCACTTACGTAGGAGGAAGGACTAGCACCCTCGTAACGCCCAAAAATTGGTACCTAGTTGATTAATTAGTGTCTTAGTGTCGAAAATTAGAAATTTGAGGAAATTTTAAAAATACGATCCTTTGTTATAAAAAAATCGAGAACAGGGCATGTTTTACGTTAATCGAGAAAAAGAATCACGTCCCGTAAATTAGGACACAATGTCTTAAATTCTCGATACGAGAATAAATGCCAAAAAACTTATTTATTTTGAAAGGTATTTGATTATCTGATTTTTAGAAAGAAATCATATTTCGTAAGTTAGAATACGATTTTTTCGTAATTCCTGAGGTTATTAAAAGTGTTTTGAAAACATTTGTTATTCGGATTTATCAAGAAAATCAGAACCCCGTAAGTTAGGGTGCGACTTTTCGAATCTCGAAATACAAAAAAAAATTGCTGATTTAGAAAAACGAAATTTTATGTAACGGGTAAAGATTAAAGCAACGTAAATTGATAATAAAATGAAAAATAAATGATGGTACAAATGTGCATGATGAAAGAATAATAAATGCGTTAATGTGAATAGCAATAATAAAAAGAAAATAAAATAAAATAAACAAGTCAAAAACAAATAATAATAATAAAATAAAATAATAATAAGTAATAAGTACTAAGAGAAAATATAATTATAATAGTAATAATAATAAAATAATAGCAATAATAATAGTAAAGAAGTAACAAAATAATAATATTAATGATAATGATGATAATAATAATAATAATAATAATAATAATAATAATAATAATAATAATAAACAAATAATAGTAAAAAATATAATAAAATAATAATAATAATAATAATAATAATAATAAAATAATGATAATGGTAATAATAGTAATAATAGTATTAAATACTTAAGAGAAAATATAATTATAATAGTAATAATAATAAAATAATAGCAATAATAATAGTAAAAAATAATAATAGTAAAAATAATAATAATAATAATAATAATAATAATAATAATAATAATAATAATAATAATAATAATAAACAAATAATAGTAAAAAATATAATAGTAATAAGAAAAATAATAATAATAATAATAGTACAATAATAACAATAATAGTGAAAATAGTAACAAATATAAAAGAAATAAAATAATAAAATAGAAAATAATAATAATAATAATAATAATAATAATAATAATAATTGCAAAATAACTAAAAAATGGACTAAATTGAATTTAAAACAGAAGTTCAGGGCAAATCTAAAAATAAATAAAAGGAAAAGGACCCCATTGAACGCGCGAATAACATAGAGGGGCTAAAAGGGAAATTTTCCCTTCTCCAAAATGCGCAGCATCAGGGGGACCAGATTGAAATCCAAAATAAATTATTGGGCAAAATTAAAAATAAAATAAACTTAATTGCAAAACCATAAAAAAGTGGAAGGGCTACATGCGCAAATATCCCATGCACAAAAAACACGCAGATCCTAACTTGGAGCGGGTCGAGTAATCAGGTCAGAGGGTGAAACGACGCCATTTTGGGCGTTTAGGGCCAGCTCCAAAACGACGTCGTTTTGGGGCCCTATAAATGTCAAATTTTCACCAAAGTTTCATCAGCTTTTTAAAAAAAAAAAAAAAAAAAACCTTCCCCTCCCTTCTTTTTCTTTGTAGAACATGGGAATCCGGCGAGAGTCCGGTCGGTCGTCACAAGGCCACCAATTTGTCGGCCGTGACTATGAAAAGGCCCAAAAAAATTCTTTTTCAGGTGAAATAAAAAATGTGAGTTTCTTTTTCCTTTTTTTTTTTTTTTTTACTCTTTTTGATATATACATATACGAGTATATAATTTTGAGAGAAAAAAAGAAAAAAAGAAATATGTTTATGTACATACTGTTTCGGAAAAAAAGAAGAAGAAGAAAACAAGAAGAAAAAGAAAAGAATAAAAGGACCTTAGCCTTTTCTTTCGACTGTTTACTGTTTTTTATTTTCGGTGTGAATCTTTTTTTTTGGTATATTTTTTGATTCGATTGATTGTATAAAAAAACTCTTCTTGTTGTATTTCGAATCCGTCCCTTTTACATTGGTTGTTCAAGGGTTTTATAGCCGAAAAGATGAAAAAATACAATATTGCTTTTGTTTTTTGTCGTCTGCTTCTTTTCTCTATTTGGAGGTCTATGGCGAGGGTCAACAAAGGCCTGTGTTTCCATTTTGGTGCAAGGCAAGATCACCTAGGGCGTCGTGTGCGCTGAGGCCATCACATGGGGGCTGCGGAGCCAAGGAAGATTCAGGAACCTTAGGGTTCCTAAGTTGTTTAATTTTGTGGGCCTATTGGGCTTAATTTTTTTTACTATTGGGTTTGGATTTGTTTGGACTTATTGGACTGTTAATTGGACTAAAAAAAAATTTGCTTTGGTCTTGTATTTTAGCACTGGGCCTGGGTAAAATTGGGCTACTACAATAGTGCTATGAACGTGTGAGCAATTACCACTAGCGTTTTTGTTCCAGATTAATATATCGAACTGCAATCCAACAACGATCCGGAGTATGTTTCCTTATTTTCTTTTATTCCGCAATTTTTTGTATGCTATTTTATGATTAATATAGTTTTACATTGGTATCAAAGCTCGATTATTGGTTCCATTACTAAAAATTTTGTATATGATTTTGATTCTTAGTCGTGGGTGGTAGTGTTAATATGCAACTTCGGAATATGTTCCGAAAACTTAAATCTTATGTTTGTATGATTACATTAAGTGGCTTGCTATTTTTTTTTTCGAACTCCAAAAGTTTGTGCATGTATATTCTGTAAATATTCGTATAATACATATATATGCACATGGGCACGATTTGTTTTATTCTTTTTCGAAACTAGAATTTAGTGCAAAATGCCATGTTTTGCTGTTTCGAAATTTTCTTTTTTTAAATTGACTTTATCTTAAAAATAAATATAGAGTCGTCACCAATTCTTTTTATTTAGATGTGATTGGATCATTTTAAAATTTAATCATAAAAGGTTAAGTTTACTAAAATAATGATATTTGTCCTACAAAATCTAAGAAAATATAAGAAAATAGGTTCGGGAGTTGGTTACGTGTGAGGAAGGTTTAACACCCTCATAACATCCAAAATTGGTACCTAGTTGATTACTTGATGTTTTCGTGTCGAAAATTAAAAATTCGAAGGGAATTTAAAATATGATCACTCTTTACATCGTGTTACTTGATGGTATTGAAAGAAATTCGATCTAAATTGAATTTTTAATGAGGATGCGTTCTCATTTTGAGTCGATCAAGACGAAAAGTTATGTCCTATAAGTTTGGGCACAAAATCTCGAATTCTCGGATATCAAGACGCCACTCCGTTTAATTATAGCCCAAATCTTACAATCTTATTTATTTTTATTTTTTTTTAAAAAAGGGAGGGATATTCAATTATTTTAGTTCAAGAAAAAATCGTATCCCGTAAGTTAGAGGCACAATTTATCGAATCTTCAAAATAAAGAATATCACATTGGTTTTAATTTCTTCTTATGAGTTATGTAAAAGCGAATGCATCACTTGATATGATATGCGATTGAGCATAATGTGAAAATAAATAAATATATCTAAGCATAATGGTTAAAATAATAATACAAGAACAAAATAATAATAATAAAAAATAACTACATAAAATAAATAAAAATAGATAAAATTTGAAATGACTATCCTAAAATAATAATATAAGAACAAAATAATAGTAGGTACCATTATCAAATGGTGATGAAACAACTTTAATAATAAATTGATGATGATAATAATAATAGTGACCATAATGACTTAATTAATGTCATGTTCAATAATAATAATAATAATAAAACAAAATGATAGTAGTAATGAATCAAGGATAAAGTAAAATTTGTTTAATTTAGAGGTAAAATGCACAATAAAAAGGAAATATAAATAATATGAACTTTAAGTATTAACAGAGGTAAAGAAACAATACATAAATAAAAATAATTCATAAAAGGATGAAATTAAATAAATGAATATTTTAATTGGAATTTAAATGAAATTAAAAGCATAAATTATAATAAAATTAATTAATTAATTAATAAGGTAGAATAAAGGATCAAAACAGAACTCACGAAAAGGAGCAGGGATCAAATGGGAAATTATTCTCAAACCCATTAAACGCACCGTTTCCTAGAGGGACCAAAATAACAATGTCGTAACCATTTTTAGAAAAACGGGGATCGACTTTGGTTTTGAAAACGAAAATAAAACGGGAGTCGCCACCAATCTTTTTTGTTGAGGTGTGATCGGGTCACCTTGTAAAACGGTTGTTTTTAATAAACAGTTCGATTTATCAAAACAACGATTTTGGTCTACAAAACTCAGAAAATGGGTTCGGGATTCGGTTACGTACGAGGAAGGGTTAGCACCCTCGATACGCCCAAAATTGGTACCTAATTGATTAATTAATGTCTTAATGTCGAAAATTTGAAAAGATTTTAAAATACAGATCCTTTAGAAAATGTTTGGATAATTTGGGCGGAAATTTGAGATTTCTTCGTTTCGATAGGATGCAAACATCACATCCAGCATGTTAGGACACGATATTTTAAACCTTCGTAATCAAAGTTATCTCGTGATTTATGAAATTTATTAAATGGATGTTTAGTTATTTAGTCAAACGGAAAATCGCAACCCAGCACGTTAGGGTACTATTCCCCGAATTTCTAAACATAAACATTGCCTTATTTAAAGACCTTTGGATGAAATATAATAATTTTGCAAAATGTATTTTGTTTAATAGTGTTAAACTAAGAAAATAAATATAGATGTTTGAGTTAAAATTGAGATTTCTCTGTTCCGAAAGGATATAAACATCACATCCAGAACGTTAGGACACAATATTTTTAAACCCTCGTGGTCAAAGTCATATCGCGATTTACGAAGTTTGTTGAAAAGGATGTTAGGTTATTTAGTCAAACAGAAAATCGCAACCCAGCACGTTAGAGCACTATTTCCTGAATTCCTAAATACAAAGCATTGCCTTTATTTTAAAAACTTTAAATGAAATATGATAATTTTTCAAAATGTATTTTGTTTAATAATATAATACAAGACTAAGAAAACAAATATGGATATAAATATAGTAAATATAAAAATAAAAATAATAATAATAATAATAATAATAATAATATGATAGTAATAACAATCGATAAACAAAATGATAAAGAAAAGGTATATATCATTATCTGAGATAATAAATAATAAGAATAATAATAAGGTAGTAAAATAAAAACAATAAAATAAGAAATAATAATAATCAAAGTAAGAAAGATTATGTTTATAAAATAAATAAATAAAAATGATAATAGTAATAATAATACAATAATAATAATAAATAATCAATAGTAGAAAATAAAAATATTAAATAATAGTAATAATAATTATAATTGCAAAATAATTAAAAAAAAGGGCTAAATTGCATTAAAAACGGAAGCTTTGGGACAAATTATATGAAATAAATAATATGGGGACTGAACTAAAACGCGCGCGAAATAGTGAGGGACGAGGGGCGCAATTTTACCCAAGTCCTTTAAACGCAGCGTTTAAATGGATTAAATTAAAACTACGTTAAAATTTTGGGACAAAATTAAAAATAATTGAAAACCTAATTGCTAGATTCTGAAAAGGCAGAGGGACCAAAAGCGCAATAAACCCTTTGCTTCAAAAACGCGCGGATCCTGAGACGGGTCGGGTCAACACGCGGATCCTAGAGGTAAAACGACGTCGTTTTGGGGCCACTGAAACAGGTCCTAAACGGCGTCGTTTTGGATCCTTTATAAAAGCAAAAATTTCCCCCCTTTTTTTTCATTTCTGCTGTTTGCTAAAAAATAATCCTTTTGTTTTTTTTTCTCTGTAGGTCTAGGGTCCTCGGCGTTGCTCCGGTCGACATCCGCCACGGGTTTCGTCGCCGGCACCACCGTGCACGGCGGTCGGAGCCCAAAAAGGTAAGAATTTTTATAATTTTTTTTACTCCTTTTAAATAAATATATATATATATATATATATATATGTATTAAAAAAGTGGAGTAAAGAAAAAATTTCGAAAATAAAAATAAAAAGAATCACCTCTTCTCGGCTTCTGTTTTGATTTTTTTAGTGGTTCTTAGTGCTTTTTTCTTTTAATCCTTCATATTTTATACATGCACAAACAAGGAAGAAACAGATTCGTAAACAAGGAAGAAAAAAAGATACCTTAGGCTTTCGATTTCGATTTTTTTGATGTCTCAGTTCTCTGATTTGGGAATTTTCTTCGCTTTGTAGTATTTTTGACTTTAAATCTATGGCTTGCTTTGAAATCTTTTATATTCTATTGATCGATGAAAAAAAAGAGAGCCCTTTTACAGAGGTTTTAAATCGGTTTTTATAGCCTAAAATTTCTGTATACTTTTTGCTTCTGTCGCTTCTTGTTTAATGCCTGCAGGTTCCAATGGCGGTGGAAGGGCGGTGGACAAGACTGATGCAGAGGTAAGTGGCCATCAGAGGGCTGAAGACCCTAGGTGCGGCGCACCTAAGGTTTGTTTGTTTTTGATTGGGTTTAGTTTTTTCATTTTTTGTTTTGGGCATTGGGTCATTGATGTGGGTCATGGGTTTGTTTGGTAATTTGGGTATTAGGTTTTAATTGATTTTGTAACCGGGTTTGGGGCTTAAAATGGTTTATTTTAGGTTTTCATTTTCTGTTGGGCCGAGCAATTTTGGGCTAATACAGCTGCCCCTCTTTGCTCGTTGTCGTGTAACGGAAACAGAGCAAAGACTTAAACGGTCCAAATTTGCCTGGTCCCACTGAGTCTTGATTCTTCGGCGCTTTTATTCTTCAGGTAGCCTCATTCCAGTCCACCGCATCTTGCTTCTTTGATCCACTCCATCGTCACTTCAGAGAGATAGGACATGTATCTTCAATTTGCTCCTGCTGCAACTTCGAATAGATGAGATTTGTATTGATCTTCTCTACTGTAATTTAGAGAGATAAGATTTGTAATTTATATCTTCGATCTGTTCCACTGCAACTTCAGAGAAATAAGATCTGCTCTACTGTAATTTAGAGAGATAAGATCTGTAATTTATATCTTCGATCTGTTCCACTGCAACTTCAGGGAAAAAAGATCTGTATCTTCAACCTGCTCCACTGCAACTTCAGGAGGATAAGGTTTGTTTTGACCTGCTCCACTGCAATTTCAGAGAGATAAGATCTGTAATTTATATCTTTGATCTGTTCCACTACAACTTCAGGGAAATAAGATCTGCAATTTATATCTTCGATCTGTTCTACTGTAACTTCAGGGAAATAAGATATGCTATCTTCAGTCTGCTCCACTGCAACGTCAGGGAGATAAGACTTGCATCTTCAACTTGCTCCACTGCAACTTCAGGGAGATAAGGTTTGTTTTGACCTGCTCCACTGCAACTTCAGAGAGATAAGATCCGTAATTTATAGCTTCGATCTGTTCCACTGTAACTTGAGGGAAATAAGATCTGCAATCTTCAATCTGCTCCATTGCAACATCAGAGAGATAAGACTTGCATCTTCAACTTGCTCCACTGCAACTTCAGGGAGATAAGGTTTGTTTTGACCTGCTCCACTGCAACTTCAAAGAGATAAGATCTGTAATTTATATCTTAGATCTGTTCCACTGCAACTTCAGGGAAATAAGATCTGCAATCTTCAGTCTGCTCCACTGCAACGTCAGAGAGATAAGACTTGCATCTTCAACCTGCTCCATTGCAACTTCAAGGAGATAAGGTTTGTTTTAACCTCCATCGATCTTGCTACATCATCCTTTGAGGGACATGGGCTATAAAAATCGATTTCTTGGGCCTATGCTTATGTCAAATAATTAGGATGCTATGATCGGAATGAATCAAATACTCTTAACTAATGTATTATAGACGACATTTGCATGAATGCATGATGTCATGGGCATGATCCTTTGTACAATGATTAGGATGCAATGATCGAAATGAATTAGATGCTCTTAATTGGATGTGTTTTGCATGATGTTTTGGAATGATCATCCTTTTGATGCTTAGGTTGTCATCACTCGTTATTAACACATTACCCTGCTCTCTTATTCAGTCGGTACCTTTGAGGGTCACAATTTTGGATCATTCTTTCTCAATTGTTCCCAACCCTCCCAAACTCGGTTAGTTCTAAATAGTGGTCCCACTTCAAGTTCCTGTAATATTTAAAAGTTTTCAGAGTAATATGCGAAACTCCTTTTATTAGAATATTATTAGTCCATAATCGTTATTTCAATGAAAAATACCTGGAAAGATTATCACGATGGACAAGATGGATTTTTATTGAGAGTCGGGCTCGAAAAGACCAAATTTTGACGGAGTGTAGAATGAGAATAAGTTAAGATAGCAAGGTCACCAAGAAAAAAAAAGATTTAATCAAGAATAGAAAACCGTGCTAAAACATGAAATGAGTAAGATGAAAATAGGTGCCCTAGATGTCATAGCATGAGCTTCTCTGCACGGAACTTCTCGAGGACCTTTTGAACTTGGTAGGTGTTTGGCAGATTTAGAAGACTTCGTAGATGTCCCAAGACGTAACGTCTCTCCTTCTTGTTAATTTGGGTATAGCAAGACTATAGTACGCCTTCTTTTCAATCAAAAATTTGAATTGCCCATTCTTGGGTTTTCAATTCAAAACCCCTTTGGTCTCAAGGTACCCTTAGCGGGTTTTCACCTTGGCCTCTCTATTTTTTTTCTTTTTTTTTCTTTTTTTTGCCCGAGCTCAAGACGCCCTTTGCGGTTTTTCACCTTGGCCCCTCCTTTTTTTTAGGTGAAGTATTTCTTGACCGAATCTGAATTCACAGGATTAGGAAAGTTTTTGCCATCCATCTCAGTCAGAATCAGCGCTCCTCCAGAAAAGGCTTTCTTTATTACATAAGGTCCTTCCCAATTCGGCATCCATTTTCCTCTGAAGTCCTTCTGTATGGGAAGGATCTGTTTCAAAACAAGGTCTCCCTCATGGAATTCTCTTGGGCGAACCTTCTTATTATAAGCCCGCATCATTCATTTTTGGTACATTTGACCATAATGAATAGCCTTCAGCCTTTTTTCTTCAATTAGGTTCAGCTGATCATACCGGGCTTGAATCTATTCTACTTCATCCAACTTTAGTTCAGACAAGACTCTAAGAGAAGGGATCTCAACTTCAATATGAAGTACCGCCTCCATTCCATAAACCAAGGAGAAAGGTGGTGCCCCAGTAGAGGTTCTGACCGATGTTTGATAAGCAAAAAGAGCAAATGGTAACTTCTCATGCCAGTCTCTGTAAGTCTCAGTCATTTTTCCCACAATTCTTTTGATATTCTTATCAGCTGCCTCGACTGCACCATTCATTTTTGGGCGGTATGGCGACGAGTTATGGTGTTTGATCTTGAATTGGCTGCAAACCTCTGCTATGGTACTATTGTTCAAATTTAATGCGTTTTCAGATATGATCCTTTCGGGCATTCCGTATCGGCATATAATCTCTTTCTTTAAAAACTTACTGACCTCCGATTTTGTGACATTTGCATAGGAAGTTGCTTCTACCCACTTGGTGAAATAATCAATGACCACGAAGATGAATCGATGTCCATTAGATGCCTTTGGTGATATTGGCCCAATGACGTCCATCCTCCATATAGAGAAAGGCCATGGAGAAGTCATGACGTGAAGAGGTGAAGGAGGTACATGAATTTTATCTCCATAGATTTGGCATTTATGGCACTTCTTGGCATAACTGATGCAATCCCCTTCCATAGTGGACCAATAATACTCGAACCTCATGATCTGTCTGGCCATTATAAAACCATTAGCGTGCGTTCCACAAAAACCCTCATGAACCTCTTCTAAGATTTTATTGGCCTCAACAAAGATCCACACATCTTAAAAGCACGATCCTTCCTTCTTTGTATAGGACCTCCCATCTAAGACATAATCAATGGCCGCCTTCTTAGCATCCTCTTATCATTCTCGGTTGTTTGGTCAGGGTATTCGCGATTCTTCACATATCGCAATATGTCGCGATACCAAGGATGATCATCTTTTTCCCCTTCTTCACCAATGTTGTAACAATGTGTCGGAGCCTCATAAATACTCATCTGGATTGGTCTCACTTCCTCCTGTTTGTTTACTTTGATCATAGAAGCTAAGGTAGCCAAGGCATTGGCCATCTGGTTCTCTTCTCGAGGAGGTAACAAAAAATGACATCATCAAACTCCCTAATTAACTCCAAAACTAGCTTTCGATAACTGATCAACTTGAGATCTCTTGTTTCCCATTCACCTTTGAGCTGGTAGATTACTAGCACAGAATCGCCATATACCTCTAACACTTTGATTTTACGCTCAATAGCTGCGCGGATACCCATGATGCATGCTTCATTTTCGGCCATGTTATTTGTGCAATCAAAATCCAATTTACTAGTAAAAGGATAATGATCTCCATTCGGGGATACCAGGATTACTCCAATTCCATTTCACATTGTGTTTAAAGCTTTATCAAAGTTTAGCTTTCAAGGATGACCCTCCATTTGAGTATCTTCTTCGGTGGTTGACACATACATTAGGTCCTCATTCGGGAACTCAAAGTTCAGAGGCTCGTAATCTTTTAAGGCTCTGCTGGCTAAAAAGTCCGCTATTGCACTCCCCTTTATAGCTTTCTGGTTTACGTAGACTATATCGAACTCAGAAAGTAGAATCTGCCATCGGGCCATTCTTCTGTTCAGAGCAGTCGACTCCATCAAGTACTTGAGAGGGTCCAGTTTCGAGATGAGCCAAGTTGTATGGTATAGCATATACTGTCTCAACCTCCGAGTCGTCCAAATCAAAGCGCAACACAGCTTCTTAGTTGGCGAATATCTTGTCTCACATTCAGTGAACTTCTTGCTGATATAGTATATTGCCCTTTTTTTCTTCCCGACTCATCATGTTGGCCTAGCACGCATCCCATAGAGCTTTCAAACACCATTAAATACAATATCAGTGGTCTATCTGGGTAAGGTGGCATTAACACTGGGGCCTTGGACAAGTAATGCTTGACTTTATCAAAAGTGTCTTGGCACTCCTCATTCCATACACTTGGGTTGTGTTTTCTAAGGAGATGGAATATAGGGTCACATTTTTCTATTAGTTGTCCAATGAAACGGGTGATGTAATCCAATCTTCCTAAGAAACCTCGAAGTTCTTTTTGAGTATGTGGTGGAGACAGCTCCTGTATAGCCCTTACTTTATCTGGATTAATCTCAATTCCTTTTTCGTTGACCATAAATCCTAGCAATTTTCCCGACCTAGCCCCAAAGGTACATTTTGCTGGATTGAGCTTCAGTTGGAATTTCCTCAACCTAAGGAACAGTTTCCTCCAGACTTGTACATGCTCTTTCTCAGTTCTGGACTTTGCAATCATATCGTCTACATAAACTTCGATCCTTGTGCATCATATCATGGAAAAGAGTTACCATAGCTCTTTGATACGTTGCCCCCGTATTTTTCAGTCTAAATGGCATTACCTTATAACAAAATGTTCCCACATGGTTATGAATGTGGTTTTCTCCATATCTTCAGGATGCATCTTGATCTGGATGTACCCGGAGAAGCTGCCCATAAAAGAGAAAAGTGAATAACCAGCCGTGTTATCCACTAAGGTATCAATGTGAGGCAATGGGAAGTTATCTTTTGGGCTGGCCTTGTTCAAATCCCTATAGTCCACGCACATCCATACCTTTCCGTCTTTCTTAGGAATGGGTACTATGTTTGCTACCCATTCTGAGTATTTAACTACTTGTAGGAAACCGGCATTAAATTGTTTCCTGACCTCTTCTTTTATTTTTAACAAAACATCGGGCCTCATCCTTCGAAGCTTCTGTTGAACTGGCCTACACTCCTCCTTTATAGGGAGTCGGTGTACCACGATATCTGTATTTAACCCGGGCATATCCCGGTATGTCCATGTGAAGACGTCTTTGAATTTTTGGAGTAACTCAATGAGGTCTCGCTTCGTTTCTGTGGCAATGCTAACTCTAATCTTCAACTATTTTCCTTCCCCTAAGCTCACAGTTTCCACTGATTCTTTGTGAGGTAAGATTTGTTTCTCGTCTTGCTCTACTATTCTTATGTTACGATCTTGGTCATCTTCAAAATCCTGAGAATCCTCCACACCTATATCTTGTTCAAAAGGAGATTCTGAGTTAATAATAGCGTCACTCATGACCTGTTAGGAGGAAAAAAAATCTACAAAATAAAAGAATCTAAGAATGATTATTTGTATGATTGGTTATGAATGAAATGTAAAGAATATTCTAGTTATGAATGAAAAGAATATTTGTTCAGAATGATACAAAAAGGTTCATTTTATTGAAATAAAGACATTTGGACATATATCATTTTAACAAAAGGTTTCTTATTGCTCCTAGGTTTAGAGCAAAAAGTGTGTTTCGAACATTACTCTGAATTAATTCTAAAGGTTACAGGAATATCTTCCATGGTCCAATTGTTCAGAACACTTCTGAGAGTGTAAGGGCAAATTCCGGATAAATCTCTTCCTTCAGTTCCTTCTTCGGATACGATGTTAATGCTCAAACTTCCCAACATTTCCTCCGCTATTTCTCTTCTTGTCATCCTTTGTTCAGGGTATATAATTCCTCCTGAAACAAATGTTTTAGATAGATGAGGGAAGGTCATCAGCTCTCATTTGACCTCCTCTCCACTTAAACGCGCCTTTCTTCTTTCCTGCTTTTTCTCTACTTCTTTCCTCTTTTGCTTCATATTTGACTTGAATCCCAGGCCGAAGCGATCTTGTTTTTCTTTTAGCATTGGTACCTCAATCTTTCCTTGAAGGCATTTTTTGAGTCCTTTTCCTAGCAAGACTCATTTCTCAACTATCATTTGCAGGCCCATCCTCGTGGATTTGGATATTTTCGGTATGGGGATTTTGTCACCTTTGATGACGAAGGTCGCACTGACAAATTCCAGCGATCGAAAAGAGCATTCTATCCTTCGTAGTCTATCTCTATATATGGAGTGTTATTGGTAACAGATGCTATGATATCTTCCTCGGCGTTTATCGTGACCAATCTACCTTCAGTTACCAATTTTAATTTTTGATGTAGTGATGACGGCACTGCCCCAGCCGAATGGATCCAAGGCCTTCCTAACAGGCAATTGTAGGATGGCTTGATATCCATCACCAAAAAGTCCACCTCGTATGTATTTGGGCCAATCTGAAGAGGTACATCTATCTTTCCTATGACCCTTCTCTCAGTACCATCGAATGCTCTCATAATATTCTGGCACATTTTCATATGGGAGCTATCCACGGGCAACCGATTTAGCGTGGATAAAGGTAATACATTCAAGGCTGATCCATTATCAACTAACACCCCCGGCAACATATATCCCTTGCAGCGTGTGGTTATATGTAGAGCCTTCGTAGATCCCATACCCCCTGGGGGTATCTCATCGTCATTAAAGAAAATGAAGTTGTTCAAGACTTATGTTGTCGACGACGACCCAAATTTTATTGATGATATATCATCCGCGACATATGTTCCATTCAACACCTTCATTAATGCACTTCAGTGGGTTTCTGAGCTCATGAGCAAGGCTAATATCGATATACGAGCCGATTGTTTGCGCAATTGCTCCACAACACTGTACTCGCTGTGCTTTAAGAATTTTAAGAACTCCTTAGCCTTTTTTTCTGTCACTGGCTTATTGACAGGTGTTTCAGGTCCGATCATCTTTTCTTTCCTTTTCTTAACTATCACGATTATTCCTTCAGTCAGTTCTGCCTTTGTGTTCGGGGTATAGCGCTTTCCACTGCGCATGAAGAAACCCACATCTTAGCTTTCTTCCAGAGCATTAACTGGATTTTACTTTCCCGGGATCATTACATTACAGTCATAATTCCACAGAACCCTTTTACTATCCTTATAAGGAAAAGTTACAGGCTTTTGAATTATGACCTTTGGCGCGCTTGGTACTCTAGTTTCACTCATTCTTGGTCGTGAGATAATTACCACAGGGCGATTGACCCCATAGACCTTCTTAGTCGATCCTTCTTCTGACGCGTAGACCTCTCCTTCTTCAAATCCTTTGATTTCCTCATAAAATTCCATCCCTTTATTATCCATGAGATTTTGCACTATGGCCCTGAACTCAATGCATTCTTGAATGTCATGATCCTCCTTGGCATGGTACCCGCAGTATTTTTCCACTCTTTCAGGCTTTTCTCCTGATTATTGCGTGATTAATCCCTCATTTACCATTTGTTTCCTAACCCATCTCAGTGAGGTTTTTACTTCAGCCAGGTCAACCTTAATCCTCTTACCTCCACTTTCGATTACCGCATTTACCACTTTATCAGAATGATTAGGTAACGGGTTGCCTGCTACGTTAGGCCCTGATGGATCATTGATCTCTACGACTCTCATTTTGATAAGTTTCTCGACCACTTTTTTAAACGCAGTGTAGTTCTCGATCGAATGCCCAGCTACTCCCGCATGGTACTCGCATTGAGAATTTATGTTATACCATTTTGGGAACGGTGGTTGCATGGGTGTTATGTAGAATGAGGACACCACATGTGCGTCAAACAGGTTTTGGTACAATTCCCTATATGTCATAGGAATCGGCGTGAATTGAATTCTTCCCTGTTAGGCCTTGGATTGGAATCTTGCCTTAGAGTGTCTTGATGGCTGGTAGTTACTGTCTTCGACTAGCTTACAGTAATTGGATTTGAATAACCCTTATTGATGTGTTACACATTATTCACTTCACTATCCTTCTTCCTCAGGGTCGGTCTCTTGGCGCCTTCCCCCACGTCTATTTTTTCGCTCCGGATTGCATTTTCTATCATTTCGCCTGATATCATGATATCTGAAAAACTTTTAGTAGCGCTCCCCGGTATGTGATTAATGAAATGAGCCTTCAAAGTATTGATGAAAAACATGGTTGTTTCTTTCTCTAAGACAGGTAGCTGAACTTGTGTTGCTACCTCTCTCCATCGTTGAACATATTGTCTAAAACTCTCGCTCGCTTTTTTTCCATATTTTAGAGCGTGATTCTATCAGCGTTATATCTGCCACGTGACCGTATTGTCTCATGAAGGCCTATGCTAGGTCCTTCCATGTCTTAATCTGGGCACGACTAAACTGATTGTACCATCTGGCCGCAGACCCGACCAGACTGTCTTGAAAGTAATGGATCAGTAATTGGTCATTATTAACGTGTCCCGCCATTCTTTGAAAGAACATCTTGATGTGTGCCTCGGGACAACTAGTCCTGTTGTATTTCTCAAATTCCGGTGTTTTGAACTTTGGCGGAAGTACCAAGTCCAAGACCAAATTCAAGTCCTTAGCGTCTACCCCGTAACGGTAGTCAGCAGTCTCCATTTCTTTAAACTTCTCTTCTAACCACTTGCAACGGTCCTCAAGTTGCCTTGGCAAGTCCATCTTTGCTTTGTATATCTCTGCCATCTCGTCGAGATCAGGGGCCACAGGGTTTGCTGGGATATCTCCTGGGTTAGAACCCGAGCCAGTTGGGAGGTGTGTTGGTATCGCAGATATCGGCGACATCTTTACCGATAGTAACATGCGTCCTTTGGGGGTACATATCTGGTGGTGCTTGGGTGTTTAACGGGGTAAAACCCGGAGGGTAAACAGGGTCATCATTATCATTTCCTGAACTAATAGCAACGTCTTTTTCTTTCTCACGTTCTTTAGCCATCAACTGTGCTAGCTGGCCTATCAAATTATTTTGAGATTCTTGCATTCGCTCTATCATGTCTTGTTGCTTTTGGGCTAATCGTTCTTGCATTTGATCCTGCATGTCTTTTTGCATCTGCTCTAACTTTTCTATTCTTTGATCCATTACTTTTGTTTTGCCTCGTGTACCGTAGCGATGTTCCAGGGTAACTGCCATAATTTAGGGTTCTTTTGTGAGATTTAATGCACATGATGCAATGTAATGCTAATGCATGAAATTTATGCAACAAAAAGGCATTGATTTTGATTCAATTTCCATTAGAATAACTTTTCTAAAAAACAAGTTTCTTCACATAAAATGGATTACATATAAGGCCTCGCCCTAATACTTAAGGCATTGACTTCCTCAAGAAGCCCAGCTAACTCTTGACCTTGCTCTGACTTCGATTCATAAAATAAACTTAGTACATCAGCTCGGACTGCTAAGGTTTGTAAGTGATCTGCCACCTCTCGCACTTGAGCCACGGCTTCCCCCATAATGTAATCCCGGCCTCTGACTTGGCTCTGAGAGTGATGAAGTTGTTGCTTCCAACGCTCCTCATTGACTTCAAGAAGCTCCATCCATAGCTCACAACCATGTAAAGAAGACTCTAGCTCTTTGATTCTTACTTTCATTTCTTCAATTTTACTCAGACTAGCCTTTAATTCGACTACAGAGTTACGACTACGATACTGATACAATGATCTTTCCAATTCTGACACCCATGCCTTTAATTCCTCTTTCTCGTTGTGACTTTCTACCAAACTTCTTTTCAGAGTATCTTCTCGAACTTGAGTATCTCGGAGTTTCCTTTCCCATTGACTGGCTCTTTTTTTTTCCTCTCTAATTTCTTGACACCATTGCTCTGACGTTTTTTCTAATCCAGCAATTTTCATTGACCTTCGCAGCTTTTTATAGTCTGTTTTCAAACTGTCCAAATCTTCCTCAGCCTTATTTTTCCCTTTTCTTAGCTTCTCAGCATCTAGCTTCTGAATGTCAACATCCAATACCAGCTGCATTTTCTCCTCCTCTAATTGTTCTATCCTTTTCCCTAATTCCACATTCTTTTTCTCAAAATCTTGTTTGATGATTTCGAGCTCAGATGGGATTACCTACAGGTGCTCTTCTAATGATCGGCGTTTTCTTGGGTTGATGTGGGGATGTTGTCGTTGATTCTCTTACTCCACCATCGGTCATATTCGGGGGTTGTCATCGGGTTAGTGGCAAACCTTTTCATTCTGTGAGTCCGGCTCCAAGCACTCGATATTTTACAAACTCTCTTTTTACAATTATCTCCTTTATATTCAAACTCGTACTGAATTAAATTGTGTTGTAGGCATAAACTGTCTCGATCTGTACTGTCTCAACACGAGGAGAAGAGCGTACCCGACAGCTCCCCATATTCCCAACAGAGGAACCCAGTCAAAATCTCCACACCAATATAAGATCTCATCAGGAATCCTTAAAGGAGCTTTCTATTCTATATCTTCTTCTTGCAGGTTTTGCAGAATCATCATCCATTTTTCTTTTATAAGATCGTCTCATCTTGGCGTGGCTGCTAATTCTTTTAGCGGGGAATAGTCCTCGGAGAAGATTTGACACGATACCTTTTTCGCTTTCCAAAAATGATTGTAGAACCATGCTAGTAAGGGTTGTGTACAACCGGTAAATCTTCCTTCGCCCGCTCTTCGGCACGCGCTTAGAGACCTGAAAGTTTTGGTTAGAATTGCAGGAACGGGTGTGAATCTTCTATCTAATCTATCAAATAAGTCTGAAATTGCCTCGTCTACATGCCCTAGAGCTTTAGTGAAAATAATCAGTCCATAAATGCTCAAGGCAAAAATGATAACCCTTTTCTTCACATCAGGATGCGCTATGATCAAATCCTTAAATTTCTCCGGGATGCACTTACAATCTCCCTTTTGTTTCATCCGAGTCAGAACCACCGCCGCTCATCCCCGTAATATTCATCGTGTTTTTAAGAATGTGGGACATTAATGTGTCTTGCATAAACTTTGTCGGTTTGAATTTTTGGGCAACGGAGTAAAGCTGTGTATTCTTCTATAGTAGGTACCAGGTCTGCTTTCCCGAAAGTAAAACAACTATAAGCAGGATTCCAAAATTGGGCTATAGCTTAGAATAAGTGCTGGTCTACCTTGATGTCGAGCAGATAAGGCAGATCATCGTAATGACAGTAGAATAGTTGCTTGATCTCATCGTCTCATTGACTCCATATTTCTTTCATCTCCTGAAGATTATTTTGGGTTACGCTGACACGTGTGAAGTCCCACAATTCTGACATGTGCCCTTCTGTAAGACTATCACCTTTCTCTTGCTGCACTGTCTCGGCCCATATTCGGATGGCCGTATTGTCCTCCACTTTATCAAGTAACCCCCTTTCCATGACAAGCTATCTATTTAGCAATCGAATGTGAACCAACACCTTTTTGATGAATATGCCATGAAAAAATAAAAATGAAGCAAGTCAGTATTTTATACACAGTAAGCAAAGAATAAAAACCTAATCCGGTAACCACTAGGGTTTGGCATGGCTCTACCTAGGGTGGGTTCTTAGGGCTTACTATATGAGGTTCGGTTCTAAAGAGGGGTACCTGAACCAGCAGATTCCTCGATCCTCACCCATTATAGGCTCATACGAACCGAAGTTCGATTCAGGGAATACATTTCCCTATGGTCGCATCGGAGATGAAAATCTCACGAAGACATAGGTACGGATGTATCCCGAAAGCGATCCACTATCCTGCACGGAGGTGAAAACCTCACGAAAGAGTAGCTTCTCACTCCCACTTAAAGGTGCGACCACAACAGTCATGCAATGCAATGCCAAAATTAAAATAACATGCAATAAAAGGATCGTAATTTTCAAATCGAACTTTCAAATTTTCGATAAAAGACAGAAAATAATCAATTTACAGCTTGACTCTCTAAATCGTTCCCCAGTGGAGTCGTCAAGCTGTCGTAACCATTTTTTGGAAAAACGGGGATCGACTTTGGTTTTGAAAACGAAAATAAAACGGGAGTCGTCACCAATCTTTTTTGTTGAGATGTGATCGGGTCACCTTGTAAAACGGTTATTTTTAATAAACAGTTCGATTCATCAAAACAACGATTTTGGTCTACGAAACTCAGAAAATGGGTTCGGGAGTCGGTTACGTACGAGAAAGGGTTAGCACCCTCGATACGCCCAAAATTGGTACCTAATTGATTAATTAATGTCTTAATGTCGAAAATTTGAAAAGATTTTAAAATACGAATCCTTTAGAAAATGTTTCGATAATTTGGGCGAAAATTTGAGATTTTTTCGTTCCGAGAGGATACAAACATCACATCCAGCATGTTAGGACACGATATTTTAAACCTTCGTAATCAAAGTTATCTCGTGATTTACAAAATTTATAAAAAGGATGTTTAGTTATTTAGTCAAACGGAAAATCGCAACCCAGCACGTTAGGGCACTATTCCCCGAATTTCTAAACATAAACATTGCCTTATTTAAAAACCTTTGGATGAAATATAATAATTTTTCAAAACGTATTTTGTTTAATAGTGTTAAACTAAGAAAATAAATATAGATGTTTGAGTTAAAAATTGAGATTTCTTTATTCCGAAAGGATATAAACATCACATCCAACATGTTAGGACACAATATTTTTAAACCCTCGTGGTCAAAGTCATCTCGCGATTTACGAAGTTTGTTGAAAAGGATGTTAGGTTATTTAGTCAAACGAAAAATCGCAACCCAGCACGTTAGGGCACTATTTCCCGAATTCCTAAATACAAAACATTGCCTTTATTTTAAAAAACTTTAAATGAAATATGATAATTTTTCAAAATGTATTTTGTTTAATAATATAATACAAGACTAAGAAAACAAATATGGATATAAATATAGTAAATATAATAATAATAATAATAATAATAATAATAATAATAATATGATAGTAATAATAATCGATAAACAAAATGATAAAGAAAAGGTATATATACATATACAGATAATAAATAATAAGAATAATAATAAGGTAGTGAAATAAAAACAATAAAATAAGAAATAATAATAATCAAAGTAAGAAAGATTATGTTTATAAAAAAAAAATAAAAATGATAATAGTAAAATAATACAACAATAATAATAATAAATAATCAATAGTAGAAAATAAAATATTAAATAATAGTAATAATAATAATAAAATTGTAAAATAATTAAAAAAAAGGGCTAAATTGCATTAAAAACGGAAGTTTTTGGACAAATTATATGAAATAAATAATATGGGGGCTGAACTAAAACGCGCGCGAAATGGTGAGGGACGAGGGGCGCAATTTTACCCAAGTCCTTCAAACGCAACGTTGAAATGGATTAAATTAAAACTACGTTAAAATTTTAGGACAAAATTAAAAATAATTGAAAACCTGATTGCTAGATTCTGAAAAGGTGGAGGGACCAAAAGCGCAATAAACCCTTTGCTTCAAAAATGTGCGGATCCTGAGGTGGGTCGGGTCAACACGCGGATCCTGCAGGTAAAACGACGTCGTTTTGGGGCCACTGAAACAGGCCCTAAACGGCGTCGTTTTGGATCCTTTATAAAAACAAAATTTTCCCCCTTTTTTTTCATTTCTGCTGTTTGCTAAAAAATAACCCTTTTATTTTTTTTTTCTCTCAATGGCGTTGTTCTACCGACGTCTGCTGCTGGGTTCGTGTGCCGTTGCCAGTACTGGCGTGGAGCCCAAAAAGGTAAGAATTTTTATAAAATTTTTTACTCCTTTTTAAATAATATATATATGTACTAAAAAAGTGGAGTAAAGAAAAAATTTCGAAAATAAAAATAAAAAGAATCACCTCTTCTAAACCTGCTTTGATTTTTAGTGATTCTTAGTAGAGGTGAGCATGGACCTGCCGGGCCGGTTGGTCGGGCCCAACTAAAATTTAGGCCTGTTCATTGGGCTCGGGCCAGTGAGCCCAAAAATGGGCCTAAAATTTTGCCCAAGCCCGCCCATATAAAATATTAAAACTAAGCCCCTACCAGATTAATTTTTATATTATTTTATATAATTTTAAATATATATAATACATCAAAATATTAAAAAATCAAAATAAATATTTTTCAACAAATTGAAAATAAATTTTAAAAATATGTAGACTTAAAAATACTAAAATAGATGCAACTTAAAAAGGAAATGCCTCTAAAATAATAACAAAATTAACAAATGTCTTTAAAATAATAACAAAATTAACAATAAAATAAGTTTTATATAATATCTAAACAATAACAACAAAATAATAGAAACATAATAGTAAAATGGTAGCAAAATAAAGAGAAAAACAACAAGAAAATAATATTTAAAAATATTTTTTTTACCTTTAATAATTTCGGTAAATAATGCCTTGCCAAGAAATTCTTTCGAGGTCTGCCCATTTTTAACAGGCCTCATTTTTTGCCCAAGCCCATTTTTCTGCCTATATTTTACCCGAACCCTCCCATTTTTCTAAGGGTTTTCTAAGTGTTTGTGGCTCAAAACCCATGCTCAGCTCTAATTCTTAGTGCTTTTTTTTCTTTTTAATCCTTCATATTTTATACATGCACAAACAAGGAAGAAACAGATTCGTAAACAAGGAAGAAAAAAAGATACCTTAGGCTTACGATTTCGATTTTTTTGATGTTTCGGTTCTCTGATTTGGGATATTTTCTTAGCTTTGTAGTATTTTTGCCTTTAAATCTATGGCTTGCTTTGAAATCTTTTATATTCTATTGATCGATGAAAAAAAAGAGAGCCCTTTTACAGAGGTTTTAAATCGGCTTTTATAGCCTAAAATTTATGTACACTTTTTGCTTTCTGTCACTTGTTTAATGCCTGCAGGTTCCAATAGCGGTGGAAGGGTGGTGGACAAGACCGATGCAGAGGCCAGTGGCCATCAGAGGGCTGAAGACCCTAGGTGCGGCGCACCTAGGGTTTGTTTGTTTTTTATTGGGTTTAGTTTTTTCATTTTTTGTTTTGGGCATTGGGCTGCTGATGTGGGCTGCGGGTTTGTTTGGTAATTTGGGTATTAGGTTTTAATTGATTTTGTAACCGGGTTTGGGGCTTAAAATGGTTTATTTTGGGTTTTCATTTTCTGTTGGGCCGGGCAATTTTGGGCTAATACAAACAAAATCCAAAATTAAATGGTATAAATTTTAAAATAAAAGAGATCGTAAATAGCATTGTATTGAAAAGCATTAAATAGCGAAAGGACCACGACTGAATTAGACTTTTGTCGCGAAAACACGCGGATCCCAGGGGATCCGGGTCCGGTCTGCGGGTCTGGCTTAAAACGACGCCGTTTTATAAGGCTATATAAACCAAAAAAAATAATTAAAAAAATCATTTGTACTTGTTTCTTAAAAAAAAATTGCTCTCTTATTTTTTCTCTCAATGCTTCTTTGGTCTGGCCATGGGGCCGTCACCAATCTACCGTGGCCACCGGTTATTGGCGGACAGTCCTTTGTAAATCTTCGGTGGATCTGAGTCCAAAAGTACCCTTTTAGCCTGCTTTTAACCCTTTTTAGACTTTTTAAACCCCGATTTGAAGTAAAAATGGCAAAACCCCAAGAAATCTTTAAGAAACCTTTCGGTTTCTCGTGCGACAACGATGCTATCTTTCATCGGAGACAGTGGCCTCGACCTCGCTCGGCGAAGAACACAACGGCACAAGTAAGAAATAATAATTTTATTTATATTTTCGTAAAAATAAATAAATAAAACAAACTACCTTTTTTAAAACTTCTTTTTTTTTCTTTGTATTTTCTCTGTTGTTCTTTTGTTTCAAAAGAAAAAGACCCTCCTTTTAGTGTTACAAAAATCAGTTTTTATAACCGAGATAATATTACAATATATATTTTTCAATTGCTTGTTTCTGCTTCTTTTCCCTTTTTGTGTTTCTTGTAGGGGCGGTGAAAGTCATCAGGGTTGCTGATGTCGTTTTGGTGCAAAGGGGAAAGGTTTTGGGCACCGCGTCCGCTGACATGTCATGGAGTGGCGGCAAGGGGGCTAGGGTTTTAGGTTTCCTAAAAAAATTTTAGGTCATGGCCTTAGGTTAGTAGTTCGGGCTTGTAATTTTAGCGGACATATTTTTGTAAATGAACTTTTTATTTATTTTTAGTTTTATTTATTTTATTTTTATTTTGAGTTTATGGCGAGTTGGACAAAATTGGGTTGCTACAGTTACAATGTCATTATGATACAATGCGCATGGCACTATGCATTAATTTGAGAATAGTTTTGTTATTAAAGTGATAAGCACATTATTACAGTATGAAATGTTTTGCACATTTGGTTTTTTCTTTTCGGAGTTGTAGAGAAACGTCTGATATTAAGGAGTGATGTTGCAAATGTGCATATTAAGTGAACAATGAGTTGATTAAAATATGTTTTAATAAAAAATACATGGTACTCTTTGTTTTGAATGTTCATTGTCATGTGATCTGTATGTAGTATTTTCGAATTCCTAAAGTAATCAGTACTTGAGATGAATTTGAAAAAGTGATGGAGCTTCTCGAAGACTTGAATAATTATAGGATGGATGTCATTAATGTGAATGAGAACATCCATGAGTTGATTTGGGAGGGTAGCACACGGATTAGAAGCCGTCGCACTATATACATTAAGTTAAGCGAGCAGAAGAAAATCCTAACAAATAAAAGGCACAAATGGAAAAAGCTCTTTACTCTAGTGCAATAGCTATCCTTATGTTACAAAGCAAATTCACCTTTTTTTTTTTTTTTAAGATTGATTATCAAAATTAACTCAAAATAAAATTAAGATCAAATTGAAAATTTAAACGTTTTGAACTATATTTATCATAGTTAATTTTTCTTCTATTAATTATTCTTATAATAATGAATTCTGTTGGAACTGTTCAAAAAACAATTATAAACCCAATCAATATTAATTGCATATAATTAAATAAAGATGTTGAATTTAATATTTCATAAAACATCCTATAATTAAAGAGATGAATGTTTTAATTAATATTTACCTATGCCCGCTGAAATTATTTGTAAAGTCCTTCTATTATAAGGATTTTATTAAATTAGTACTTTTATTATTAAATAAATCAATTTAATTCATAAATTAATAGAAGAAACCAAATGAGGTTAACTTCTAATAGAGTTAACATTTGTTGTTTAAAAAATGACATGTAAACTACACTGTTAATAAATGTTTTCAAAATAATTTGTTGAGAGTTGAACTATAAATGAAGAACGTCGAAATCACATTTTTTTTCTTAAAACGGGGATCGATTAGGGTTTTGAAAATGAAAATAAAACGGGAGTCGCCACCGATCTTTATTAAGTATGATCGAATCACCCTTGTTTTAAAAAAACATTTTGGTTTACTAAAATGGTGTTTTTGGTCTACGAAATTCGAGAAAACGGATTCGGGAGTCGATTACGTGCGAGGAAGGATTAGCACCCTCGTCACGCCCAAAATTGGTACCGAATTGATTAATTAGTATCTTAATGTTGAAAGTTGAAAATCGGGAATGACTTTAAAATACAATCCTTTTTATTAGTCTTAAAAAACAATGCTTGAATTAAATCAAACGATTGCTAAAGATTTCCTCGTCTCGAGATATCGGAGTATCGCATCCCGTAAGTTAGGACGCGATAACTAGAACACTCGAGCGCAAGTTTGTCTTTAATTTTAATTAAGGTTTTATGTATTTTGAAATTTAAAAGGATATTTGGCAATTTAGGTTTAACGAAAAAGTCGAAACCCCGTAAATTAGGAAACGGTTCCTCGAATTTCCTAAAACGCGAAATATTGCCTTATTTAAAAAAATTTCTTTTTTGAAATATAGCGAGTACGATATTTAACAACGCGCGTTTATTTTGTTTAGAGTAAAATCAAGCAATTTAAGTTGGATAAATGCGTTGGGTTAATTCACGATATGATAACATGAAGCAACAATATGGTAATGAGCATGGAAGAATAATACATGAATAAAACATTATACAAGTGAACGATAATGATATAAAAATATGAATAAACTAATTATAATACATACAAGGATAATAATCACATAACGTGTACTATTTAAATATTAACATCAATAATCTAAGACAAATAAATTAAACAACATATATAACAATTTACAAAAGTATAAAGCAAGTTAAAATAAATAAAATGTAAAAACATACAATTTAAAATAATAATAAATTAGTTTAAAATAGATAATGTAAAAAGATTTTAAAATCGATAATATACAAAATAATTTTTAAAATAGTATATATATATATATATATATATATATATATATATAAAAGTATAAAATAATAATATGAAGAAAACTTAAAATAAATAATAATAAAACACTTTAAAATAAATAAAGAGAGTTTAAGATAAAGTATATAAAATAATTTAAAATGGGTAATAAAACAATTTTAAATAATACATAAAAATGAGTTTAAAAATAATAATGTATAAAGCACTTTAAAGTAGTAAATATAGAACAATTTAAAAATAATTAATATATAAAATAATTTAAAATAAAATAAAATAGACTTAAAATAAATAATATATAACAATTTAAGACAAAATATAAAAAGTCAAAAATAAATAATATGTAAAAAGAAATTTAAAATAATAATATATAAAGAAAAAAGGGTTTAATATAATAATACATAAAACCTTAAAAATAAATCATAAATCAATTGAAATAAATAATATATGGAAAATTTTTAAAATAAATAATGTCTAAAAAGAATCTTAAAATAAACTATATATATATATATATATATATATATTTAAAGATAAGCACTGTATATAGAATCGTTTAAAATAGATATTATATAAAATAATTTATAATAAAACAATTCAAAGGTAATATATAAAAAGAGTTTAAAATAAATAATATGCAAGAGGTTAAGATAACTAATAAAAAATAATATGAAGTAATATCCAATAAAACGGGTAAATATCTTAAATATACCAAAAAATAAAAAAAATTACGGAATTAGGCCAATTTTTAAAAAATTTACAGAAAATGTCTATTTCTCATCAAAACGCGCCCACGCCAACAAGATTTTGAGAAATGCCAAAGAAAGCGCGTCCCCAAGGCGCTTTCTTGAAAATTTATTTTAATTTAAAATTAAATTATAAAAAATATAAAATATAAAATAACTTTTATTTATTTAAAATATTAAAACTAAATTATAATAAAATAAAAATAAAAACAACTTCTTATTTTAATACATATATTAAAATTAAATTACAAAAATAAAAATAAAGAAAACTTCTTATTTATTTAATATATTAAAACTAAATTATAAAAAATAAAAATAAAAAACTTCTTATTTTTTATTATATTAAAACTAAATTATAATAAAATAAAAATAAAGAAAACTTCTTACTTTATTACATATATTAAAATTAAATTACAATAAAAATTAAACAATTTCTAATTTGTTAAAGATATTAAAATTAAATTACAATAAAAATTAAACAACTATTATTTTATTAAATATATTAAAACTAAATTACAATAAAATAAAAATAACTTCTTATTTTATTACAAAATTCAAATTAAATTATATACAAAAAAATAAACAACTTTTATTTTAGTGAAAATATTAAAATTAAATTACAAACACAAATAAAAACAACTTTTTTATTAAAATAAAAAATTATTACAATTTAAAAATAAAAACCCGATCCGAATCAATGTTAATGCCGGTCGAATCATGCTGCTACAGGGGATACGGCGATTACTGCTATTGGATTCCTCCTTCTTCTAGCTTCCCGTGGGTCGTGGAACCTCGGGTGGGATTCAGCCTCCAAGACTAGGTCAGTTGTGGGTGTTGCGAGGATGACCCGCTTGATAAAATAACGACCGGAGGTGTTTGTATAAACCACAATGGGGTGTCGAATCCGTGTATGGCGAGGAGACCGGTAGAAAGAAGTGCTCCTCGGCGCCTCACGTGATCCCTCACGCGACGACGGCCTCAAGATCGACTGGCTAGTCAGAGTAGTCGGGAACGGACTCAAACCTGGCCATGCATTCCAACCTGGGGTGGGACTGGGAAAAGGAAACATATACGGGTTAAGATACATATAAGGGGTAGGGTACGCATACGGGTTAAGATACATATAAGGGGTAGGGTACGCACTTGGCATAAAGGGTGAAGGCTGTGATGTCGTTGTCGTTAATGAACCGATGGACCCGATGATGCGTGCTGGCACCGTTCTTTGGGCCGTGGATCGGTTTCGGCCGTTGATGGCCTCGTGTCATTACCCCTTCTTCTTAGATTTAAGGGGCCCCGACGTTCCCTTTGTTGATGAAGTTGTCGTCGCCTCTTTTCTTCCGACAACAGATACGGCTTACCATGGATCCTAAACCATAGCATGTATTCCGGCACGCACGCTAACTCAGGGACGATGATCGGTTCCTGGATAGGTAAGTAGTCATACCGGTTCTCCCACATCTCGATATGTTCTGACTAAAATCTTGGCCAATCTATGTGCAACTGCCGTAAGTCCACTTTCTGCTCATCATCGAGCACCTCAGGTGGCACGGGAATCGATTGTCAGAATCCAAATTGTCGCAGAACCCGATCTAACTGGTGCATCTCCACGGTCGCATAGGTGATCAATGGGACCTTCAGCGTACAACAGCTTGATTTTGGAAGAACTCCTTCAAATTATCGCCTCAATTGTCGAATCCTCATATGGTGTCCATTGAAACTATATTAACATTACAAAAATATTAGTTATATACATAATACTAAACACTAAATACGAAATTAGAAACTTACTTGTGATTCCGACCGTTGGTTCAATAGAAGTCGTATATCTTTAAGCGAGGTAGGTATTCCAGCATAAATCGTCGAATGGTTCCACCTAATTAAATAAAATTTTAGCATACAATTATACTATAAATCTACGTAATAATTGTAAAATATAAATTAAATTTACCTCGTTATCAGTGGGAATGAATATGGTTGGTCGAGTTGAGGACATAAAAATGGAAATCGAAACCACGCCCATGACTACAGTAGTGATAGGCAACCTCCAATTTTCACTTTAGTCGGCCGCGTCGCCCCGCACATCTCCCGATACAACCTCAATAGCACGGCAGACCTCCAACCCAATTCACCAGCTGCTCTAAAATCAACAAGTTTCAGCAGCCATCTCAAGTGTACAAGGTTTCTAGAAAGGTCCGGCATCAAATAGCCTCTAATTATCTGAAGAATGTATGCCCGAGCATGCTGTATTCGCTCTATTTCGGTCGAACCCTTATTGGCTTCGGGAATGTGTCTCGTAACCAGGCCATCTCGATCCGACCTCCATGAATTTTATCTGGAATGGCACACAGAAGCTCGTAGCATACGGCCATCCAATCACCAGAAGTTGCGGACTAGGTGACTACCGGCCCGTCCACCGGCAATCCTAGCTGCAACTGCACATCTTACAGAATGATGGTACGCTCTCCACATGGAAGATGGAAAGCGTGCGTCTCGGGTCTCCACCTCTCTATCAACGCACTGATCAAAGGCGGCTCCAACTTGAACCACCGACCTATCGTCGCCATGTGCCAAAAACCCGCTTCCCAAAGGTAATTCTCGATTAACGGCGATGGGGGACTATGCATGTTGCGAATATAACATTCCAACACCCGATTTACAGACTGTTTAAAAAATTATAAAAAAATTTAATTAAAATTGCATAATGGTAAAAAATGTTAAATAATATTGAAAAATTAAAATTAAAACTTACCATTTGCATTTACTCGACAGAAATGTGCTAGTTGTCTAGACGAAGTAATTCCCCGACCATTGTAATACGATCGAAAATTTTAAAATTTTTAAAAAAAATATATTAAAAAAATTAAAAAGGACTTTTTTGTAAATAGTAAAGGACTATTTTGAAATTTGAGAGTAAATTTCAAGAACTTTGAGAGAAAATTGAGAGAATGATTAAAGTGTGAAAAAAATAAAAGGGTTGGGGGGTTTTTATAGGAAAAAATTTTGATCGTTGGCTAGCAAAGTGCGTCCCCAGGGGCGCGCTTTGCTAGCATTTCCCCTCAAAACGCACTGACGTGGAGACGTTTGATGGGAAATGACCATTTTCGTAAATTTTCTAATAATTGGCCCAATTTCGTAATTTTTTTATTTTTTGATATATTTAGGATATTTACCCTAATAAAACAGCAAAAAAAAAATAAATAAATTTAGGACGCGATTGAAATCGCATTAAAATCCAAGGTAAAAATTATGAATAATGAAAAACTAATCGAGGATCAAAATGAAGTGCACTCAAACGAGCAGGGACTGTATGAGAAAATACCCCAACCTTCATGCGCCCATTTCACGCTGGACCAAAATGAAACGAGCGCAAAATTCATGGGGTCAAATTTAAAAAATAAAAATGAAATAAAGGACTAAATTAAACAAAATAAAAATACAGAAGGGCCATGGGAAAAAATTTCCCATTTAATGGGAACACGCAGACCCTCCTTCCCAAACGACGCCGTTTAAATAATTAATATAAAGGGCCAATTTTTTTAAAAAAGAAAGCAGTTTGCTCCAGATTAAGAATGAAAGAAAAAAAATTTAAAAGCTTTCCCCTTCTCTGCCCTCTTCCCTTCTCCGACGGTTGGCTCCTCCGGTCATTGCCGGTCCGCCATGGAGGCCCACCGCCGGCGACAGTGGCCACCGTACGTCTCAGGTGAGTATTCGTTCTTTTTTTGTTTTTCGTAATACATATATATACGTAAAAAAATAAAAAAATAAACAAAAAAACTTAAAGATTAAATTGATAAAAATATCAAAACGAAATGCACCTCTTACTAGATAACTTTCTCTTTTTTTATTTTCTTTTAATTTCGTGCGTTAAAAAAAGAAGCAGCCCCAATACAAAGAAATCGTCTTGGCTTTTATAGCCAATATTAAGACTATTTGATTCTATTTTTTTGTCTTTTTGCGTTTGTTTTTACTGCTTGTTTTGTTGCTTTGGCGTGTTCTCCTTGCTTTGCAGGTAGTGTCAGACGTATGGACGCGTGGAGGAGGCTGACCTGCAGCGGCGGTGACGTGCAGAGATGGCTAAAGGCGGCGGCTGCTTTAGGGTTTTTTTTTTTTTTCCCTTCTATTTTCTTTTCCTTGTAATGGGCTAAGATTAGCTTGTTGTTTGGGTTTAGTCTGGGCTGATTTGGGTTTTGGTTTAGGTAGGTAAATGAGTTTTAATGTTGTGTTAATTTGTTATTATTTTGATGGGTTCGAGTAAAATTTGAGTTTTACAAAAAATATATTTTTATTTTTTTAAAAATAAATGCTAACTCTGTTAAAGTTTAACATTATTCAATTCTTTTTACTAATATAAGAATTAAATTAATTTATTTAATATTAAAAAATTATTTAATCTGGTTCCTATAATAAAGGGACTTAGTAGATAGATTCACTTATATAAAGAAAATGTGCTAAATAATTTGATTTCAAAAATGAATAGACAAAAACGACTTTTAGTCTTTTAGTAGATTTAAGTATGAATCAGTAACATATATTTTTTAGAGGTGTTTATAGGTTAGGTTTGGGGTAAACGTTCGATCGAATCAAATGAAAAATTTTAAGTTAATCGAGTTAGTGAATCCTATTTTATCATCCTAACTCGATTTGAAATTTTCTCAAATAGAGCCGAGTTATATGGAATTCGAATCAATTCGAATCGAATATATTTGTTCGAGTTAAATTTTTTAAAAAATAAATTTGGGTCTTTGTAACCACTGTCACTCACCGTAACCAAATTTGTTATTAACTTTCATCTCTTCATAATTTATTTATTAATATTTTATATACGGGTTAGCTTTTTTGCTTACTTGGTTATTTTAATTATCTTTTGATTTTCATCATTATGTATTTTGAAATTAAAAATATATTAAATATAAAGAATGTAATTTTTTTAATAAAAGTTATCTTAAAGATAAAATGTGAAATTAATACTAACATTAAATTTTAACACGAATATTTTATGGCATCATCAACAATTCAATTTTAACAGAATTTATAAAGATTTAATATGATTTAAATGGATTTGGGGTAGATGGAGGGTGCTATAAGCGAGGAGTAAAGTATTGGAGGAAAAGTAAATAGGTTTGAGATAAAAATATAAAATATTATAGTTCAGTATTCAGTTTATTTTATAAGAGTTATTTAATTTTGAAAATTAAACTGGATTGAAACTTGAAATTCGAAAAAAAACATTTGAGTTGACTCGAAAAACTCGATTCATTTAACTCAAAATTCGAATTCTTTTTTTATTTTTTCGAGTTGAATCGAGTTTTGCTTACCCTTATGTTAGGTTGGGTTGAGGTTTAATTCTAAAATATTTTCAAATTGAAGTCCATTTTAGATAGTTCACCCAAAAAGTTTGTTTTATTATTAAAATTAATAAAATATTATAATTGTATTATAATTAAATTTTAATTAAAAAATAGCTATTATTATTTAAATTAAATTTGGACTAAACTGAACCAAGTCAAAGTATAAAAATATTTATTCAAATTCCACCCAAATCAAGCTGAACGGACAACCATACTCTTAGACAGGTCTATCCTTCCCTAATAAAGTAATTCAAAAAAAAAAGATGGTAAAGATATTAACCATTTAAATTAGTTATACCTAGGCTCAAATTTCTTTTCTTTTCTTGGATATATTTGTATGAAGCAAGTCATCGAAACAATAATAGGCCGGATCGCAAAGAAGAATTCAGATGTTCCTTGGACAAGTTTAATACGGGCCAGGTTTGGACCCACCTATAAACTCCAATCACTTTTTGGTCCAACTATTCATAACATATTAAAAATTATTTTGTATTTATTATTAGTTCAACTTTTTTTATGCATATAGTTTAACTTATTATTTAGATTAAGCTAGACTATTGTTTCTTTTTTTTTTTTTTTTTTTTTTTGTCCTCCAAATGCTCCCTTTAGTTTCTATATCTATATATATATATATATTGAACATTGAAAACACATCTAAAAATTCACTCCTAAAATACTTTCTTTTTTTTCTTTTTGCTTTTTTGCCAACCACCTAAAAATATCCAATAAACGTTAAATTTGTAGGAGGAAACAATAAGAGAATTTTATAACAGGAATAGAGTAAAATCAAATAATCCTATAAACATTCATCAAACAGTAAATTATATAAGAGGAACAATAATAAAGTAAAAATCAGAGGACATCAATGACTTATATAACTACCTCAAATATATATGTGCATATATATAAATCAAATATAAAATAAAAATCACAAAATGTAAGCCAATGAATAGAGTTTTTAACTAAAATATATTGCATTATATTTGAAACCTATAAACACCAAACAACATAATGAAATGCCATTAAAAATGAGACTCTTTAAATTTATTTTAAAATCCTTTTAAGGATACATCTTGCCGAAAAATTATTTCTCATTAAGATGGAAGTTTATATCTTTTGCATTAATTTACATCAGAATATGGAAATTTACTTCCTTAAATTACCAATAATACAGATGATTCAAAGCTGCTTCTTTTTTTTTTCTGCTCTTAATTATTGATATAATGGGATTCAGATATAAGCAAAGAAATCGGCCCAAATCAAATCATATACTCGGAACTCAAATATTTACGTGCGAGCTAAGATTTTTCAATACTAGTTAAAATTATATTAAAAACCAAAGCCCGGCTAGATCTGCAAACCACCTCGACCAAGGCATTAAGCCGTTTAAACTCAGCTTTCCTCAAGCTTCAACTCAGCTCAACAAAACTAATTCAAATATTTTTCATACCGAACCCCGTAGCTAGTAAGAACCACTGTCTCCTTTATACCCTAACCTACATGGCGCCAATTTCAGAACATCAATTCAGGATGGAAAATTATTTCTTCAAACATCCGATTATAAAATTTGCTTTATCAAAACTATCATCAATGAAATAAAATAATAATAATAATAATAATAATAATAATAATAATAATAAAGCAAAGACTCGGCAGAAACTAAACTATATAACTCCGATCAACATTGCCTATGATTTATCCAAATTTTTTTGTAAAAACAAGATCAAAAAAGGAAAAAAAAAAAAGAGATGCATCATTAAATTGAATGTTCTTGTATGGTGGAAAAGAATTACCATAATCGTCACCCTCTTAACCAAAATCGCGGAACTGGTAGATATCCCCGTAAATCAGCTTGAGTCGCCAGCGAACCACAAAAACACCAGGAAGCTATTTTTGTCTCCCCTCAGATTCTTGGAAGCAATTTACTTGATAAAAAAGAATTGGAAGAATAGAATGTCTTGAAAGCTGTTAGATTTTAACTCGCCTTCTCTTGTCTGCAGTCGTTTTTCCGGCTTCCCGGGTTGAGAAAAGAAAAAGGGGTTCAGCATTCGTGTTAGGAGTTCAGTGTTTCTAGGTTAGACTTAGAATACGGTCATCTGAATTAGCTTCTAAGTATCCTATAATCCAAGTGGTCTCTGCCTATACCCATTCCTCATCCTTTCCAATAACTTCTCTTTAGTTTTCCTCTTTTTGTCCATCTTCAACCGGTATCTTTCTTCCCTCTCCCTCTCATAAATTCCTTGCCAATGCACTTCCCCGGTCAATGGCCACAACCACACCTTCCTCGGATGGTCAGCATCGTCCGCAGCCTCAGCTAGATCTTCATCCATGGACTTCAATAATGTGAAGTTAAAATATCTAGCCCACATAAATTCTTTCCGTTGTTCAACTGGATGTTGCTCTTCAAGCAAACCAGAGTGTGGCTCAACATAGACCATCCTCCGCCCACTATGGTAAGCCCAAACATTGACCAAGAGTTCCAGTACCCGACAGTAACATTGTTTTTTCTGCCAAATAAACCGAGAAGAGCAGCGTTAGATTAGACTCTCAATGGAATTTTGGAATCTACGAATATTATAGGAACAAGGATTTAAATTGCCGCTGTGGATGCATTTTTGGCAGTCATGTTTAATGTAGTTGCAGGCATAATGAATTATTGACAGTGAATATCAATGGCAGACAGCCGAAACAGTAAAATAATGGTCATAATGTCGTGTTGCAATGCTATTTAAATCCCTTGTATGAACAAAAGATCTTACCTCAAGATATGTGGAACCCAACAAACACATATTAGCCTCACTAGAATTGGACTGCAAGGCATCGAGAGAATCAACAAACATCCTGCAGTTGAATCATATAGATTTCCAGTCATCACTGACAGTACTGTGCTCTAGAAGGATTTTGAGAGATAAGATTCAATAAAATTAGAAAACTCAGTAAATTACCGTGAAAACATAACAAACTCCAAAAAGGACTTGGTTGGCATCACCCAGCTGTGCAAGGAAGACCAGTGACCACCATCTTGGGGCATGGGAGGAAGAGCTTCCATATCCAATGGCAAGTTGTACATCTTGCGGAAGGCATTTTCAAAAGCAGTTCTGCAGGCATTTAAAGCATCAAAGCCACTCATATACTTTTAATATAGTAACAAGAGTCATCTACTACGCACACAAATCTATTGCAAGTTAAATCACAAAGAAGCAGTTGTTTGTCGAGTTAACTAAGTCACTGACCAATGTAGATCCAGCCTCCTCGAATGTACGGGAAATCCATCTAGGGTTTCAACTGACTTGAGCTATCCCATTCTAATATCTAACTTCTAAAGTGTGGTTCCCCTAAGGTTCAAATCAATTGACATCAGAGCTATCCATCATATCCCTCAAATGCAATCATGCAACCCACATGGTGATGCCGAAATAGTAGCGTTCGCCTGGGGTTAGAATAAGCAGCACAAAGCCATAGCCCAAATAGGCACCTAGTTACAAGATATGAGACTTCAATCCCACATAAAAAGTACAGGATTTTCTTGTGAGGTTTAACCAGGCTCTCCCATCCTAATAATTAAGCTTCTGAGGTGTGGTTCTCCTAAGGTTCATATCAATGTTCACCTTCAAGCCTATTAAACCTGACTGCCAAGTTCAAAAACAACAAACGTTGAGCTTTGAATAGAACAGGCATGAAGCAAATCCCGGCCAATGACCTTTGAGCATCTTCTCACCCATTGAACCTGATCTTGGCCCAACAAACAGAAAACAGTGCTGTCAAGGCGTGCACCTAGCTGTGCCTGCCTTGTGCCTTAGCATTATTCAACAAAATCACCTCAGACCCTTCCAGGGAAGGTCCTTTCCATTAGGTACACTAGGCATGTGCCTAGGCACACTTTTATGTACACCTGATTGAATTTCCCTTAAATTTCTTTCATTTTTCACAATTCTCCTTTGACATATCTTTACTAGTAAGAAAGGGATCATGTCAAACTATATACATCTCAATATTTGAGCATTCAGCAACAAACATTGCATATTGATCAATTAAAAAATTGCATGTTCCGTAGAAAAACTAGACCATAATTTAGAGTTTACCATATAACTTAAGCTTTATATAGTATAGATATACACACACAGACTTGCAAAATCTCATACATACAAATATTGTACTTTACTTCACTCAGGCAAGCACATTTTTTGCGCCTTGCACCAGAGGCAATATAAGGGTTCTAGCGTTGTGGCCTTGACAACAATGACAGGAAAAAAAAGGAAATGTTGAACTTTAGTCAGGCCAGGCCTAACAGCTGATAAAAGATGCCAAGGATCAGGCCCAAATTACAGCTAATGATTGCCTCTTCACAACCCCATCTATCTTGATGATGCTTTCCTTGGTTTCATATTATAAGAGAAATAAAAAAGGTACCATGATGGCTTCAGCAAAAAAAATTGACAAATTTGATTCGAACATCATTTTAATAGGAAAAAGAAACCTGGGAGAAAGCAACTTGTTGTAGAAGAGAGAATCTCTCTATAGACAACATCAAAAGATAGCAAGCACAAAGACCCTCCCTCGACTTGTAGAAAATTGAGGTGCAAATCTTGGCATCAGCAAGGTGTGACAGATAAATCTGTCACCAAGTATGTTTAATAATTATGTAGCCAGCCAATATTAGGTAAAACCAACCTGCAGTGCCCAGCATTTAATATGTCACACATCGACCAAAATGTGAGTGCATCACTGCTTCCTTCACCTCCACCATCAGTGTCAAGGTGTGCCCAAAAGTACATTGCATCTCCTTTACTTCTTTGTATTGTTTCTTCTAGAACTTTTTCAGCTTTTGTGGACAATGAAACCTATTTCAAGAAAAGACTGGGCAGTCAATAATTGTATACTCTAAAAATTGATACTTGTAGCCTTGAAGCAATAGATGGCAAAAATGGATCTCTTTAGTTTTAGGAACTTTCTCAATTTTTTTGCTTTAAACAGTATATCAGCATTTTAAAGGTAAAAGACGGTAAACAGATGGGAAGATGATAGCATTAGAGTGAACAACTATTTGTATATTTATTTGAGTGTAGTGGAGAGAAAAGCAAGTGAAGTTTAAGCCATCTACTACTTGAGATGGTATGTTAAATATTGAGGGGTATAAGATGGAAATAATCAATCAGAATACCATCCTCTAAAATCCTCCATGCTTGAAGGGATTAAAAAATGAGATCCGTGGGGATTGGTTCACCTTCAAACCATCCCCAAATAACCACAATAGCCCACATTACCTCTGTTGAAACTCCCCCCCCCCCCCAAACCAAAAAAAAAAAAAAGAAACAATAAGAAAACAGAAAACAAGAATTGGTTCATGAAACTCCAGCTAATATTCAACATATGAACACCTTGTTAAATATCAATATAAGGAATACCTTCCTACCAGCAGCTTGCCATGATTGAAAACCAATCCAAGGTCTCTTGTGAATGCTATCCACCCTATTTGCAATAGAGAACATTCCTCCAACTTCACATAATAAATCCCTATAGTAAGTGCTATTCAAAAGCGGAAGTCGACCAACTGCATCCACATCATCTGATGTCAACCTCCTTGCTCTTCTAGACTGGCATATAAAATGAACAGTTACAAAAAGTAGGAAGTACTTATTTCACATACATCATTTTTCAGTAGACAGACAGTAAAAGAAAAGCTCCTATAAAATGGCAGAGGAGACTAACATGAAGTACAACAACTACAGGAAATCAGTCATGAATAGAGAAGTAGACTACATTAAGGAAGCAAAAAAGAAAGAGGTGAGATAGTGTTGACGGTGGGGAACTATTATCTGTACACAAGGTTTTCTCTAGTAACAAAATTGCATGTCAGACTCTTGAACAATCATACGCATCCCACCCTTTTCAAGAAGACTAAAGTTGCCCAATAATTACAAAAGAAAACTAGAAGCATTTTCATCAAGAACCATATGAATATATTGTTCATACAATATTTTCTGCAGTGTGAGTTAAAACATAATTTTTCCTCGTCACAAATAGCAAAACACTTACAAGAAGGTGATGAAGTATAAGAAAGATTGATAAAAAGATGAAATGTCAAGTATGGATTAGGAGAAACTCACAAGACTTAGCCCACGGTACAACGATCCATGGTGCAAGAATGGCCAGGCCCCAGCTCCACTATAGATCTCATATATGCACACAGGTTGACCTGTCCTTTCTAGCTCTCCTTCATCTCTTTCATTTGCCTCAAACCTCAGCTTCTCAGATTTCCGAGCATTTCGATATATCTCATCCCATACACCAAGATGTCTCTCTGTTCTTTCATTAATCTATAGATTTAAGGGAAAAAAGAAGCATGTTCACATCACAGTTAATTTTGAGAATGTTCAGTAATTTTATGGGAAAAAGGTGAGTGGGGAGAGATCAAAACAAGGTACTCTAATAGTGATGTTCTGTATACCTCCGCCATTTCAAGTCTTTCATAATCTTCAAAGTTCTCTATTTCTGTCACAAGGTCCAGGTCTTGTCCAGTAAGGGCATCCTGATCCTGAAGCTCAGTCCTATTCTTAGATGTGTCAATAATGTGTTTGGTCAATTCCTCCTCAACGGTATAAACAACACTAGAATCTACATAAGTATCAAAATTACTGTGTTCTATTTCCTTCCTGAAAAGGTTCCACTCCCAGGATGCCTGCTGAAGTTCAGAAACAGGACCTGGCAGCAAAACATCTGACGGGAAATAGAGTAAATTCACCAGAAGGCTTGCATAACCAGTTATGCATTCAGATGCTAAAATATTCTTAGCAAGCAGTCTTCCAGAAGAAGCAACTGTTTCAGCAAATTTAGATAGTCTGCCATTCGAAATCAGAAGTGAGAAAGCCCTCAATAAAGCATCAGGATCATGTTTTGGGAAAATAACACAATGTGCTCCATCAACCACCTGCGATATAAGAGCAACTTTAAATGTAATACAAATAGAAAGTCCCTTCCCTTTCTCTCTCTATCTCTCCATCAACCACCTGCGATATAAGAGCAACTTAAAATGTAATACAAATAGAAAGTCCCTTCCCTTTTCTTTCTCTCTCTATCTCTCCCTCTCTCTCTCTCAGACACACAAATCAGGAATTATGAACTAGGAGGAAAAAAAAATTAAATGGACCTACATATTTTTTGATGATAGGAAAATCAGGTGTGATGACAGGGACTCCAAAGGTCATGGCTCGGATAATTAAAGGGGGAAAACCCTGTTCTTCTTGGGAAGAACCATATAGAACAATGTCAGCCATTAATATAACTCCATTGGTATCACCATCCAAGCCATGCTGCCTAACAGAGCCTTGGGGAAGTCCTAACCTTGATGCAACTTGCTGCACAAAAGCACAAGGTATGACATAACTCTTGAAAATAATTCTAAGGCAGCAAACTAACCTCAATGCAGTGTGCTAAATACATCATATATGGTAGAATAGAGGACAAAAGGAAAATTACATGACAGTGTCTTATGCTATTCTCTCCAGGTTTAGTGGTCTTATTGATATTTCTGAGCCTCTATCCTTCCTTCTAGCAACACATAACTAATTGAAAAGGAAAAAGTTCAGGCCATACTTCAATTTATAACGGTGTAACTCAAAAAAGAAGCATCTGAAGTACGAGAGACAAAGTACAACTGAATGACTTAGATATCCAAACTAAATAGCAAAATCAGTTATCCTCTTCTAATCCATGCAACAAGAGCAAGCATATTTCTTTCTTGTCATTTTAATGTATTATTACCCTTTTCACATTAATCACACAAGTTTAGGCCATAAAGACTTCATTCAATTCAAAATGGGGGCACCAACAAGCACAAGGGAAAGGTATAAGGAACTTATAAATATACATTATATATGATGCACCTATCAACAGCTGGCTACCTGTAAAGCATCATTATATCCATCAGTGGAGTTACCACTCAAGAAAATAAATTTAAATGATCCTCCCGCATCATTTCTCCTTGTGTATCTCTGGAGGAGAGGTCCGATAGTTTGCAGCGCAACAGAATAATCCCACGATAACTCATCATAGAAGAAAGAACTTCCGACAACTAGAACCACCATGTCATCCATGCTAAACCCATTGTCTTTCCTTAACTGTTGCTTTTCATGGGTCTTACTGTAGCTTTCTGCACCCCACACATCCACCGGTGATCCAGGAATTACATGGAAGTTTCCAGTGTCTAGCATGCTATATAACATCTGGTAGGGAAGGAATAGAATGAAAAACACATAAGATGTCTACTAGAATGGCATCTAAAAATTCTGTAGAAGTATAGACAGTGTCCGATTTACCGGTAGGGTAAAATCCAGGAACAGAATGAAAAACACATAAGATGTCTACTAGAATGGCATCTAAAAATTCTGTAGAAGTATAGACAGTGTCCGATTTACCGGTAGGGTAAAATCCGGGAACAGAATAACATTGGCCCTGGTAAAAGCAGTTTTCCAATTCAAAACAAGATGCTGCAACCCCTTCTCCTCATAGACAGGAAGACGTTTTGCCAGAGTATCTTCTTGAACTATCCATATAAGTGGTACTGTATCAAAAGGCTCCTGCATAAGGCTGCATGCATATATAACTCACGCATCTCAAATGAGGTGTTTGTACTGTTCAAAAAGTATCTTTACACGTGAGATATAATCAGTAAGCTAGATATGAAAGATACCTTGAGATGGCTTCTTTTGCTTCAAGAGAATCAGCAATAACACCTTCAAACCTGAAGAAAATGCAATAAAACATATATAACCAATGCAAATATATAACAAACAAAAACATTAATCACCATAGACTGCAAATATAGATAAAAACCAATATAAACATAAATGAAAAGAGAGAGAGAAAGAACTCATAGTACAGGAATTAGGTATCATACATTGACCAATCAATATGAACAAATTGCTCCGGACCAAAAAATGAAAACTGAGCACTTAGGTTCTCCCACATTCCACTTGCTTCGCCACTGTCTAGTGCATAAATCTGTCAAATTGACATTGTAAGGATCCATAACATTTTCTGAACTAATCAGTAGAAAAATGCAAAACTTTCATGCCAATGCTGTTATAATGCAGAAACATGTCTATCTAATATTAACACTTCCTCCATACAATGGAAGTTATAGAAGATGCTTGTATCGCAGAATCAGATGTATGAGCATACCCAAAAAAACAGAAAATACATATATATATATATGTTCACCTTAAATACATAACCAAGCCTTTGAAGACTCTTTACTACAGTCACCAGCATCAATGATTGTGAGTTTTTCTTCATGTTCCCCAAAATCTGTCAATTACCAAGGATGCACAATGTAAATGCAAAACTCAAACCACTTAAAATAGAGAAATAACATGAAGAAATGTGCATTTTACACGAGGTGTGGGCTGAATGATGCTAATTGGTTTAAAACCAATGTTGTCAAGGACGTAAGGCACACTCTTGATACTAGAACTCTTATATTGCCTCGGGCACCAGCAGAAAAAAAAAGGATCACAAGAGTGAAATAAGGTGCAAGACGTATATGTGTGTGTAATAGCTTAAGATATATAATTATGATAATAAACTCCAAAAGTGTGGCCTGGTTTATCTAGGAAACTTGCAATTTTTTTTGTTCGCCAATTTGCATGCTGTTTAATATTTAAATATTGGCAGAGGATTTGATACTATCCTCTTACTGGTAAAGGTACATCTAATGGAGAAGCTGAAAATAATATAAATTAATGCAAACTTCAATCAAGTGAATGCTAGTGTGCCCGTTACCTTGCCCAAAAGTGCTTCTAGGCACATTAGAAGTGTGCTTGATAAAATGCGCATTGCCCAAAGTTTTTCTTTCTTCTAAATTCTTACTAGTCTATAACCATTAACTCCCTCTTTTCCCAAAAAAGTATCAAAACCTATTGAATATTCAACTTTCAACATTGTACAAACAATTTATTAGTGCCAATTTCATATTAAAAACTTCATTTTCTAAAATTCTGTACTTATTTTTCAAAGTTTAAACATAGTCTCAATATAAAGGACAGAAACTATACTTAATGAACCTCAATGGAAACATTACAAAACAATTTTTTGCTTAACGCCGAGTAACACATTAACCAAAAAAACAGAAAAAGAAAGCTATAAAGATGTCTTTGAGTTAGCCTTTCAAGATAACCAAATACTAAAGACATTCATTTTCACGAAATAAAAAAGATCCCAGCAATCTATAACGAAGTAACCTAATTTATTCATAAACCATAGAGCTAAACGAAACACCAAAAAACTGCTAAGTAAATATGCAATTCCATAACATACAAAATTTAATTCAGCTGAGCCACTACATACAATTTAGAAATCTAAAAAAAACGAATATAAAACTTCAATATTAACTAATCCAAAATCACAAACTACCAACAGAGAAATGAATAAATATAGGCATCTGAATAACGAACTGAATTAATGAATAATAAACAAACATCTGACTTATGAACTTTAAGTGCACCAAAATTCTAATGAAATATAAACTTCTGAATTACTAATCCTAATTTAAGATAAGAAATAAATTAATTAGTCCAATTGTTAAAAGGAAAATGAATAAAGTGCGACTTACAAGGGCAAGTCTTGGGCCACGAAACCCGATCCTGTCAGTCGATCTCATCGGATCAAGACCACCGCCTTCAGCGAGCAGCCTCGAGATCCCAGCCGGCATAAACTTCAAGGAGCTCCCGAACCTCAAACCTTCTCTAATAGACCTCCTCCAACTCCTCTCTCCTCCTTGCCTAAACAACATCGCCGTAATCGAACTCTGCATCACCATTGACGCCACAGCAAAAGCGAACACAGAGAAAAATATCAAAAAATAAAACAAATAAATGCCTCGAAAAGGGAAGTGTAATAATCCTTTCCGGTTGAACCGGGCACGGTTTCGGACTAAAGGCCGTTCGAGGAGAGAATATTGTTTGATTCGGTCCCGGCTATGGCCAGGATTCCTTTTGAAAGGAAACCGATCGCGGATCGAGTAGAATCCTTGATCATTGTTATTGTTGTTGGTGTCGCTGTTGTTGTTAATGCCGTTGTTTTTTCCATTTTCGTTGCCATCGCCGTCTAGTCCCGGAGGAGACGAGCTTCGGCCCATAGGAAGTGGTTCCTTCTTTTCTTTTCTTTCCTTTTTCTTTTTAGTTATTTTCTCGAGAAAGTGATGGAAATTTTCAGAGAGTTTTATGACAGTTGGCTTTGAAAGAGAAATCAAGAGTAAAGAAGTCGAGTTGTTAATGATATTAAAGGGATATATGGATTTCTTTTTTCAGGGAGAAAACGGTGTAAAACTTCACGCGCCGTTAATAAAACGCGTCAATTTATTTGCTTTCTATTAGGCTGGCTACGCCTGGACTTGGCCCAAAATTTCTTCCGCCGAGAGCGATTCTCATTTTTCTAATTTTCATAATATATCTATCCTTTTTTTCTTTTAGTATTTAACTGTATTGGTGTGAAGCTATTAAAATATTTTTTATATCTAAACTAAGTTAGAATTTTATGACATTATTTTTATGATATTATTTTTATGAATCAATAAAATTTTAATTATAATGATATCTGAATCTATACTAAATTTAGGTGGTGTAGTAATCAGATATCAATTTAATTATAAAATTATTAAAATATTTTCTCCTATACAAATTAAATTATATTTTTATATGGGCGTATTTTTCTTTTATATTTATAAGGGTAAAGTTACTTTTATTATTTATGGTGTGGTATTTTGAGTTAAAATCTCATTATTTTTATATATATTTTAATGAAAACCACACCATGAATAATAAATAATTAACTTTACCCTTATACCCAAACATTTAATTTTATGTAAATTTTAATAAATATATTTGTTACACAATTATTATTTCATCCACATCATGAATATGTCATAAATATAACATATTTAATATATATAAGACTTACAATATATTAAGTCCTCGATTGAGTTAGATAATAATTAAAATACCATTATCTTACAAATAATCTTTTATCTTTATATATTTTTAAATAAAATTATAATATATATATATATATATATATATATATGATGAGATTTAACTCTAAAATACTATTTTTCAACATCTTTATTTTATTATATCAACTAAAGGCTCATTAAAATTATTTTTATTATTATCTACCTTAGATTTAAAGTATTTAAAATAATATATAAATTTATTGAATATTTAAATTTAGAAAGTAAAAAATATTTAAATAGAAATATTTAAAAATAAAGTGATAATGATTTTAGATATTCCAATGCAAATTAAATTCAAATATTTGAATTTCTTAACCACAAAAATAAAATATTTTAATTTTTCAATCACAAAATAAAATATATTTAGATAATATAATTGCTTAGATATTTAGTAATTATAATCTCCACTTCATCTAAAATTAAGTATTTAGAAATTTATAATTTACTAATTTTTAATGTCAGCTCCATGTGGTTTTGCCTTAATTATTTTTTAAGAATATTTTTAAATTATTGTAATTAGTATAAAGTAGTATTCTTTATTGGAATCTTTTAATATAATTAAAATATATTAACTTATTTAACCACTCAAATATTATCGTAATAATTATAAGTTTTCAATTCATAAATAAAACATTTTTACCATATTTAATGTAGAGAATAGACTTATTTCATATAATTAATACAAAATAACATTATTCAAATAATAACTAATTAGCATATATTAATTATTTTGATCATTTAAATAATATATATAATTTTATATAAAAATATAAAAGTACTTATTATATTAATAATTAACATTTACTATTTATATTGACTAGCTCAATTAAAATAACATTGTTGCCAAGAGGACGTGGGTTCTAGCACCCTAAAGCACAGTTATCCCTCCTATTTAAAGGTCAGGTAGGGGTTAAATATATTTTTTCTTTTTAATTTTTGGTTAATGGAACATAAAAGTTTTTAATAAATTCACTTAATAAAAATCTTTAATAAAATTTAAATTCTTATTTATAAGTATGAGATTTTTTTCTTATAAATAATAATAAAAACTTTGGAATGACAAATTGAGTAATATAACGAATAATAAAGACTATATTAGTCGATTCAAAAGTTTTCCTAAACTCGTATATATATATATATATATATTTATGCACAAATAAAAAAACATAAATAAATCTCCTAGATTTTGTGTATGTTCAATACGCTTCAACCGAGTTATCCTATTCCACTTTTTATAATGAAAAGAACTTAAATCAAAATACTTAATAGCATGGTGATACATTTATACAAAACTTCTACCTCGAGCATCGTAATGGAGTCATAAACAATCAAGTCAAGTCAAATTCAATCCACAAAATAATTTGATCTATGGACAACATTGTTGTGATAAAGGTCGTAATGCCAAATGAATCATTATCGTAACTATAGAGGGAAAGGTCATAAGCAATATACCATGTAATTGATTTTCAATGAAATGAAAAAAACATATATGGTAGAACTGTAACCATAGAATATGACAATATTCCCAAAATGTAAAGATTTATAGAGTAACTGACCAGTGTGTATATTTATAGAAAGAAAATATGCAAGAGTTTAATTTTCATTTGGAATCTATCAAATTTGAAGAGTCACAATCCCATAGGAACATATGGTTGACAGCTTTAGAGAGAAAATTGCTCTTAAAATTTTGATTACAACAAATCCATTAACTAGAAAATCTCCTTTACAATGAATTAACTCATGCCCTAAACATTTAACTTGCCTTACGAATTCAAGAAACTAAAAACTTCCCGAACTTCTCAACTTTCCAAAAACACCAAAACACAAGCCTTGGAATTCCAAACTTCGATATTTGGAACTATCTACTTGCAAGAGGGCCTGATAAACATGTCTGAGATCAATATTCAAGTTTTTGGAACAAGATTTCCAAGATTTGAAATCTCGATTCCTTAGTTCGCCAATTTGCTTAATCTGCCCAAATTCTTCCAATAATTAATTTATTGATTTTCTTGAAATCAAGATTTGTAATCTTAATTATTTTGAAAGTCTTATAAACTTATTATGACAAAGTCTTACACATAAAAATTCAACTTGGCCTTGATTTGCTTGGATCTTGCTTTAGTTATAAGTCTTTTTGGTAAAGAAAAATCCACATCATGTTCTTGAGCACTTGCAAATGTACCGTTCCTCCTTCCTTAAAAATATTTGTCCACAAATCTAAACATTGAAAGATGCATTCACATTATACTTACTTGGCAAGTTTATCTTGTAGGCACTACTATTAATCTTTTCTAAGACTTGAAAGGGTTCATCTCCTCTTAGAGCTAACTTATTTTCCCGTTTGGAAGGAAACCTCTCTTTGGACATATGAACCTAAACCCAATCACCAAGTTCCAAAGTAATCTTCTTGCAGCCTTTTTTTATTTAGATACATTCGATTCGTTCCTTTTCTCAATTTAGAACCTTTCTTTACCTCATTTTCACCATAGAAATTAGCTTGTTCGTTCATAGGTAAAGACACAATATCTAAAACTATTAGTGGGTTAAACTATAAACAATCTCAAAAGGAGAAAATCCAATAGAAGAATGTATAAATCTATTATATGCAGACTTATAACAAATGGTAAAGATTCTTCCCAATTCTTTAAGTTCTTACCCATAATAGCCCTAACTAAAGTTTTCTAAACTCGATTAATTACCTTTGTTTGGCTATCATTTTGGGGATGACAAGTAGTAGCATAAAAAAGTATACTACAAGGACTACCCCATAATACCTTCTGTAATGCCCCAATTTTTCCTATTTCTATTTTTGTGTAATTTTGACAGCAAGTGTGTATCTACTTCAGTGGTTAAGTGTTTTGGGTATGTGTGAGAGGTCCCAAGTTCAAGCCTTACCTTTAGAAAATTCTGTTATTTTTTGAATTAAGCCATATCTTTGTTCTGTGGGTTTATATTTAATTGCATGTAATTTCATATCAGAATGAGCCTGCTAGTTCGAGTGCTAAGGGTGTTGGTGTTATGGAGGTCCTGTGTTCGAATCCCTGCGCGAGCGTGGGTATTATTTTTGCTCAGCTCTATGATAGAGTTCCAGTTGTAGTAGAATTCTGAGTAGTGGTGGTTATGATTGTGGATGTAGCCCAAAAATCTCTCTTGGAAAAAAATCTGTCGTCTCTCTCTCTCTTTCTCTATAATCTTTTTCTTTTTGTTTCCTCTCGTCATTCTTTTCTTCGCTTTGGGCAAATTGGGTCCAAATTTCGGTGTTTTGATTCAAGGTATTGTATGTTGGTAAGTAAGCATAGAATGTTCTGTTTGAATAGGGTTTTTCTTTAAATTCGTTTCTTGTATTTTCGAATCTTTTCGATTGGAACCTTATTCTCTGTTTTGGCAGCAGCAAATTAGGAAGTAAGGGGCTCTCCTCTTGCGGAATCGTAATCAAAATCATTTGGGGTGTTGGGGTAAGTGTTGGTTGGTTGGTTGAAACTATTGTCGATTTTGTGATTACAATTCTACCGTGCATTAAGTCTGATTTTGAGCGTTGGTATACAGATTTTTAGGTTTTAGAGTGTTCGTGTTTGTAGTAGCATCAAAATCGTACCAGGTGTATACTTGAACTGCAGAAAATGAGGTTTCGACAAAAGCCAAAAAACTATTATATCGAAACCACACGGGTGTGTGGTCACTCGTGTGGTAGGCCGTGTGTGAGAACACGGTCTTGTGGTCGACGAATGTAACGCCCCTTACTCGTGTTCTACTCCAGAACTAGGACCAAGGCATTATCGAACTTATTCCACCTTATTCTCAACTTGACAACTTTCAATAGCTACCACAACCACCTCATTAAGGATCTATGAAGTCTTAAACATACATACAAGAGCTTCCGGGCTCTACCGAAGCTTTATCAGTCTTAAAATTTCTTTCACTTAGACAAGGGTCACACGCCCATATGGAATAGGACACGCCCGTGTACCCTCAAGACATGCCCGTGTCTTCCACCCGTGGTCGACACTGACTAAATTCACACGGCCTGGACACGCCCGTGTTCTCCCTCTGTGGTGAACACTGACCACTTTACATAGCCTAGACACACGTCCGTGTGGCTAGCCCGTAGTCTATTCTGACTTAAGATGCTAACCGGCCAAGTCACACGCCCGTGTGTCTACCCACATGGACAAGAACAAAGCTATTTGCTAAGTTCTTTACACCCATCTAGCTCATTCAACAAGTACTCATATAACACATCCATAATCAACTCAAATTCAAACATAATCTCACATGGATAACTACATCTTTTCATATAATAAAGTGGCCATCAACCATGGCATTATACAAATAGATCATCCATTTAAAGGCCAACACATTTGGCTATATTAACTATGACTTAGTCAACTTTAAAAGAGGTCCCTATACATGCCATGACCCATAAAAACTTGAAACATCATACCAAGCGTCTACTCGATAGTGTGAAAACATCTCCGGCGACCTCTAATCCGAGCTAGTTAAAAATAACCTATAAGAGATGGGAAAGGAATAGAGTAAGCACTAATGCTTAGTAAGCTCATATGCATATGACTATCAACTACTGACATTCATTGAATAAACACAATCACAAGGTATTATAATGAGTTTTTCTTATAAACTCATGGTTACTTACTCAACCATTCTTGAAGCTTACTCGTTCTATCTCTTACCACATTCTTACCATACCACAAGCCAACTGTTCGTGTTAATTAGCATACATTCCTGCATTGGTCACCACGTGATCACATAAAACAACACTTCAAGTATTTTTGATAAGCCACTCACGCTATTAATCTCTAGGTGTTTTCGCACTTAGCCCACCATCAATCTCTAATGGGGTGGTATCGCACACAGTCCACCAATCATTTATACTTACGGTGATTTCGCACTTAGCTCACCAAATGATTATTATAAGTGATGGTATCGCACACAGCCCATCGATTAATAATTAATCAGGTGGTAACGCACACAACCCACCGTTATTAATATAGTTGATGGTATCGCACACAGCCCATCACTAACCATCAATAAGGTGATATCGCACATAGCTCACTGTTATTATACAATCATGGATAGTTATCCACATGTAATTCTCTATTTCAAATGTTCATCCGAGAACATCCTCACACACTACTATTCTTACTTAACTTTCTATGATACTCGGTCGCATTCACACAATGCATCAATAAATCTATCTCATGCAACTAAGGTACATTGATTATACATAACCCACTAGGGGTTCATCATCTACTGAATTCATCTCAATTCGATTATAACACACACTTGTGCTTCTTATGGTATCATCACATACTTTCTCTCTTTTAACATACCCATTGAATTACTCAAATTGTTAAATAACACTTTTGAGTATCATACACCTAATGTTATACTGACATCATACCCCAATAGAGTCTTACATGTATTAACATATCATGCCATGTCCCCGACATGGTCTTATACAAATTCTTGTACCGAAGCCATATTCCAATATGGTCTTACACGGGATCTTAATTATCATCATATCATGCCATATACATTTGCCATTATTCTTAGATTTAATTCTCTTGACATCTTATTAAAAATATTTCATACATTCATAAAGTAAATATACATTTCATACAACATTTGAATATTAAACTAACTCGTATGTAATTGCAACATTTGCACATGAACTTACCTCGATGTCAAAAGGGCCGAAAGGGACTTTTTGCCCACATTTCTCTTTTCACTTGTTCTAGGTCCGAAACTCGTTTCTTTTGATCTAGAAAATGAATTTACTGATTTAATCACTTATACATCATAATACACCATAATCTACACTTAGATAAAATGACTAATTTGCCCTTATACTTTGGCAAAATTACGATTTTGCTTCTAGGCTTGTAAATAAATTTTCATCACATTTTCTTGTTAAGCAAGCCTAGCTGAACACTTAATCCTCTTACAACTATCCACAATTCCAACTATCTCATGCCTTAATGAACAAATTACAACTTTTGCATTTTAGTCCCAATTAGGTGTTTTCAAGACAACACCTTTCACAAAAGTTGTTTCTCATCATCTTATCATTCATTTTCTTCCATAAAACCCATCAAAAAACATAAGTTCTATCATGGTAAGTCCCTAAACTTTCAACCATATTTCAAACTAGTCCTCTCAATAGCTAGCTTGAGCTTTGAGGACTCCAAAAATACAAAAATACAAAAATACAAAAATCATCGAAAACAACCATCAAATTGACTTACTTGTAGAGAAAATGAGCTGCTGAAATTTCAAGCTTTCAAAGCCCCCCTATGGTTGATATTTCTGGCTAGATAAGAAGGCCAAACAAAAAGATGATAATTTTTGCTTATATCATCTTATTTTAATCATTTTCTCCAACTAATATCACCAACTTTTAATCATAATAAATGCACTTGTCCCCTATGCATCCTATGGCCGGCCAACTAACTTAAATAAGGCCAAATTGCAAATTTAGGACCTGCAATTAATAATCCATAGCTATTTGGCACCTCTAGCAAATAGAATAGAACTTTCGCACTTTATGCGATTTAGTCCTTTTTCACAATTTAGCTAGAAATCGACCAAAATTTTCATGCATCCTTATAAACATGTTATAACACATAACATAACTTGAAAATAATTTGCTCTAACCTTGAATTAGTGATTTCGATATCCCTATTCTGACTAGCCCCTAAATCGGGCTGTTACAATGAAGGCATGGTTATATGTAGCACACGGCCGTGCGTTGGCGAGTGTGGTCGTGTGGGAGATACGGGCAAGGCTAATCTAGGCGTGTGGTCCATACAGGCATGACACACAAGCGTGTGGATTCTTGGGCCAGGCCGTGTGGGCCACACGGGCAAGGCCAATCTGGGCGTGTGGGCTACACAGGTGTGTGGGCCCATTATTCTGAAGTATTCCCTAGGATTGCACAGGTTGTTCCGTTTGACTGTGGACCTACCGTAGGGTCGGTAAGGGCTAATTAAGCCCCTATCTATATGCTATGAAATCCTGTTAGACTGATCTGATTAGGATACTAATGTATGCTTGATTATATTGATATATGTGAATCTGTTATTCGTACAAAGCATGTTGAGCATGTTGAGCATGTTTAGTTAAATAAATCTGTATCTGATATCTACATCTATTTTGGGGTGGGTTTTATATATAGAGAGGAAGTGTTCTATATGGCAATCATCGTCTCTATTCTAACAGCTTGGCTGCACTATATCTTATGTATGTCGTAACGACACAATGTGGTGTGTAGTGATGGGTGGGTGTTTTTAACCCCACATGGTGTGATGGGATAGTTAGAGTTGGTGTGTAGAGGATGGGGGTAGGACTTTGCATATCTGGATCTGTTATTTGATCTATACATCTGTTTCTATAATTGTATCTGAGATGGGCATAAGCCCGATTCTGTATCTGATTGTCTGAAATGTTTCTATATGTTTGCTTGTCTAATTCTACTGGGTTACGAACTGAGTTTACCTAAACTCACATCTGTTTGTCTAATCTGTCAGGTAATCCACAAACTTAGGCAGATCGGTGCGGCGAAGACACAGCGGTGACCACTATATCGTAAAACCGTTAAACTTAATACTTTTGGTCTATTTTAAGTGTTGGACTTATTTGAGAGTTGTAATTTTTGGGGACTCTCAGGACTGTTTGGTTTTTAACTGTTAATTTTTGGATTGTTTGACAATTTGATTGCTTGGGTAAAATTGTTTTATTAAAACGACAGTTTTTATGCAAGTAACAGTTTTCCCAAAAACACGACTGCGTTTTCAAACTATAACGATTAAGGCTTTCGCTATAATAAGTTTGGTAAAGAAACTGAATAAAATGCAGTTTTAGTAGATTTTAAATAATGATGGTTTACCAAGTCAACACGGTTTTCAAAACCCATTCCTTGTGACGTCACCAGATTTAGCCATAACATCTAGGCTGAGTTTGAGGTGTTATATTTAATGGTATCAGAGTCAGGTTGCAAAACTTGGCTGTGAATTTTAGGTTCTAAAATTTTGATTTAGAAAGTATAGGATTTTAAATGATTTAAATAATTGAGAAAGTATGTGGTTCATTGAGTCTCCAACGCCAATCTAGTAAGTATCTCTATACTTAGATTAAACTGTTATGAAACACTGTAGTCAATACCCTTTGTAATTGTACTGAGCTACTTAGAAGATTGAAATCCTGGAAATATATCTAAACTTCTGATAATTTATACATAAAACATCTGCTAATAAATACTGAAACTAATGCATAAAAGTTTTAATGTAGATTAAAACTTGAATTTACGATTAGCGCTCGTGGAACTTGCAGACTTGGTATTAGAGGCCGTGGTAGAGGCCGTAGGGGCTCGAGTTGAGTCTTCCTCACTAGGTAGTATGCCACATCTAGATACGAGTGAGACGCTAGCTTCACCTACTATTGAGACTGGGTCTCAAAACCATTCAGTTAGGGATGACACAATATCCTAGGCCATGCTGAGGATATTAGAGAGGGTCGCTGGACCCCATTCTAGAGCTGGGGGCCATGGGTCGGTAACTGAAAGACTCCGGTCTAATGGTGCTGCTGTTTAAGGGTGTCACTAGAGTCGTCCCTAGTGTGACTGAGTATTGGTTAGAAGCCACCGAGAGGATTATGAATGACTTAGACTGCACTTCTGAGTAGAAATTTAAGGGTGCAATCTCCTTGCGTCGCGACGAGGTATACTAGTGGTGGTTAACGATTGATGAGGGTACTTAGCCTGATTGTCTGACTTGGGATTTCTTCAAGACCACTGATAAACCGTAAAAGTAACATATTTTAACCCTATATTTAGCATGCTTTTGGATGATTTAGCCCTTGATTTATGTAAAAATGTGCTCTTAATCCTTTATTTTCATGTTTTATACTCAGGAAAACACCTGAGGACAAAAAGAATAAGAAACGGGCTTAAAACGGGCCAATTTGGGCCAAAGTGGAAATTGACACGGCCTGGACTTCAAGTCACACGGTCGTGTCTCGTCAAATTACTTCACACGGCCATACCACGATTTACACGGCCATGCCTCAAGTAATAGAATCGAAACACGGTCTGAAGTCGATTTACACCGTGCCCCTGCTGCGATAGAGAGAAATTTCACTTGGATTTGGATACTTTGAGGTAAAGAAACACATTCCAAAGCCTATTCAAACACCGAGTAGGAAGTATACTTGAATTGGGACACTTAGAGGCCAAGTAAAGCATTCCAAATGTCTATATAAACACCCTAAGTGTAACCTGAAAGGGAGGTTTGGATCGGAGGCCGAGACATTCGAAATTCGGTAGAAGCTGGAACCTTTGTGGGAATCACTCGAAGATAGCCAGTTGATCTATCTCAAGAAGCCATAATTCTACTCAAGAAGGCGAATCTTTCCTTCAATTCCTTCAGGGGGTTTTAGGGATTTCTTATGTTTTGTTTTATCTTTTCTCTTGAGATGTTTTCTTTATTTGTTATGAACTAAACCCTTCAGATACCTGAAGGGGATGAAACCTAGATGAACCTTATTATTGTTTTCTGAATTATATGCTAAATACTTGATTTGTTCTTAAGTATGTGTGCTTAATTCTTGTGTTAATGTTTCTAGGATATTAATTAAAGTTAGATGTTTTTAGGTGGAGGAGGAATAGCCCGTGCCTAAGAATAGATCTAGTATAATTAAGAGGAGTTGTTCGCGCGCCTAGAGATAGGATGACGAGATTTTGCGGATTAGGGTGAAACCTAATATGGGAGTCCATAGTTCTATTTACTGCTATTCTAAGGGGTTATTAAGTGAGAAAGAGATTTTCGTTAATTAACCTAGGGTTAGACATTATTCGCCTCGAGAGAGGGTTTAATATACGTTAGGGAATCTTACGGATCAAGTCAAGTGAATAAATCGTATGGTTCAGTGTTAGATAATAAGTGAAGTCTAGGTGGGTTCTTCCTGATGGTATCATTGTGATCAACTGAGTTTCTCTTCAAGTTATTTTCCAATTCATTCTTTTTGTCTTTGCATCTTATTTTAGTAATTAATTAGTTAATCAACCAAATCATTTAATATTTAGGCTAAATAATAGAAAAAAAGTGAGTATTAGTACTTTTAGTTCCTTTGGGTTCGATAATCCGGTCTTGCCTAAGCTATACTACTGTTCGATAGGTACACTTGCCTTAAGTCGTTGTCAGAGTTAGTTTTCAGGTTCGATCATTCTCTTTATAAATTTTAAAACTCGACAATTTTAAAACGATCAAGTTTTTGGCGCCGTTGCCGAGGAACTAAAATATTAAGAAAACTTTATTTTTATTATTTTAGCCATTATTTTTATTTTTGCAATTGATTTTATTTTATTTTTTCTAATTTTATTTCTTTCTTTTCCAACAGGTACCTCTAGTTTATGACTAGAAGGAACCCGACTGGACCTCTAGTATACAATAGTGATATTGAAGCTACCGCTCGTAGGAATCGCATAGAAATCAGGAGAGCCTTAAATTACCAAAAAGAACAACAACAAGGCGAATCCAATCCTACTGAAAGGATGGACGAGGATAATCCACCATGAGATGTGGCAGAAAACAATGCTCCGCGTACTATGTATGATTATGCTAAACCTAATTTAACAGGAGCAGAATCTAGTATTGTTAGGCCTGCTATAACTGCTAATAATTTTGAATTAAAGCCTAACACAATACAAATGATTCAACAATTTGTTCAATTTGATGGTTTGCAGGATGAAGACCTGAATAATCATATAGCTAATTTTTTAGAGTTCTGTGATACTTTCAAAATAAATGGCGTTTTTGATGATGCCATTCGTCTTCGGTTATTTCCCTTTTCATTAAGGAATAAAGCCAAACAGTGGTTAAACTCATTACCACAAGGGTCAATCACTACATGGGACCAAATAACCGAAAATTTTTATTAAAATATTTCCCACCGGCCAAAGTGGCCAAATTACGGAATGATATCTCTTCTTTTGTGCAGATGGATTTAGAGACATTATATGGCGCATAGGAGAGATACAAGGATCTCTTAAGAAGGTGTCCACACTATGGTTTACCCTTGTGGCTACAAGTCCAAACTTTTTATAACGGTGTGAATCCCTCAACGAGGCAACTAATTAATTCAGCCGCCAGTGGAACTCTGAATAACAAAACTCTTGAAGCAGCCTCACACAATTTATTGAAGAAATGTCATTTGAATAATTATCGATGGCAAGTTACAAGGACAAAACCAACAAGATCGGTACGGAGTTTTCAAAGCATCGATCACGATAACCATGTTATCGAATCGGTAGAGATGATGAATAAAAGCTTGATAGTTTGTGTTCTTCGTAGGTACATCCGAATGTCTGAGACGACACAAGTGGGAACTGGCGAATCCGAGTACCCACCTTACCAATCGAAAGCACGAAAGCGAACAGATGAAATATATAGGTAATAATTTCCGATCCAATAATAATCTTTATAGTAATACTTACAATCCAGGTTGGAGGAACCACCCAAATTTTTCATAGGGAGGTCAAGGAAATCAAGTAAATCAAAGACAACAACCTCCCCAAAATTTCCAAAATCAGCCATATCCACAAGAGAAGAAGCCAAACCTCGAAGAGATGTTGACAAAATTCATAGCAAGCACAAAAAATCGTCTCTAAGATACTGAGAAAACACTTAGAAGTCAACAAACATCGGCTAAAGAGACCAAGAACCGATTAGGGGAACTTACTAAGTCAGTAGGGGAAGTCACTAAAGCAGTCAGACAACTTGCAAAATTAATGTCCAAACGACCACAAGGGCGTCTACCAAGCAACACCGAGATCAACCCAAAGGAGCAAATCCAAGCCATAACAGCTCAGAAAAATGTAAGGTTAGATGAATCCATCTCAACAAGTGAAAACAAGGATGAAGAAGGCAAAATTGAGGTAACACAAGAAAAGCTAAAACTGGTAATCAAATAGTACCAACCCCGCATACCTTACCCCAAAGCAATAAACAAAGACGATATAGAGGAATAGTTCGGTAAGTTTCTTAAACTCTTAAAGAAATTACATATTAACTTACCGCTTCTTGAAGCTCTTTTTCAGATGCCAGATTCGAGAAAATTTTTAAAACAATTCTTGACGAACAAGCGCAAATTAGATGAAGAGCCACATGTGGAATTAAACGCAGTATGCTCAGCAATGTTACAGAATAGACTACCATAGAAGCAAAAAGATCCACGGAGTTTTACTATCCCTTGTTTAATTGGTAGTTTAAGTGTTGATAACGCGTTAGCTGATTTAGGGGCCAGCATTAATGTCATGCCTTATACATTGTTTAAACATCTAGGTTTAGGGAAACCCAAACAAACTAGGATGAGTATTCAATTAGCTGATAAAACTGTTAGAATTCCTAGGGGTGTTATCGAAGATGTTCTTGTAAAAATTGACAAATTCGTTTTCCCAGTAGATTTTGTTGTCTTAGACATGGATAAGGATAATTCAATCCCCTTAATTTTAGGAAGACCCTTCCTAGCAACTGCCAGAACTAAAATTAATGTTTCCACAGGAGAACTCATTCTTCGTGTAGATGATGAATCAATCAATCTTCAAGCTCTTGACTCGACCAAGACTACAAACGATGAAGGTAAGAAAGTCAATTCAGTTGATGATCAATTTAAGCATCCTTCATTGCAGGAAACACCACAAGGATACGAATCTGAGCCGAAGCACGGACTGAGTGCCAACAAAGAAGAATTATATGAGGAACGAAGCCTTAAGGTTGACAAACTAAAAGAATGGAAGACACAATTCAAAGAGGAACAGGAACCACACAAAGTAAAACCTAAGGAACCTCTAAAAGAGCTCAAAGGAACATCAAACCACTTCAAAATAGGAGATCAGATACGGTTAGATAAAGCAGATCCGCGCATCACAACACCAACCCTGAGTTCAAACGAAGACATTCCTTTTGAGGTACGAAATATCTTCCCATAAGAAACAGTCGAGGTAAGCAATCTAACATTTAGCACTTTTAAGGTAAACGTCTCTCAACTTAAAATTTATCATGAATATAAAACTGGCGGCATGAGGGAAGATGTTCAAACCTTCAAACCACCATGATTATACAAACGAAGGGAAAGTCTAGCCTGAGACTTTAAACAAGCGCTTCTCGGGAGGCAACCCGAGCACTAACACTATCTATTTATTTTTATTTTTGATTATTTCTTTATATTTTTATTCCAAAATTTTAATAAAACAAAAGTGCAGATTTCCAGACCACACGGCCTAGCACACGGCCGTGGTCGTGGCCGTATGGAAGTACATAATCTCTATACTGATATGGCAGAGACGGTACAAATTAGCCCCAACTAACTATTAAAGTCATGGATCCAACCACTCCCCCACGGACACCGACAAAGTGGCACGGCTGTGCTCTACGACCGTGTGAAGCTGCTGACTTACCAGACACGAGAAAAACACGTCCATGCCACTCAACCATGCCAACATACTGATTTATAACACACAGGCATGGCTAGCTAAAAACTGACCATGTGAATCAACACACCCTTAGTCCACGAGTGTGGGCAAGCACCAGAAAGCAAAAATCTATTTAAACCCATCCCCTTCCCATTCTTACTAACAATTCTTTTTCCTTTTTCTTCCTCCCATTTCTCTCAAAATTCTCCCCTCTTCTTAACAAACTTTTTCCAACCCTTGAGCCATACCAAAGTCATGTCGGAGAAGTGTAAGAATGCAAACATAGTCTCCCCGACGGAGACCCAGACACATAAGTTCATGTCGGCCGCTTCATCCGAACACCAAGCCAAGGGTCTTTGAGACCATTTAGTTTTTATTTTTCTTTTCTCTTTTGCTTCAATTTCCTTATCTTTACTTCTCTTCTACTTAATTTAGTTTATTTTGTTTTAGTTCCTTGGTTTTAGGTTCTAAAGGCTGCTTGGGAATCACGCCACTTTCGCCACCACCAACACCTCCGCAGCCTTAGAAATCACCCCACTTTCTGAACCATCATCAATAAGGACTCTTGGTCCATTGTTCTTTTCTTTTAATTTCGCTTTTCTTCTCGGTCTCCTTCCTTTATTTTCTTTATTTTAATTATATTATTAGTATATTTTAATGTTTCTTTAGATTTCCTGGCTACATCTTTGCAGGCTACCCAATTTTTTCATCTAGTACAGAGATTGTCGGTAGCCACCCCACCAGGCCCATAGAACACTCCACCACCACTCCTCCAAGCCCCATCTTCTACCACGACCACCACCAACTCTCGGAGTCATCCAAAATTCAGGAAGTGTTACTTCTCCCCTTCTCTTTTGATTACATTATTAGTTATCCATCTTTGTACATTGAGGGCAATGTACATCTTAAGTGTGGGGGTAAAAGTACCTAACTTTTTACATTATTCCAAAATCCTGAATTTTAGTCTTGTTCCTAAGTAATTTTCTCATATTATTAATTAGGGTGAAATTTCTGATGATTTATGATTTTTATTGATATGTTTTTGAGTAAGTCATTGGTAATTGTGCATTGATGATTAAATTTGAAGAATACTAGAGAATCAAGCATGATAAGTCTATTTTTCAAGAATAAAAATTTCCTAGGTTGTTAAACTGAATTTGAATATTACCTTAAAGTTTGAAATTTATAGGGATTGATGTCAAATACCCATAATTTTTGTGACATTTTGAGCCTTATAGAGTATATATTCTTTTTCGTGCTAACTTTATTGATTATGAGTGTGTCAAACACTGAATTGTTATTCTAGAACTTGCCTTGATTATACATGTCGAGACCACATTAATTGATTTAATATACTGAGATGATAAAGGCACCTAGGTTTTAACCCATTCACTCCACTAAAAAGCCTACCTTCACAAATTAAACCTTAGTGAACCCATTTGATCCTAACAACCCTTTTTATTGATTCACCTGCTAATATTAACCCAAAACCCTTTGTATTTGTTATCACCATTCCTTTGACTACCCTTCTATAGAGAATCGGTTTGATCAGTTGCCTAATTACTTTATTTCAGTTGATATAGTTCTTTCTTATATTATGTATTTATTGATTTTTTCTTTAAAAAAAGAAGTATATTCATTATTAGTTCTATGTTCTAAGAGCTTGTACGTTTAAATTGAGCATCTTGAAGAAGAAGCTCGTATTATTAGTATTTTCATGTGATGTAATTATTCAGATTATTAGTTCAATTATTTTTCTAAAAGTTAGGTAACTTGTCAATTCAATCTCGATTCTAAACCTTCTAATTCAGCCTTTATCCACACCTTTAACCTAAGCACTGTTACAACCCTGTCTAAGACCTTTTGATTTGTGTATCATCTCATATTACAGTGGTGGAGATTTGATTTTCAGGCAAGCTTATGGGATTAACTTTTCAGGTTCGACTTGTAAGTGCTTATTCTTGAACCTTAAACACTTCGAGTGCTTTGAGTGAACCTTCACTGAGGATGTCAATCCTTGCCGGTTTTGAATTAAAGGTAATTATTTAGATAAGGGAGACACCTATGTTTTCGTGCTACAAATATATGACTTATATTGTTTGAATCTTTAAGAGTCTTTGAGTTAAATTATCCATGTATAAATTATCTATGAATTATGATAAGGCATTATTGATAGGAATTGTGAATTGTGGAAAGTTCGTTTTAATTGTAAGTTGAGAATTTTGCTTGAGAACAAGCAAAAACTTAAATGTGGGGGTATTTGATAAACTGTAAAAGTAACATATTTTAACCCCATATTTAACATGCTTTTGGATGATTTAGCCCTTGATTTATGTAAAAAGGTGCTCTTAATCCTTTATTTTCATGTTTTATACTCAAGAAAGCACCTGAGGACGAAAAGAACAAGAAGGGGGCTTAAAATGGGCCAATTTGGGCCAAAGTGGAAATCGACACGGCCTGGACTTCAAGTCACACGGCCGTGTCTCGTCAAATTACTTCACATGGCCATACCACAATTTACATGGTCATGCCTCAATTAATAGAATCGAAACACGGCCTGAAGTCGATTTGGATACTTTGAGGCAAAAAAAACATTCCAAAGCCTATTCAAACACCCTAATTGTAACCTGAAAGGGAGGTGTGGAACGGAGGCTGAGACATTCAGAATTCGATGAAGCAGGAACCTTTGTGGAAATCACTCGAAGATGGCCAGTTGATCCATCTCAAGAAGCCGAAATTCTACTCAAGACGGCAGATCTCTCCTTCAATTCCTTTAGGGGGTTTTAGGGATTTCTTATGTTTTGTTTTATCTTTTCTCTTGAGATGTTTTCTTTATTTGTTATGAACTAAACCCTTCAGATACCTGAAGGGGATGAAACCTAGATAAACCTTATTATTGTTTTCTGAATTATATGCTAAATACTTGATTTGTTCTTAATTATGTGTGTTTAATTCTTGTGTTAGTGTTTCCGAGATATTAATTCAATTCAGATGTTCTTAGGTGGAGGAGGAATAGACCCCGCCTAAGAATAGATCTAGCATAATTAAGCAGAGTCGTTCGTGCGCCTAGAGATAGGGTGACGAGATTTTACCGGATTAGGGTGAAATCTAATATGGGAGTCCATAGTTAGATTTATTACTATTCTAGGGGGTTATTAAGTGAGAAAGAGATTTTCATTAATTATCCTAGGGTTAGATGTTATTCGCCTCGAGAGAGGGTTTAATATACGTTAGGGAGTCTTACGGATCAAGTCAAGTGAATAAATCGTATGGTTCAATGTTAGATAATAAGTGAAGTCTAGGTGGATTCTTCCTAATGGTATCATCGTAATCAACTGAGTTTCTCTTCAAGTTATTTTCCAATTCATTCTTTTTGTCTTTGCATCTTATTTTAGTAATTAATTAGTTAATGAACCAAATCATTTAATATTTGGCTAAATAATAGAAAGAAAGTGAGTATTAGAACTTTTAGTTCCTTTGGGTTCGATAATCCGGTCTTGCCTAAGCTATACTACTGTTCGATAGGTACACTTGCCTTAAGTCATTGTCAGAGTTAGTTTCCAGGTTCGATCATTCTCTTTATAAATTTTAAAACTCGATAATTTTACAACGATCAACCACCTTTCAGAGTGAGTATGTAGGAGCGAGCTATGTGGATGCTCGTAGGCGTGAGTTCATGAATCTTACGCAAGGCGATAGATCTGTGGCCAAGTATGAGGCCGAATTTCTGAGGCTAAGCTGCTACGCTCGAGGTATGGTAGCAACTGAGTATGAGATGTGGGCCTGATTTAAGGATGGCTTAAGGGATAATTTGAGGGTGCTGATAGCTCCACAAAAGGAGAGAGAGTTTGCTGTCCTGGTTGAGAAGGCGAAGATCGCCGAGGATGCTAAGCACGTGGAGCGCCAGAATAGGGACAAAGAGAGAGGCAAGAATAAGAGGGATTCAGAGCTTTCTAGTTCTATGCAGAAGCCTAAGAAAAAGGCTAGATCTGATGGGTCAGTTAGAGTGGGGGTTCCTCTTGCTCCTACTAGGATTCACCCGTGCAATGGATGTGGTAAGCGCCATTCGGGCGAGTGTTGGAGGAGGTTTGGGTCTTGTCTGAGGATTGGGTTATTAGAGCACCATATTAGAGACTGTCCACAGTGGTAGATCAGATGCAAGCTTCAGCTCTGGGTTCTGTGCAGCCTCAGAGGGCAGTTCAATAGCTACCTAGGGGCCGTGGTGTGGCTAAGGGTAGAAATGGTTTGGGCTATGGACAGAGAGCACATGGTAGATGTGCTAATCAAATAGAGGCGAGGCAGCCTGCACTTGTTTATGCTACTCGGCGCCGAGAGGATAGAGATGCTCCAGACATTATCATCGGTATGTTCTTAATTTTTGATGTACCTTATACTGCTCTGATAGACATAGGATCTACACAGTCCTACATAGCTAGTACTGTATTTGAAACTTTGGGAATTTCTGTTGAGAGCACTTCTATTGAGGTTACTGTACTGACTCCGTTGGGGCAGTCTGTTCGAGTTAGTAAATTTTATAGGGATGTTCCTCTAATAGTGCAAGGGGCTATTTCTCTAGCAAATTTGATGGAGCTTCCGTTTGGAGAGTTTGACTTAATTCTGGCATGGATTGGTTGGTTCAGCACCGTGTTAGTTTGGACTGCACGACTAAAAGGGTTATTCTGAGAACCGATGATGATTTTGAGGTAGTGATGATTGGTAGCGTTGAGATTATTTGTCCAATGTGATCTCCGCTCTTATGGATAAAAAGCTAGTCTGAAAAGGGTGTGAGGCATACTTGGCTTACATCAGTGTTTCTGATTCTGAGGGTTCTGCTGTTGGCGATATCAGAACTGTAAGAGATTTTCCAAATGTTTTTCCTGAAGAGTTACCATGTTTACCTCTGAATAGAAAGGTTGAGTTTGGGATTGAGCTTCTGGGCAGCAATTGAGTGTTCATAGCACCTTGATAGCCGAGGACAATGGAGGCGAAGAACGGAGCAATCAGTCAAGCCAGGGAGAATCACCATATTTGCTTCTTGTTCCTTATCTCTTTAAATTTTGTTGTTGTATTTATGAACATGTTTATGAATAATTGTGCTGTTGGAATGGTTAATTTAATCATCTTAGCTTGAATTTAATTCTTGTTGGTTTGATTGCATTTCGTCCTTTTAAATTATTAAAATTGTGTTTATGCTGTTATAGGCCTCGGTAAAATGCTTGATTAAGTAAAATCATGATTAAGTTATTCTGGCATTATGATTGTTTAGATAACTAAAGAATTAATTATTTAAACGCATTGAAAATTTAATTAATGGACACAGTACTTAGTCAGTGCATGTTTAATTCTTCTAAGGGAGCCGAAGGTTAAATTAGCATTGTATTTGGCAATACATATGCCTTGCATAACTTGCAAGATTCTTGTGATTAAACTGTTTCAAGGTAGGGATAATTTGTTACCTCACATAGTCTTTTATATGCTTCTTAAGTTGAATTAATCGTTTGAATCGACATAGGAATATGCGAGAGATTGTTTGGTTTAATAAGTATGTATGTGCAATAACATGTTTACCTTTATAAATCTGTTTAATCGGTCGAATCGACATAGGAATATGTACAAGAGATGAATGGATTTTTGATTTGTAAATATGTTCATAAGTTAGCAAATTACCGAGTTGCCGTGATTCATTCGTAACAAGTATAAGCATGAAGTTTAATAATTCTAAGGTAAGAAATGTAATTAATCCAACACAATTATATCATCTTGATTAAATCATATTTTGAAATCGTGCACTAGAATTTCTTTATTTTATTTATTTTACTTTGTTTTCTAGTTTTTAAATATTTCTCGAATCCAAATATTTTTCCCTCACCAAAGTGTTTGAAATCATTTTCATAAATAGTTCTTTTACAGTCCCTGTGGGTACTATAACTCGACATTTACTTGTCACTTTATTACTTGTTGCGATTGTGTACACTTGCACATTTTCACCGTTCCAAGTTTTTGGCGCCGTTGCCGAGGGCTATTTTAAAACCATTATTTGTGAATCTGTTTTTACTTTTTGGTTTATTTATTTTTAATTTTTACTTAATTTTTCTGTGATTATTTCAGGTGTTTATGAGTATTGACTAGATTATTGACTTACTCCCTGTGGACCCTGAAATAGAACGAACCTTTCGATAGCGAAGAAGACAAGCAAACTAGAGAAGGACCGAAGAGATGAACTTCGAGAATATAAATCAAGGAAACGTGGCAAACCTTGCTCAGAATCCTATCCTTATTACTGATGATAGGGATAGAGCTTTACAACAGTATACTGTGCCAGTGTTCAATGATCTTAATCCGTGTATTAGGAGACACAAAATCGAGGCACAACAATTCGAGCTTAAGCCAGTCATGTTCCAAATGCTTCAGATAGTGGGCCAATTCAATGGAATGCCTACTGAAGATCCTCATCTTCATTTAAGACTATTTATGGAAGTGAGCGATTCTTTCAAGTTAGCTGGAGTTCCCGAAGATACCTTACGACTAAAGCTGTTACCATATTCATTAAGGGACAGAGCTCGTGCCTGGTTGAACTTATTGCCACCAAACTCTATTTTTACATGGCAAGAATTAGCCGAGAGATTCCTCATGAAGTATTTACCGCCAAGCAAGAATGCTAAGCTGAGGACCAAGATCATTTCCTTCCACCAAATGGATGATGAGTCCTTGTATGAGGCATGGGAAAGATTTAAAGAATTATTATGAAAATGCCCTCATCATGGAATCCCACATTGCATTCAACTTGAGACATTCTATAATGGGTTCAACGCTCACAAAAAGATGGTAGTGGATGCCTCTGCTAATGGTGCTCTCTTTTTTAAGTCTTATAAAGAGGCTTATGAAATTATTGAGAGGATTGCCAGTAACAATCATCAATGGCCAACCAGTCGAGCAGCGTCAGGAAGACAAGTCACTAGAATACATGAAGTAGATGCTTCTACTTCACTCGCATCTCAGGTATCATCAATATGCTCAATGCTTAAAAATCTTACTACTAATGGGCCTAATAGTTTTGCAGCACAGTCGCCTCATCAATTTGAGAATATAGCCTATATTTATTGCGGGGAGGGACATTTGTTTGAAGAATGTCCATTGAACCCAGAATTTGTATACTACATGGGTAATCAGAACCAAAACTAAAGAAGACAAGTGCTGCAGTTTAATTTTTATAATCCATCGTGGAGAAACCACCTGAATTTCTCCTGGAGTAACCGAGGGGCTGGAACCAGTACTGCTTACACCCAACCCAGACCAACCCAACCACCTAGTTTCCCTCAACAAGTTTAGAAACCAGTTCAAGCTGAAGCATCCAATAGCTTGGAAAGTTTGCTGAAGGCAAACATGGCAAAGAATGATGCCTTAATCTAGAGCCAAGCAGCTACATTGAAGAATTTGGAGAATCAAATGGGCCAGCTTGCTACTAAACTTAGGAACTGACCACAAGGTGCTCTACCTAGTGACATAGAGAATTCGAGAAATTCGAGAAAGCAATATTACAAAGTGTTGACATTGAGGAGCAGAAAGACAGTAAAGCCCAACACTGTCGAAGTTGAAAAGGAGCCAGCTGACGCTCACGATCTAGAAGAAGTTCAACCAAGTGTTAAAATCCCAGTTTCACTAGACCAAAATCTAAAAAACCCGACAAAATAACCCCAGGACCAAGTAATTTTGATTAACTAACAACTTCGTTAGGTGTAGAATTGCCGCCAAAAAAGAACCAACCAGAACTAGTTCCAGTAATGAAACCACCACCACCCTACCCTCAAAGACTTCAGAAGCAGAAGTAGGAGATTCAATTCAAGAAGTTCATTGACGTACTCAAGCAACTTCACATCAACATCCCGTTGGTTGAAGCACTTGAGCAAATGCTGAACTACTTCAAGTTCATGAAAGACATTTTGTCTAAGAAATGAAGACTTGGAGAATTTGAGATGGTAGCTCTAATGAAAGAATGCAGTGCATATCTTCAAGACAAACTACCTCCAAAATTGAAGGATCCTGGATGTTTTACCATACCGTGCAACATTGGAGCAACATATTGTAGTAAGGCATTATGTGACTTAGGTGCAAGTATCAACTTGATGGCTATGTCAATATTTAGGAAGTTAGGGATAGGAGAAGTTAGACCAACTACAATTACGCTTCAACTAGCAGATCGATCCTTAGCACATCTAGAAGGAAAAATCGAGGACGTATTAGTACGTGTAGATAAGTTTATTTTTCCTGCTGACTTTGTAATTCTAGATTTTGAAGCAGACAAAGAAGTACCAATCATCCTAGGAAGGCTGTTTCTAGCAACTGGATGGACTCTTATTGATGTGCAGAAGGGTGAGTACCTATGCGTGTTCAGGATGATCAGGTAACATTTAATGTTTTTAAGTTAATACGATTTCCTAACACAATTGATGATTGTTCTACAGTATCCGATTTAGAGGATTTAATAGTGGAAAGAGAACTCAACTTTGTTGAGGATCCGTTGGAACAAGTCCTGACATCAAACCTTCTAAATGATAAAGAAGAGGATGAATACTTAGCTCTACTAGGAGCTAATCAAAAGGGATTTAATCCACAATCCCATTTTGAATCTTTGGAGTTAGAAAAAAAGGATTACACCCAGCCAAAAGCATCGATCCAGGAGCTACCTAAATTAGAACTCAATGTATTACCTTCTCATTTAATATACGTTTATTTAGGTAATGCTTCTACTCTGTCTGTGATTGTTTTAGTAGAATTGACCACTGAACAAGAAGAGAAACTCATCTTAGTTTTGAAATAATTCAAGAAGGCCATCGGATAGACCATAAACGATATTTGCTATACTAGTCTGTCTGTATGCATGCACAAGATTATCCTAAAAGATGGAGAAAAAGGGACGATCGATGGACAACAGAGATTGAACCCCATCATGAAGGACATAGTAAAAAAGGAGATTATCAAGTGGTTAGATGTGGGTATAATTTACCCCATCTTAGATAGTTCATGGGTGAGTTCGGTCTAGTGCGTACCGAAGAAAGGAGGTATCACGGTCGTAGAGAACGAGAACAACTAGTTGATACCGACTAGGACGGTTATGAGATGGAGAATCTGCATCGATTACCAGAAGCTGAACAAGGCGACTAGGAAAGATCACTCTTCTTTACCGTTCTTGGACCAGATGCTGGATAGACTCGTAAGACGAGATTACTACTATTTTTCAATGGATACTTAGGGTATAATCAGATTATAGTAGCGCTGAAAGATCAACACAAAACGACATTCATCTGCCCGTATGGTACGTTTGCATTTAGACGCATGCCATTTGGTTTATGTAATGCACATGCTACATTTCAAAGATGTATGATGTCTATTTTTACTGAAATGGTTGAGAAGTACTTGGAAGTTTTTATGGATGATTTTCAGTATTCGGAGATACTTATGATGATTGCTTAGCCAATCTAGCTAAGGTACTAAGGCGATGCGAAGAAACGAATCTCGTACTCAATTGGGAAAAGTGTCATTTCATGGTACGATAAAGAATTTTTTTAGGCCATCGGATAACGAGGCATGGGATCGAGGTATACAAAGCAAAGGTAGACGTTATTGAAAAACTCCCACCTCCAACATCTCTAAAAGGTGTTAGAAGCTTTTTGGGCCATGCTGGCTTCTATCGAAGATTTATCAAAGACTTCTCCAAAGTAGCTAAACCCTTATGCAAATTATTGGAGAAGGACTCAATATTCAAGTTCGATGAGGAATGCTTAAAAGCTTTCAACGATTTGAAGAGTCGCTTAGTCACGGCACCTATAATTGTCACACTAGACTGGGATTTTCCATTCGTACTGATGTGTGATGCAAGTGACTTCGCAATTGGAGCTGTCATGGGCCAGCGAAGGAACAAAGTTTTTCATCCCATCCGCTACGCAAGTCAAACTCTAACTGGAGCTCAACTAAATTATACGGTAACGGAAAAAGAGTTACTTGCTATTGTGTTTGCATTCGACAAGTTTCGATCTTATCTTGTAGGTACCAAAGTGATTGTCTATACCGACCACTCGACAAATAAATATTTACTGGCCAAGAAAGACACTAAGCCGAGATTGATCCGGTGGGTACTACTGCTTCAAGAGTTCGATCTAGAAATTCAAGATCGAAAGGGAGTAAAGAACCAAGTAGCAGATCACTTGTCTAGATTGGAGTCGCAAGAGGGAAATTCTCCACTTGTACCAATTCAGGAGACATTTCCAGATGAGCACATACTGAAGGTAAATCATGTCCATAATATTCCTTGTTTTGTTGATATTGCTAACTATTTAGCTTGTGGTTTGATGCCGATTGATAAAACATATCAACAAAGGAAAAAGCTTCTTCACGATGCGAAGTACTATTTCTGGGAAGAGCCATATTTGTTTAAAAAGTGTGCAGATCAAATGATCAGGAGATGTGTATTAGAAGATGAAATACCAAAGATTTTATACCACTGTCACTCAGCTCCAAGTGGGGGACACTTCGGAGGTACACGCACAGCGGCCAAAGTATTGCAAGCTGGATTCTTTTGGCCAACACTATTCAAGTATGCATACGCTTATGTAAATAGTTGTGATCGATGTCAAAGGGTTGGAAATGTCACCAACAGAAATGAGATGCCTTGAACAAATATCATTGAGGTAGAATTGTTCGATGTCTGGGTTATTGACTTTCTTGGTCCTTTCCCCCTGTCTTTTGGACACAAGTACATATTGGTAGCAGTAGATTATGTGTCCAAGTGGGTCGAGGTTGAAGCTTATCCGACGAACGATGCTAAGGTTGTGATGAAGTTCTTGTAGAAACACGTGTTCACAAGGTTTGGAACCCCAAGAGCTATTATTAGCGATGAAGGAACCCATTTTGTGAACAAGTGGTTAAAATGGTTGTTAGACAAACATGGAGTGAAACACAAGGTTGCTACAGCTTACCATCCGCAGACAAATGGGCAAGCTGAGCTGGCAAATAAGGAGATCAAAGGCATACTTAAGAAGGTAGTTTCCCTGAACCAACGAGATTGGTCCAAGAGACTAGATGATGCTTTATGGGCTTACAGAATAGCATACAAGACACCTTTAGGAATGTCACCCTACAGGTTGGTCTTTGGAAAAGCTTGTCATCAACCTCTGGAGTTAGAGCACAAAGCTTACTGGGCTCTTCGACGACTCAACTTGGATCTTAAGCTTGCTAGAGAGAAACGAATGCTCCAACTCAACGAGCTAGAGGAATTCTGAAAGTTCTCATACGAAAATGCCAAATTACTTAAGGAAAGACTCAAGAAATGGCATGACAAACACATTCCAGTTAGAGAATTTGAAGCAGGTCAGCAAGTCTTGTTATTTAATTCCAGATTGAAGTTCTTCCAAGGTAAGTTAAAATCACGTTGGTCCGGTCCATTCACGATTCATCGCGTCTATCCATATGGAGTTGTTGAATTCTAAGGTAAGGGAGGTAATTTTCAAGTCAATGCTCAAAGTTTGAAACATTACTACGGAGAAAAACCTGAACGGGATCAAATCTTGTTCAGTTTATCAGATATTTAAATTTTCTTGTTTTTAATAAATTATTTAGGGTATATTTTGAGTTTATTATGTTTAAATAAATTATGTCTAGGATATTGGAACTTAAGAGGGACCGCTTGTGACCCCTCCAATCTTTCCTGAGAATTGATTTTTACATAATTTTTTAAGAAATTATCCCCTAAATGACAAAATAACTTTTTTTTAAATAAAAAGGTCAATTTTGACCCAAGTTTAAATTGCAACTCAATTTCAAATTTTCATTAAGTCTAAGGACTTAATTGAATTATTTTTAAAATTTGGTTGCTAATTCTGTAAATAATAAAACCTGTGCCTCTTTTTATAAATATTTTTAAAAGGCATCTAGAATAAATATTTTTACTTAATATTATATAAGTTGTTGATAAACTTTAATATATAATTATATCCATTATAATTTATATATTAATTTTTATCAACTTAGCTTAAATTAGTATTAATTTATTTGATTATATTTCATGTTTATCTTAATAGAAATTGATAAGTTCATATGCATATATTCAATTATTAATTGTTGTTAATCTTGAGTAAAATTAGAATTGGACTCTTATTTTAATCATTAAATTATATTAAGAGTTCTATTTTAAGTCCCATTACTCCTAGTATAAATACCAAGCAACTCTTTTCCTCTCATTCATGCATCATTCAACATAAAATCACCAACTCATCAAAGTGCCGCAAGTCCCTAGCCACAACCACCATCGACCGACAAAGACTTCAAAGACATGTCATGACCCACATCGCACATAGCCTCGTGCATTTGCTGCCTTAGCCCCAGTTGCCCAGGCTTGATCACACATCGGTAACACTTGCGCCCAGCACCCAGCGCACACCAGGCATGGTCAACAAGGACCTGCGCGCTACTTGCTTGCAGCTCCTGCGCACATTGCTACTCGCTCAAGCTCCATCAGCTGTGTGCCTTGCTGCCTTGTGCGCTTATGCAACACTCCTCTTTCACCCAACCTAAGCCAAAACCCTCCAACCTTCCTTCCATTTTGCTATCTATTTCTCCATTATGTTTTTAGAGTTCTTTTATTTTTACAAAAAAAAAAAGGTGGTAAGACCTAATTTTCTTTTAATTTATTTAATTATTTAAAATTTTTTATTTCATTGAATTATTAATAATTTTTGTTAAATAAATTTTTGAGAAAATAATTTTTTTCCCATCTTATGTTCAGGTTAATCATGCCTCGTAAGGAAACTCGTGCCTCCGCTCAAACCGATGAAATGCAAAATAAGTTCCACTGCGAAGAAGCCAAAGTAAGATACGAAAGTATCTTCAAGAATCAACAAATGCATCCAGAGAAAAGCTTCACATTGAAGGAAAGCAACTACAGAGACTTTATGGCACGTATTCGTCAAGTTGCTGAAGCCCTCAATTGGGAATTGTTTTGTGAAAAGAGACCAAGTGTGGATAAGGAACTAGTTCGTGAATTTTATGCGAACTTAACCTCAAGCGAATTGACCGAAGTTCCAGTTCATGGGATCAAGGTAGCAATAACTTCAAATGCTATTAATGAGTTCTTTGAATTACCTGATTTCGAAAATGATGAATATTCTTCCTTGTTGGGCAACATTAAGCCTGAAAATTTGCAAGAATTTCTCGAGGAACTTACGGTTCTAGGTTCTAAGTGGGCTGTGTCAAAGCAAGGAACCCATACGTACCGAAGAGAGTATTTGACACCACTTGCGAAGGTATGGTTCTATTTCATTCATTTCAGCCTTATGCCTAGTTCACATGGGACTACAATATCATTAGAGCGAATGGTCTTATTATACTCAATTCTAACTGGAAAGACCATTGATGTGGGCAAAATCATCTTAAGAGAAATACGAAATTGCGCCATTAGACGTTCTGGCCCGGCCTATTTCCCCTTTACGATAACAATTCTGTGCTTAAAAGCAAAAATCCTTGTGGACGTGAAAAAGACGGGGTATAGTCAAGACACAATCACCGATTGGGACCTCTACTGAGTAGCTGGAGATTCTATTCTACAGCAACAAGTTGAAGAGAGTGAGGATCCCGAAGAAGCAGAGGATAAACCTACAGAAATCCCGCCAGAGCAATCAACTGAAGTCCCTAATAAGGCAGACCCAATGGAACCAGAAGTTGAACCTGATGTCGAAACCTCAATGTTTGGAGCTCCATCACCTAGCCTAGATCTTTGTGATGAGCTATCAAAGCTGATGGACTTAATGCAACACATGCAATGGTAGCAACAAGCCTACTGGAGATACTCAAAAATAAGGGATGACTCAATGAGGAGAGCCTTTAAGAAAATTTATGATGACCCGTTTATTTTTGTGCCTGAGTTTCCAGATTTCATATTTGAACCATGGATCTCATTATCAAAGAATAAGCAAGGCGATTCATGCAAAGGCAATACTGATGGAGCAAAAGATGAGTCAAATTCGGAAGGATCGGCAAACAAATAAAAAGGGAGGACTTCAACTTTAGCTTATTTTTATTATTAATTCATTTTAGGATTAGGTTAATTAGGAATTTTTATTTTTGCACAATAAAACGAGAGATAGGAATCATGAATAAAATCTGAGCAAGTCACAAAGGCTAAAGTGTGGCAAGAGATATATACATGTCTAGGATTGGATCTTAGAGAGAGCTTGGTACTTAAGCAGTCAATCTGACTCACATACTCTTTTCTAAAAATCCTACTTGGTGTATAGTATCTATTCACTTTAAAAAATGAGGACATTGTTCACTTTAAGTAGGGGACCGAAAATTTGAATTGATTCTACTTAGAATAAAATTTTCTTTTTATTATGATTAGGATATATTTTGTTCAATAAATTTGAATTTTGTTAAGTATGCTAAACTTCAGTATTAATAAGGTTCTATTATTTCAATAAGTTATTATGTTAGCTTAATAATGATATGAATGTATTTTTAATAAAACATGCAAATTCGTACCATAAAATTTTTAGTTCCCTACGAAAAAATTAGGCATGCATGAAAGTTTAAGTCTTTAGAATTGACTTAGTAATTTCTTGAGGCGAAATCCTAAGAAGCATGGAATATTGAAAATGATTTAGACAACTATTGTTTGGACCATTTGAGCCTTTCAAGTCGACCTTGATAAAATTATCCGTTGAAACCCAACTTTGAGACTATATGGCCTAATTTTATTTGGACCTTTGCAAAATTTAGCCATCACTTTTCTCTTCATTATCTTTAAAATTGTCCTAAAAACTAGACTCAGTATTATTCAGAATATCATTTCAAAATAAGTTTGGGGGAATTGAAAAGAAGTATCAATTGCTCGAAAATTGTAGTACATGAAGCAAGTGCTTAAATTTAAATAAAAAAAACATGTACTCGAAATCAAATAGATGTACGAAAGAAAATAAGTTGGTGTATCGATGGTAAAAACCTCGAAGGTTCGATTTATGTTGAGTCTAGGGTTTTTAAGCCAAAAATTCATCTTTCGTTTACCTACTCCTAAGCCCAACCACGTTACAACCTTATTAAAGACCTATTGATTCAAAGTTCCAATGTTACCTACATTAGTGGAGAGAAATTGCTCTGTTCAACATATGAAGACATCAGTTAAGCTTAATGATTGCAGTTTAATTTTGAATAAGGAATTAAAATCGAATTGGTAGGGAGTAATATGTCTATATTAAGAAACATTTAGTCTAATTTTGCTAGTATAATAGTTGTTGGATGTAATTTGAACGACATGTATACTTAAGTAGCGTAATTATCAAATTTCTTATTTTTGAGCCTAAGTATATTAAATTCATAATTTTGAGAAGAAAGTAGTTCTGAAGGAGTTTTTCAAAAGTTTTTCCGAGAAAATTCTTTTCAAATTTGTGCATTACTTGGGACGAGCAATTAATTAAGTTTGGGGGTGTGGAAACACGAAAATTTACGTGTTTCAACATGCCCTTTCTAACTTAAAATCATGCTATTTTGGTTAAATTCTTGTCGAAAAATAACTAAATTTTATAAAATAATTAAATTGTGCCAAAAATATGAACATGATGAATTTTAATTAATTTTATAGTTAATTTTGATTAATTTTGACTATATTCGACAGATTTTGCATAAAGGGCGAAAATTGGCTCGGCAGACACTACTCGAAGAATAATCTCGAGAAGCAATTTGAAGTATCAAGACAAATTTATTTCCAGCCCAAGATGGTCCGATTATGAATATTAAATCATAATATAATTAATTTTAATTTATTCCCAATTTAATTTGGGCTAAATAAATTAATCTTAATTAATTATGGAAAAAAGGGTCCAGTTAAACCGCACTGGTTGAACCGAGTTCAGTGAACCAAACCAGCCACCAATTGGGCAGCCCAAACCATCCATAAGCTGGCCCAAATCAGCTTATTAGCTGATAAATTAAGCTTGCAAAGAAGCCCTTGAAGACTTCTCAAAGTTGCATTCAAACCCCTCCACAATTAGTGGCTTTGAAGATTTGCCCCATGCCATTTTTAGCAAAGTTGAAACCATCAACTTTGCCACATCGATGGCTGGTCAAGGTGTGGCTCTTTGGCTGCTATTTTTAGAAAAATTCAGCTGCCACATTCAGCTATAAAAGCCCCCCTTGGATTATCATTCAAGGCATCCCTCACACTCTCATTCTCTCTTCTCCTCTCTCACTTTCTCTCAACTTTTCCCTTCCATTTCCCTTTTTGTTCAAGTGCCGATTTCTTCTCTTGGGAAAGAGATCTTCTTCAGCCATTTTGGAGCAGCAATTGAATGTTCATAGCACCTCGATAGCTGAGGACAATGGAGGACGAAGAACGGAGCAATTAGTCAAGCCACGGAGAATCACCAGATTTGCTTCTTGTTCCCTATCTCTTTAAATTTCGTTGTTGTTTTGATGAACATGTTTATGAATAATTATGCTGTTGGAATGGTTAATTTAATAATCTTATCTTGAATTTAATTCATGTTGGTTTGATTGCATTTCGTCCTTTTAAATTATTAAAATTGTGTTTATGCTGTTATAAGCCTCGATAAAATGCTTGATTAAGTAAAATCATGATTAAGTTATTCTGGCATTATGATTGTTTAGATAACTAAAGAATTAATTATTTAAATGCACTAAAATTGTAATTAATCGACACAGTACTTAGTCAGTGCATGTTTAATTCTTTTAAGGGAGCTAAAGGTTAAATTAGCATTGTATTTGGCGATACATATGCCTTGCATAACTTGCAAGATTCTTGTGATTAAACTGTTTCAAGGTAGGGATACTTTGTTACCTCACACAGTGTTTTATATGCTTATTAAGTTGAATTAATCGTTTGACTCGACATAGGAATATGCGAGAGATTGTTTGGTTTAATAAGTATGTATGTGCAATAACATGTTTACCTTTATAAATCTGTTTAATCCGTCGAATTGACATAGGAATATGTACAAGAGATGAATGGATTTTTGATTTGTAAATATGTTCATAAGTTAGCAAATTACCGAGTTGCCATGATTCATTTGTAACAAGTATAAGCATGAAGTTTAATAATTCTAAGGTAAGAAATGTAATTAATCCAACACAATTATATCATCTTGATTAAATCATATTTTGAAATCGTGCACTAGAATTTCTTTATTTTATTTATTTTACTTTGTTTTCTAGTTTTTAAATATTTCTCGAATCCAAATATTTTTCCCTCACCAAAGTGTTTGAAATCATTTTCATAAATAATTCTTTTACAGTCCCTGTGGGTACGATAACTCGACATTTACTTGTCACTTTATTACTTGTTGCGATTGTGTACACTTACACATTTCCACCATTCCAGCTATGCATCCCTATGGTAATAAGATGTATCGGGATCTTCATGAACTGTATTGGTGGTAGGGTTGCTGAGCATCAGCTGCTTTTGGGTTTGCTACAACCTGTTAAGATTCCTTTATGGAAATAGGAGCTAGTGACGATGGACTTCATTAGTGGGTTGCCCTTCACAACCACTAAGAAGGATTCTATTTAGGTCATGTGGATCGATTGACCAAATCTGCTCACTTTATTCTGGTTTGGACGAACTATTCTCTGCAGAAGCTAGCAAAACTCTACATCTTTGAAATTATAAGACTCATGGGGTTCCGATTTTGATTATTTCTGATAGATATCCTCGTTTCACATCTCGATTCTGAAAGAAATTACATAAGGCTCTGGGTTCAGTACTGCGTTCCATCCTCAGACCAATGGTCAATCTGAGAGGGTGATTCAGATACTGGAGGATATGCTTTGGAGCTGTGTGATTGATGATGAACTGTAATATGTTCATATTTTAATCCCACATTTAGCATACTTTTGGATGATTTATTCCCTGAATTGTGGAATTTGGTGCTCCTAATCCTTTAATTTCATGTTTTATACTTAGGAGAGCACCGGAGGATGAAAAGAACGAGAAACGGGCCAAAAACGGAGAAAATGGGGCAAAGTACGAATTGCACATGACACGGGCACGAAACACACTAACAAAACAGGCGTGTCTCGCCATGACAAAGAAGAGTTTCATTCAGATTAGGGTACTTAGAGGAAAAGAAGGACATTCCAAAAGCCTATATAAACACCCTAGAGGCCAACCTTTAGGAGGCGTTCAGCGAGGCCAAGGAGCCAAGCCAGAGGGGCCGAATTGTGGGATTCACTCGAATAAAGCCAGTTGATTCATCTCAAGAAGCCGGAATCATACTCAAGACTGAGGATCTCTCCTTCAATTCCTTCAGGGGGTTTTAGGGTTTTTCTTATGTTTTGTTTTATATTTTCTCCTGGTATGTTTTATTTTATGATTATGAACTAAACTCCTCAGATACCTGAGGGGGATGAAACCTAAGACGGATCTTGTTATTGTTTTTTGAGCTATATGATAAATACTTGATTTGTTCTTAACTATGTGTTCTTAATTCTTTCTTTGATATTTCAGGATATTGATTCAATTATTGATGTGCTTAGGCAGAGGAGGAATATTCCCTGTTTAAGAGTAGATCTAGCATAGTTAAGCGGAGTTGATCTCAACCCTAGAGATAGGATGACGAAAATCTGCCAGATTAGGGTCAATCCTAATATGGGAGTCCATAGATTGAGTTAATGCAATTCTAGGGGTTTTAATTAGAAAGAGATTTCAATTAATCAACCTAGGGTTAGACGCTAGTAGCCTCGAGAGAGGTATTAATATAAATTAGGGAATACTACGGATCAAGTCAAGTGAATAAATTGTCTGGTTCAGAGTTAGATAACAAGTGAAGTCTAGGTGGATTCTTCCTCGGGTATTGTCTTAATAAATTGGTTTTCCTACAAGTATTTCCCCAATTCATTCTCTGTGTCTTAGCATCTTTAGCTTAGTAGTTAGTTAATTTTAGATTAGGAAACAATTCTCTTAATTCTTAGGCTAAATAATAAGAAGAAAGTTAGTATTAGTACTTTTAGTTCCTTTGGGTTCGACAATCTGTTCTTGCCACTAAACTATACTACTGTTCGATAGGTGCGCTTGCCTCAATCGTGGTGATATTTAGTTTCTAGGCTCAATCATTCATTATATAAAATTTAAGACTTTTTCCATCATGCAATCAAGTTTTTGGCACCGGGGAACTGAAATATTAAGAACGCTCAATTTTTATTACTTTAGCTATATTATATTTTTGCAATTAAATTTTATTTTTTACTTTTCTAATTTTTTTTCCTAGTAGGTACCTCTAGTTTATGACTAGAAAGAACCCTACACGACCCTTAATTTATGACAATGATATTAAAGGTACTGTTCGTAGAAATCATAGAGAAATAAGGTGAAGCTTAAACTACATACAAGAAGAGCAAGAAGACGAAATTAATACTACTGAAGAGATGGCCGATAACAATTCGCTACCTCAGGAGGTGGCCAAAAATCATGCTCCTCGAACTATGTATGATTATGCTAAACCTAATTTAACAGGGATTGAATCAAGTATTGTTAAGCCTGCTATAGCTGCTAATAATTTTGAACTGAAACCTAACACCATACAAATGATTCAACAGTTTGTTCAATTTGATGGTTTGCAGGACGAATACCCGAATACTCATTTAGCAAATTTTCTAGAATTCTGTGATACCTTCAAAATAAATGGCATTTCTGATGATTCCATTCGTCTTCGGTTATTTCCCTTTTCATTAAGGAATAAATCTAAATAGTGGTTGAATTTTCTTCCACGAGGATCAATCACTACATGGGATCAAATGACTGAAAATTTTTATTAAAATATTTTTTGTTAGCCAAAATGGTCAAATTAAGGAATGATATCTCTTCTTTTGTACAGATGGATCTAGAAACACTATACGATGCATGGGAGAGATACAAAAATCTATTGAGAATGTGCCCACACCATGGATTACCCTTGTGGCTACAGGTCCAAACTTTTTACAGCGGTGTGAACCTTCTCAACCAGGCAGTTGATTGATTCAGTCGCTGGTGGAATCATGAATAACAAAACACCTGAGAAGGCCTACGATTTAATAGAAGAGATGTAACTGAATAACTATCAGTGGCAAGTCACGAGGGCAAGGCCAACAAAAGTCGCCAGTGTTTTCAACCTCGACGCAGTCACCATGCTATCAAATCAGGTAGAGATGTTAAATAAAAATATTGATGGTTTGTGTGGTTCTTCGCAGGTACATCCAGCTATACAGTACGATATGAATGGAGGAGGGATGAGCAATACAGAATATCCACCTTACAACCCGAGCAATGAAAACGAGCAAGTTCACTATATGGGTAATAATTTTAAATCTCAAAATAACCCTTATAGTAATACTTATAATCCAGGTTGGAGGAACCACCCTAATTTCTCATGGGGTGGTCAAGGAAATCAAAGACAACAACCCCCTCCAAACTTTCAACAACAGCCCTGCCCACAAGAGAAGAAGCCGAACCTTAAGGAGATGCTGAAAAATTTCATAGCAGTGTTAGAAATACATTTTCAAAACACCGAAACAACACTTAAAAATAAAAAAGCATCGATTCAAGGGATCGAGAACCAGTTAGGGCAACTCGCTAAGCTGATCTCTGATCGACCATAAGGTAGCTTGCCAAGTAACACTGAGACTGACCCAAAGGAGCAACTTCAAGCCATAACAGCTTAAAATAGTGAAGGGTTAGTGGAATCTGAATCTGAGCTAAGGCAAGAACCTGTGGTAAGTAAATGTGAGGTTGAGGTAAGCCAAGAAAAGCCAAAACCAGTAATTAAAGAATACCAACCTCAAATTCCATACCCCAATGCAATGAAGAAAGACGACACAAACGAACAGTTCGGTAAGTTTCTTAAACTTTTAGAGAAATTACATATTAACTTACCGTTTCTTGAAGCTCTTTCGCAGATGCCAGATTCAAGGAAATTTTTAAAAGAGCTTTTGACAAATAAGCGGAAGTTAGATGAGGAATCGCATGTGGAACTAAACGCAGTGTGCTCAGCAATGTTGCAAAATAAAATACCATGAAAATTACAAGATCCAGGGAGTTTTACAATTCCATGTTTAATTAGTAGTTTATCTATTGATAATGCTTTAGTTGATTTAGGGGTAAGCATCAATGTTATGCCTTATAAAATGTTCAAACAGCTAGTTCTAGAGAAACCTAAACGAACTAGAATGAGCATTCAATTAACTGATAAAACCATTAGAATTCCTAGGGGTATAATTAAGGATGTACTAGTTAAAATTGACAGATTCATATTCCTAGTAGACTTTGTTGTTTTAGACATTGATGAAGACAATAGTATCCCCTTAATTTTAGGAAGACACTTTTTAGCAACTACTAGAACTAAAATTGATGTTGGTACAAGAGAACTCATACTCCATGTAGGTACCAAATCAATCAATCTTCAAGCTCTCGACTCAGCTAGGACATCAAGTAATCAATGTGAGAAAATTAATTTTATTAAAAACCATTCGGTTAAACCTTCTTTTCAGGAAGCACTACAGAACCACACATCTGAACAGATCTTAGACCTCATACCAACAAGGAAATAACTCATGAGGAACGAAGGCTTCAGATCGATGAGCTAGATGAGTGGAAGCCACTTGTTAAGGAAAAATCAAAGGAACCCCTAGACGAGCTTATAAGAACATCAAATCACTTCAAAATAGGAGATCAGGTACTGTTAGAGAAAACAGATGTAACATCCCGATTTAGGGCCTAGTTAGAATAGTGGTGCGAGACCACAAATCTGAGGTATATGGATGAGTTTTTGAGGTTTATACCATGTTTTCATGTTAGTGTGAAAGTTTCATGAAGCAGTTTTGTGAAATTACAGTTGAATTGTCTAAAATGACTAAATTATAAAAGTTGCAAAATGTGATATTCTAGAAGCTATTTGTATGAAATAGCTTTAGAATATCAATTAGAGGTCCTTAAAGATAAATTTTCCTAAATTCTAATTTTTGGACAAAATTGGGCATGAATGGGTTAAAATTTGAAAGTTTGACAAAAGGTCATTTTGGTCATTTGGTAATTAAATGATTAAAATGGGAAAAGTTGATGGAATTTCATTAATCTTCTTCTCCAAGCTGTCAAAAATTGAGAGAAGCCATTGTTAGGGCTCTTCAACTTTTCAAGTTAGCTAGTAAGTGTATTCTAGCTTCGTTTTTTTATATTCTTCGTATTTTTGAAGTCCTAATAGCATGAGTAAGCTATTTTTAGCTATATGTTGAGCTAAGATGGATGTTTAAAAATATACCCATGTATGACATGCATGTATTTTGATGTTTTATGGAAGAATATGAAAGATTGATGTAGTAGAAACATCTTTTGCTAAGTGATTTCCATGAAAAATGCATGTAGGGACTTATTTGTGAAAGTTTCGAGTTTGGTCATACATGTGTGATTTAGTGAGAATTAATGATTGCTTTAGTTGAGTAAATGGTTCGGCTAAGCATGAAAGGCTAGAAAGTTGAATGAAAATCACTTTACGAGCCTTGTGGCAAAAGTGTAAATATGAGAAAGATTAGGGGCAAAATAGTAATTTTTTTAAAGTATGAGATAAGGGTCAATTTAGTCAATGTGTGTATTGAATGTGTTGATTTATCATTATAGATCAAAAAAGATGAAGCCCGGATCAAAACCGAGGCAAGAGCAAGGTGGTGGACTAAATTGCACGTCTCTATACTTTTGAGTGCCGAGGTAAGTTTATGTGTAATCAATGCGATTATACTTATACATTCTTAATGCTAGCTAGTGTGTAGCATGAATGAGAATGAATGAGAATGAATGAGAATGATTGATAACCTATGTGGTTCAAGTGGAATAAATGTGGTAGATATCATGAATGAATGAATGAGTAAGTAGATATGTGGATGTGTAGTGATAATATTTGATGGTGGGCTAAATGTGATACCACCTTAATACTTAACAATGATGGGCTGCATGCGATACAATAGTTAAGTATATTATTTAGTGGGTTATGTGCGAAACCACTATGATTTCTTCTTTGTAAGCTATGTGCGATACTACCTTATTATCTGATTATGGTGGGCTGAATGGAAAACCATCGAGTAATTTAGCTGTGTGGATGTATTAGTGTGATAAAATGATGTGTTGTACTTTTGAGTAAATATGGTATTGAATGCAGGGGTGCATGTCGATGATTATGAGTATATGACACATGATGTGATGGAAATGTGGTAAGGAATAGAGTAAGCATAGTTGTGGATGTCAATTTATTTGGTAGTATAATGCTAATTGTTGTTTAGCTTATACTAGAATGCTTAAATTGTTTATGTGTAAACTTACTAAGCTCAAAGCTTACTCCTTTTCTTTTCCCTTGTTTTATAGAGAAAAAGAGTTAAATTGAGATACGTGAATCAATTGGAGGATCGCCCACACTATCAGCACACTCTGGTACACGAAACTCAATGTTTTGTATATGGCATGTATAGAGGCTAGACAAGTTAGTAAATTTTGTTGTAAATGGCTAAGATGTGTTGGCCTTTACATGGATAATCTATTTTGTATAATGCCATAGTTGTTGGCTATTTTATTATATGAAAAGATGTAGTTATCCATGTGAGATTGTACTTCAATATAATTTGATTATAGATGGATTGGATGAGTGCATGTTGTATATGAATGAAGAGTGAAAAGAACTTTGCAAATAGCTTAGTTCTTGTTCATGTGGATAGACACACGGGCATGTGTCTAGGCCATGTGTAACACACGGCCAGTCCACGGGCGTGTGCCTTGGCCGTGTCACTTTGGCAGAATTGAGTAATGTAGGCCACGGGCTAGCCACACGGGCGTGTGCCTAGACTCAAGGCCGTGTGAAGTAGTCAGTGTTCACCACGGGTAGTGGGCACGAGCGTGTGCTCTAGCCGTGGGGCATTGGCATAATGCTTAAGTTTTCATGCACGGTTGGTGGAAATGGGCGTGTGTGTCTACACATGGGCGTGTAGTCCCTATTTTTATGGAGAAAATTTTAAGATTCGAAAAAGTTCTGATATAGTCTCGAGATCCTCGTGTGTATGAGTGAGGCCTCGTAAGTCGAGAATAAGGTTGATGAGGTGACTTAAGAGAGAGTAGTCACGATGAGCCTAAGTGGCGATTATGTGGTTTTTATCTAGTAATGCCTCAAGCCCGGTTTCAGTGGGAATTACGGGTAAGGGGTGTTACTTTAATGGTGTCAGATCTATGGTTTAGTCAGTTCTAGGGCAACCGTAGCAGGTGTAAGAGTCTAGCTATACATGCCATAAGTGTACAAGGATAGTATGGTGGCTTCTGATGATTTTAACTTTCGTTTGATATAGTATATGGATTCCGATCCATCGACTACTGGTGAAACAGCTAGTAATGCATCGGCTCCTGCACAAGGGACCACGCCTGTGCAGAGTGGACCCGAGACTAGGGGTAAGGAGAAGAGGCTCGAGAAGCCTTTCTCCAGATGATGAGTAATTGGTACTCGGACTATGTTCGAGCGAACCCTAATGCTTAACCTCCTCTACCTCCTCCTATACCTCAGCCAATTCCTGTGGCTCCTCAAGATATAGATATAGTGAGGATATCGAAAACCCGGTGGATAAGGTTAGGAAACATGGGGCTGAGGAGTTTAGAGCTAAGGTAGATGATGACCCTAAGGGAGCAGAGTTCTGGTTGGAGAACTCAATGAGAGTATTCGATGAACTCTCATGTACACCCGAAGAGAACCTGAAGTGTGTTGTATCTTTGCTAAGGGATTTGGCATACCATTGGTGGAAGATGTTGACGTCAGTGGTCCCAAAAGAGCGGGTGACGTGGGACTTCTTTTTGGAAGAGTTTCGGAAGAGGTATATAAGCCAGTGATTTACTAATCGGAAAAGGAAGGAATTCCTTGAGTTGAAGCAAGGAAGAATGTCAGTAGCAAAATATGAGCGCAGGTTTGTTAGGCTTAACAAATGTGGTTGTGGAGGCCCTGAGTGGGAAATCCTTGTGTGCTCTAAGAGTTATGAGTATGAGTTTAGCATTTTTTGATGATGTTGCTATTTTGGCAGAGCTGAGAGCTAAGCCACTATTTGTGCAACAGTTATGTAAGGCTCAGAGAAACGATAGTGAAATTCAAGCTAAGAGAGTTAAGTGCGGATCAGGAAGTGATTATGATTTTCGAGTGGGCTCGAATGATTGTTTGTTGTACCATGACATAATTTGTGCACCAAGAGATGAAGAGTTAATTTGAAAGGTTTTGCTTGAGGCACATAGTGGTTATTCGTTTGTACACCCGGGCAGTACGAAATGTACAATAACTTGAGAAAGTTTTATTGGTGGCCGGGTATGAAAAGAGACATTTCAGAGTCTGTGGCAAAATATCTGATTTGTTATCAGGTGAAAGTTGAGCATCAAATACCTTCGGGATTGCTTTAGCCAGTGATGGTACCCGAATGGAAATGGATCGGGTTACCATGGATTTTGTGATTGGGTTACCTTTGACTCCAAAAAAGAAAGATGTTGTGTGGGTTGTTGTGGACAGATTGATGAAGTGGGCTCATTTTATTCCAGTATGTGTTGATTACTCACTGGATAAGATAGCCGGATTGATTGTGGTAGAGATAGTGAGATTACATGGTATGCCTGTGTCTATAATATCGGATAGAGATACAAGGTTTACTTTGAGGTTTTGGAAGAAGTTGCAAGAAGCCATGGGTACGAGATTAGATTTCAGTACTGCGTTCCATCTGCAAACTGATAGTCAGTCTAAAAGAGTGATTCAAGTTCCTGAAGATATGCTTCGATGCTGTGTGTTAGAATTCGAAGGTAGTTGAGAGAGATATCTACCTTTGGTTGAGTTTTCCTACAACAATAGTTATCAGTCGAGTATACAAATGGCTCCGTATGAGGCCTTGTATGGTCGTAAGTGTTGGACTCCTTTGTATTGGACCGAGCTTGGTGAGAAGCGAATCCATGGGGTCGATCTAGTGAAAGAAACTGAAGAGAAAGTGAAAGTGATCCGTGATGGTTTGAAAACTGCTTCGGACCGGTAGAAGTCGTACGCGGATTTGAAAAGAAAAGAAATTGAGTTTAAGGTGGGTGACAAAGTGTTTTTGAAATTGTCCCCGTGGAAGAAGAACATGAGATTTGGACGAAAAGGGGAAACTGAGTTCGAGATTCATAGGACCGTATGGGATTACAGACAGAGTTGGGCCAGTAGCTTACCGGTTGGCTTTACCGGTAGAGTTGGAAAAGATACACAATGCGTTCCATGTGTCGATGTTGCGACGGTATCGCTCTGATCTTTCACTTGTGATTCCTTAGACAGAAATTTAGATAAGAGCAGACATGTCTTATGAGGAAGAGCCGATTAAGATCTTGGTTCGAGAAGCGAAATAGTTGAGAAATAAGAACATAGCCCTAGTGAAAGTGTTGTGGCAAAAACACGGTGTGGAAGAGGCTACATGGGATACGGAAGAAGCTATGAGAGAGCAATATCCAAACCTCTTTACTGGTAAGATTTTCAAGGGCAAAAATCTCTAAAGGGGGGAGAGTTGTAACATCCCGATTTAGGGCCTAGTCAAAATAGTGGTGCGAGACCACAAATTTAAGGTATATGTATAGGCAAAAGTCTTATGCAAATCTAAAGAGGTAGGATATTGAGTATTCGGTGGGGGACTTCGTGTTTCTTAAGGTTTCTCCATAGAAGAAGATTCTGAGATTCGATGGTAAGGGCAAGTTGAGCCCTAGGTTTATAGGGTCGTATCGGATTCTGAAAAGTGTTGGACCGGTTGCTTATCAGTTGAAGCTACCTCCAGGGTTAGACCGTATCCATGACGTCTTCCATGTTTCGATGTTGAGGCGGTACCGGTCTGATCCTTCTCATGTTGCTTTTATTGAAGAGATCGAGGTTAGGCAGGATTTAACTTTTGAGGAGGATCCTGTCCAGATTATGGATCGCGATGTTAAGGTTGTAAGAAGGAAGTCTATCCCTTTAGTGAAGGTTCTGTGGCGGAATCATGGCTCTGAGGAAGCCATGTGGGAACTTGAGGACTCGATAAGTCAGCGGTATCCCCATCTATTCTGATCAGGTAAATTTCAAGGTCGAAATTTCTTTTAAGGGTTAGAGCTGTAACGCCCCAATTTTCCCTATTTCTGTTTCTGTGTAATTTTGACAACAAGTGTGTATCTATTGGGTTCAAGCCTTACCTTTAGCAAATTCTATTAGTTTTTGAATTAAGCCCTATCTTTGTTTTGTGGGCTTATATTTAATTGCCTATAATTTCATATCAGAATGAGCCTGCTGGTTCGAGTGGTAAGGGTGTTGGTGTGATAGAGGTCCTGTGTTTGAATCCCTGCACGAGTGTGGGTGTTATTTTTACTCGACTTTGTGATAGATTTCCAGTTATAGTAGAATTCTGAGTAGTGGTGGTTATAATTGTGGATGTAGTGGGATTTGGGTAAAACTTTTTTTCCTAAAAATCTCTCTTGGAAAAAATCTGACGTCTCTCTCTCTTTTTCTGCAGTCATTTTCTTTTTGTTTCCTCTCATCATTCTTTTCTTTGCTTTGGGCAAATTGGGTCCTAATTTCGGCGTTTCGATTCAAGGTATTATACGTTGGTAAGTGAGCATAGAACGTTCTGTTTGAATAGGGGTTTTTCTTTAAATTCGTTTCTTGTATTTTCGAACCTTTCCGATTGGAACCTTATTCTCTGTTTTGGCAGCAGCAAATGAGGAAGTAAGAGGCTCTCCTCTTGCGGAATCATAATCAAAATCGTACGGGGTGTTGGGGAAAATGTTGGTTGGTTGGTTAAAACTATTGTCAGTTTTGTGATTACGATTCTATCGTGTATTAAGTCTGATTCTGAACTTTGGTATGCCGATTTTTAGGTTCTGAAGTGTTCATGTTTGCAGTAGCATCAAAATTGTACCAAGTGTGTACCTAAACTGTAGAAAATGAGGTTTGGTAAAAGCCAAAAACCTGTTCTGTCGACACCACAGGGGCATGTGGTAGGCCGTGTGTGAGAACACAACCGTGTGGTCGACGAAGCCATGGTCGTGTGGGCCACACAGGCAAGGCCAATCTAGGCGTGTGGATTCGTGGGCTAGGCCATGTGGGCCACACAGGCAAGGCCAATCTAGGCGTGTGGGCCCATTATTCAGAAGTATTCCCTAGGGTCGCACGGATCGTTCTGTTCGACTGTGGACCTACCGTAGGGTCGGTAAGGTCTAATTAAACCCCTCTCTATATGCTATGAAATCCTATTAGACTGATCTGATTAGGATACTAATGTATGCTTGATTATACTGATATATGTGAATTTGTTATTCATATAAAGCATATTGAGCATGTTTAGTTTGATAAATCTGTATTTGATATCTGCATCCGTTTTGAGGAAGGTTTTATATATATGTGGAGGAAGTGTTCTGTAACACCCCTAACCCGAAACCGTTGCCGGAATAGGATTTAGGGGTATTACCGATCAATCAGAACATTTAACCTCTAAATGTCGACACAAAGTTAATCATCATCAAACACATTCATATACAATCATAGTGCCCCTTAAACGAGTCATCAAGACCCTAAGCATGCTTATAAACCGAGTCGGGACTAAATCGAAACACATATAAAATTTCATGAAAAATTGAAACTTTTCTAGAATACATGGAAGACACGCCCGTGTGACCTCCCCGTGGTTACATACTGCCAAAATCAACACAGCTAACAAGCGCGCCCGTGTGCTAAGGCCATGTCCTAAAAGGTCATATACTGCCATTTCTCACACGACCTGTAGGCACACCCGTGCCATGGCCGTGTACTATTAAGGCTAGCTACTGACTTGTGCACCACGATTAGATGACACCTTCGTGTCGAGGCCGTGTCTTGATTTAAGCCACATTACGCTAATTTACCCACGATGCGAGAGGGCTTCAGTGTGCCCCAACAAGTGTGACATTATAAGCCATTTTTGCAAGGCCAACATGCCACCCACTTAGGGTCAAACCTACAAGCCAATCAACCAAACATCTCATGCACATATTGCCATCTAAAAGCATACCAATTTAGCAATTCAAAACATGCAATCAATACCAACTCTAATCATACCCAATTCAATACCAATACTTATTCTATCACAAGCATAATTCATTCCCAATCTCACTACCCCTACTAGCATTTATCAACACAAAGTTACCACTCAATAGCAAATTTATCAATCTACAAATCATGCCAAAAGATGCATCATATATACCACATTCATTCATGCCAAGCCTATCACATATCTAGCCACATCTCAAGGCTAATTACAAATCTCAAACTTGATTCAATTAACTAGCCTATACATGCCATATTCCCGCTATATACATCTTTTCAAAAGTACCAAAATAGAATGCCGATAGTGTGATTGAGAAGCTGATGATCCCAGATCCGAGCTAGCTTTACTGACACTGCAAGGCAGAGAAACAAATCACACAGTAAGCTTTCCAAAGCTTAGTAAGTTCGATATACAATACAATTATCATATCAAATTAAATCAATGCATAAATAAACAATCACTTAGATCTATTATCTCATATTCGTGCCTTCTCATCCATAGCTACAATGCTCATTTCCTCAATCAAAGCTTAATTTTACTCATCAAACACAAAGGTTCAATACGTACCTTAACCACACAAAGCTATTAAATCTCCAAGCTATTCAATGCTCGATATTATTTGCCGATCATTCTTTAATTTAATCGCACACTCAGTGCCACATACATATCCGACGCATAATTGTTATCGCACACTTAGTGCCTATTCTTTTAACAACTCATCTCAGTATCGCACACACAGTGCCCAGCAATAATCCAAAGCTTTCATAACATCACACACACAGTGCCACAACAATAAACCGAAGCTTTCATCACATCGCACACACAGTGCCATTCATTTCTATCTCGATTTCACTTTCGCACACTTAGTGCCATCAAATTAAAATCGTGCACATAGCAACTCACTTTCATATACATAAACATATTCATTTCATATCAATAAAACATATCTCAAATACATGTATTATATCTGAACTTACCTCGGACGTCGAACTATCGATACGATCGATTAACCGAACACTTTATCTTTGCCTCGATCTCGATCTGAACCTCTCCTCTCTTAGTCTATACACATTCAAATTCAATCCATTCAATCATCAATTCATTCATTTAATCCAAATACACATATTTAGGGCATTTTACAAATTAGCCCTCATATTTTCACATTTCGACACTTTAGTCCCTATCTCACAAGATCATCAATTTACAAATTCCACACATTCACATGCTTGGCCAAACCTTTCTAGGGATTATATAAGTCCAAATATTTCATCAAATTTTCTATTTAGACCCTCAACTTTCCATTTTCTCAATTTAGCCCTAATTAGCTAAATTCATCAAAACTTCAAGAACAAAGTATGTTCATCTAACTCATATCTTTCATTTAACACCAAAAATCATCACAAAGCTCAATATAGCATCAATGGCATCTCACAAAAACATCATCAATACTCAAAATTCAAGCATGGGTTTTGTAGAGCACAAAGTAACGATTACGAAAATGTAGAAATTATCGAAAACTGAAACCAAATCATACCTTAATTGAATCCAAAAGCTAGCCGAACTTAGCTTCTTTCTCTTTTCTTCTTCTTTAGTATTTTCGGTCCAAAGATGAATAAGAAATGCCCACTTTCATATTTTGTTTTTATTATAAAACATTTTAATGCATAAATTACCATGTTAGCCTTTAATTATAACATATTATAATACATTTTAGTTGGTTAAAAATGTCCATCTACCACCCACTAAGTACAAAATGGTTTAATTCCATAATAAAGCCTCCATACTTAAAAGACAACAACACTTAGATACTTATAAATTAGCACATAGCTTTTACTCTTTATGCGATTAAGTCCCTTCTCTTAATTCGGCATTAAAACGATCAAATCATCACATGGAATTTTCACACAGGCTATGTCACATATCATTCACACGGAAAATATCATTAAATATTTTTACGACCTCGGATTTGTGGTCTCGAACCCTTCGTTCGACTAAGGTCCAAACCGGTCATTACAACTCTCCCCTTAGGGATTTTCGTCCCCGAAAATCTTACCAGTGAATAGTTGTGGATGTTGCTCTCTCATAACATTCTCAGGCTCCCACGTAGCCTCTTCAATTCCGTGTTTGTGCTACAATACTTTCACTAGAGATTTTCTTATTTCTCAATTCTTTGGTCTCTCGTGCCAAAATTCGGATCGGTTCTTCACTATACGACAAGTCTGACTGAATCTCAACCTCAGTAGGAGCAATCACATGAGATGGATCTGATCTGTACTGTCGAAGCATTGACACATGTAATACGTTATGGATCTTTTCTAACTCTGATGGCAATCTAAATCTATAAGCAACCGGCCCAACTCGTTCAATAATCTTATATGGACGAATGGATCTTGGACTCAGCTTGCCCTTCCGGCAAAATCGAAGTATTTTCTTCCACGAAGACACTTTCAAAAACACTTTATCACCAACCTTGAATTCAATATCCTTTCGTTTCAAATCTGCATAAGACTTCTGACGATCTGAGGCTGCTTTCAAACTGTCATAAATTACTTTCACTTTCTGCTTAGCCTCTTTTATAAGATCAACCCCGTGAATCTTGTTCTCACTCAGTTCAGTCCAATACAATGGAGTTCGACACTTTCGACCGTAAAGAGCTTCATATGGTGCCATTTGATACTAGGCGAAAACTATTGTTATCATAAACTCAATCAACGATAAATGCCTTTCCCACGTGCTTTCAAATTCAAGTATGCAACATCTCAGCATGTCTTCAAGAATCTGAATGATTCGCTTAGATTGACCATCTGTTTGCGGATGAAAAGCAGTACTGAAATGCAATTTTGTGCCTAAAGCATCTTATAATTTCTTTCAAAATCGTGAGGTAAATCTCAGATCTCTGTCAGACATTATAGATAACGGTACTCCGTGAAATCTCACAATCTCATCGATATACAATTCAGCCAACTTATCTAAAGAATAATCGGTTCTCACCGGAATGAAATGAGCTGATTCCGTCAATCCATCAACTATCACCCAGATCGCATCTTTCTTGCTCGGAGATAAGGGTAAATCCGACACAAAGTCCATCGTGATCCTCTCCCATTTCCACTCAGGAATCATAATCAGTTGCAATAAAGCGGATTTGAACTTGATGTTCAAATTTTAACTTGTCGACAAACTAAACATTTCGACACAAATCATTATACCATGCCACCAGTCGAACTGTTTCAAATCATTATACATTTTCGTACTCCCCGGATGTATAGTCAAATGACTACTGTGAGTTTCAGTCAAAATCATTTGAATCATCTCTGAATTTCTCGGAACACAAATTCGATCTCTGAATCTCAAACAATCATTATTATCAATTCGAAATTCTGATTCCGCATTCAAATTACATTGAACTCTTTTTGCTAATAACTCATTATCAATTTTCTGAGCATCACAAATCCGCTGTACAAACATTGGCTTAACTTTCAATTCAGCTACCACCACATCATCATCTCACAAATCCATCTGAGTACTCATAGCTCGCAAAGGATATAACGATTTCTGACTCAAAGCATCAGCTACAACATTAGCTTTACCCGAGTGGTAATCTATCACAAGTTCATAATCTTTCAACAACTCTAACCATCTTCTCTATCGCAAGTTCAAATCTTTCTGAGTCATAAAATACTTTAAACTCTTATGATCAGTATAAATATGACATTTTTCACCAAATAAATAGTGATGCCAAATCTTCAATGCAAATACAATCGTAGCCAATTCAAGATCATGCGTTGGATAATTCTTTTCATGCGATTTTAACTGTCTCGAAGCAAAAGCGATGACTTTTTTTTCTTGCATTAGCACACAGCCCAAACCATTCAACGATGCATCACTATAAACTATAAACTCTTTGCCTGATTCAGGTTGAATCAACACTGGTGCTTCTATTAACAACACTTTCAACTGTTCAAAACTCTGTTGACACTTTTCTGACCACTCGAATCTAACATCCTTTTGCAACAACTTTATCAATGGAGTTGAAATCATCGAGAAGCCTTTCACAAATCATTTATAATATCCCGCTAGTCCTAGAAAACTACGGACTTCAGACACATTTCTCGGAGGCTTCCATTCCAAAATAGCAGAGATTTTATGCGGATCGACTTGTATCCCAGTAGCGGATACAATATGCCCCAGAAAACTGACCTCATGCAACCAAAATTCACACTTGCTAAACTTTGCATACAACTGTTTCTCACACAGAGTTTGTAGCATGATTCTCAAATGCTCGGCATGCTGCATCTCATCACGCGAATAGATCAAAATATCATCAATGAACACCACCACGAAGCGATCCAAATACGGTCTGAATATCCGATTCATCAAATCCATAAACACTGCAGGGGCATTTGTTAGTACAAAAGGCATCACTAAGAATTCATAATGTCCATACCTCGTTCTAAATGCAATTTTTGGCACATCGGATTCTTTAACTCTCAACTGATAGTAGCTCGATCTCAAATCTATCTTAAAAAATACTATAGCTCCTCTCAGCTGATCAAATAAATCATTGATCTGAAGTAACGAATATTTGTTCTTTATCGTCACTCTGTTCAATTGTCGATAATCAATACACATTCTTATAGTTCCATCTTTCTTTTTCACAAATAATACAGGAGCTCCCCAGGGTGAAAAACTCGGTCGTGCAAATCCTCTGTCGGTCAATTCTTGCAACTGAGATTTCAACACTTTCAATTCTGTTAGTGCCATTCTGTATGGAGCTATCAAAGTAGGAGCAGTTCCCGGCACTAACTCAATACCAAATTTAACTTCTCTAATCGGAGGTAACCCCGGTAACTCTTCTGGAAACACATCTGGAAACTCACATATCACAGGCACAGATTCAACTTTCCTTTTCGACACTTTTGTATCAATCACGTATGCCAAATAAGCTTCACAGCCCTTTCTCATATAGTTCATAGCTTTCATCGCAGATACAACAGCTGGTAATCCTTTCATATCACTAGACTCAATTTGAACTATCTCACCATTCTGACTCTTCAATTCAACATTGTTTCTCTTACAATTCACAATGGCATTATGTAAAGTAAGCCAGTCCATTCCCAGAATTATGTCAAATTCATCAAATGGTAGCAACATCAAATTAACTGGGAAACATAAATCACGAAACATCAACGGGCAATTCTTGCACACCTTATCCACCAAAATACACTTGCCTAAGGGGTTTGATACTCTAATCACAAATTCAGTAGAATCAACAGGTAGAGTCTTATTCGATACTAAGTCCATACACACATAAGAATGAGTCGATCTTGGATCTATCAATGCAATGACATCAATATCAAATAAAGTGAAAGTACCGGTGATGACATCTGGAGATGATGCTTCCTCGCGTGCACGTATAGCATAGGCTCGGGCAGGTGCTCTTGCTTCTGACCTTATAGCTGTATTAGTCGTTCCTCTTTGGCTTTCATTCACATTTCTGATGCTCCTGGGTGGTCTACTTCTGGCCACCACATTACTTGGTCTTTCGTTCTGAACATTTTCTTCTTCAACTATCTTTGGGAAATCTCGAATAAAATGATCTCGGGATCTACAATTATAGCATGTTCTATTTTTATACCTGCCCCAGCATTCTCCCACATGTCGTCTCCCATATTGTTTACATTCGGGCTTGTTGTTCTTAACACTGTCCACATTTGACTCATTCGGAGCTTGAATTTATAAACCAGTACTCTGTCTCGAATGATCTCTATTAGGATGACCAAACAAAGCATTTGAACGATTACTGGCATCTCTATATCTCTTTGAAGAAGGCTGAGAAAATTTATTCATCGATCTCTTTCTTTTATCTCGAGCCTCAGAATCGGCTTTCTTCTTTTCTTTACTGAGTTCCTCAGCTTTACATGCTCTCTCCACAAGTACAACAATTTAATTTATATCTAGAATCCCAACCAACAACTTTATGTCTTCATTCAATCCCTCTACGAAACGTTTACACATAGTAGCTTCAGTAGAAACACACTCTCTAGCATATTGACTCAATCATATGAATTCTCGTTCATACTCAACAACAGACAAACGGCCTTGTTTCAGCTCTAAAAACTCCTTATGTTTCTGATCAATGAAGCGTTGGCTGATATACTTCTTTCTAAACTTGACTTGAAAGAAATCCCAGGTGATTCTCTCTCTCAGAACCACAAATATCAATGTTTTCCACCAATTATAAGTCGTGTCTCTCAACAAGGAAACTGCACACTTAATGCACTCATCAGGGTTCAACGACATCTCATCAAATACTCGAAGGGTATTCTCGAGCCAAAACTCATTTCGCTTCAATATCACCATCATTGTGGCCCTAAACTCTTCGCCCCATACTTGTAATTTTGTCTCTGGTGGTTTATTCAATCGATCGGATCTACAACTTGTGGCACAACAGTATTTACGGGGTGGAGGTTGTGGAGCAATCGAATTTGTTCTAACAAATTTCAGAAACCATTCACTCATCATACGTAAGAAGACTTGCTTAGCCTCACCTTCCTTACCACTATCATTTGGCCTTAATGTGGCGGTATTTGTCCTTGAGCGGAGCAAAGCGCATTTCTCTACATTGTCAAGAATCGCTCGATCGGGATCTATTACTATATTAAAACACATTTCAACTGTCAGATTTCATCACACTATCGCATTTCACAATATGGCATGTCTAGCTAAACTCACACGTGCTACGTTAGTCCGAGAATCGACTAAATCGTAACTCTGATACCAATAAAATTGTAACACCCCTAACTCGAAACTGTCACCGGAATAGGATTAAGGGGTATTACCGATCAATCAAAACATTTAACCTCTAAATGTCGACAAAAAGTCAATCATCATTAAACACATTCATATACAATCATAGTGTCCCTTAAATGAGTCATCAAGACCCTAAGCATGCTTATAAACTAAGTTGGGACTAAACCGAAACACATATAAAATTTCGTGAAAAATTGAAACTTTTCTAGAATACAGGGGAGACATGCCCGTGTGACCACCCCGTGGTTACATACTGCCAAAATCAACACGGCTACAAACACGCCCATGTGCTAAGGCCGTATCCTAAAAGGTCATATACTGCCATTTCTCGCACGACCTGTAGGCACACCCATACCATGGCCGTGTACTATTAAGGCCAGCTACTGACTTGTGCACCACGGTTAGATGACACCTTCGTGTTGAGGCCGTGTGCAGTTTAAGCCACATTCTGCCAATTTACCCACGGTCTGAGGCACGCCTGTGTGCCCCAATCGTGTGACATTATAAGCCATTTTTGCAAGCCCAACATGCCACCCACTTAGGGTCAAACCTACAAGCCAATCAACCAAACATCTCATGCACATATTGCCATCTAAAAGCATACCAATTTAGCAATTCAAAACATGCAATCAATACCAACTCTAATCATACCCAATTCAATACCAATACTTATTCTATCACAAGCATAATTCATTCCCAATCTCACTACCCCTACTAGCATTTATCAACACAAAGTTACCACTCAATAGCAAATTTATCAATCTACAAATCATGCCAAAAGATGTATCTTATATACCACATTCATTCATGCCAAACCTATCACATATCTAGCCACATCTCATGGCTAATTACAAATCTCAAACTTGATTCAATTAACTAGCTTATACATGCCATATTCCCGCTATATACATCTTTTCAAAAGTACCAAAATAGAATGTTGATAGTGTGATTGAGAAGCTGATGATCCCAGATCCGAGCTATCTTTACTGGCACTGCAGGGTAGAGAAACAAATCACACAGTAAGCTTTCTAAAGCTTAGTAAGTTCGATATACATTACAATTATCATATCAAATTAAATCAATGCATAAATAAATAATCACTTAAATCTATTATCTCATATTCGTGCCTTCTCATCCACAGCTACAATGCTCATTTCCTTAATCAAAGCTTAATTTTACTCATCAACCACAAAGGTTCAATACGCACCTTAACCACACAAAGCTATTAAATCTCCAAGCTATTCAATGCTCGATATTATTTGCCGATCATTCTTTAATTTAATCGCACACTCAGTGCCACATACATATACGATGCATAATTGTTATCGCACACTTAGTGCCTATTCTTTTAACCAACTTATCTCGGTATCGCACACATAGTGCCACAGCAATAATCCAAAGCTTTCATAACATCACACACACAGTGCCACAGTAATAAACCGAAGCTTTCATCACATCGGACACACAGTGCCATTCATTTCTATCTCGATTTCACTTTCGCACACTTAGTGCCATCAAATTAGAATCGTGCACATAGCAACTCACTTTCATATACATAAACATATTCATTTCATATCGATAAAACATATCTCAAATACATGTATTATATCCAAACTTACCTTGAACGTCGAACTATCGATACGGTCGATTAATCGAGCACTTCATCTTTGCCTCGATCTCAATTCGAACCTCTCCTCTCTTGGTCTATACACATTCAAATTCAATCCATTCAATCATCAATTCATTCATTTAATCCAAATACACATATTTAGGGCATTTTACAAATTAGCCCTCACATTTTCACATTTTGACACTTTAGTCTCTATCTCACAAGATTATCAAATTCACAAATTCCACACATTCACATGCTTGGCCGAACCTCTCCAGGGATTATATAAGTCTAAATATTTCATCAAATTTTCTATTTAGTCCCTCAACTTTTCATTTTCTCAATTTAGCCCTAATTAGCTAAATTCATCAAAACTTTAGGAACAAAGTATGTTCATCTAACCCATATCTTTCATTTAACACCAAAAATCATCACAAAGCTCAATATAGAATCAATGGCATCTCACAAAAACATCATCAATACTCAAAATTCAAGCATGGGTTTTGTAGAGTACAAAGCAACGATTACGAAAACGTAGAAATTATCGAAAATCGAAACCAAATCATACCTTAATTGAATCCAAAAGCTAGCCAAACTTGGCTTCTTTCTCTTTTCTTCTTCTTTAGTATTTTGATCCAAAGATGAATAAGAAATGCCCACTTTCATATTTTTTTATTATAAAACATTTTAATGTATAAATTACCATGTTAACCTTTAATAATAACATATTATATTACATTTTAGTTGGTTAAAAATGTCCATCTACCATCCATTAAGTACAAAATGGTTTAATTCCATCATAAAGCCTCTATACTTAAAAGACAACAACACTTAGATACTTATAAATTAGCACATAGCTTTTACTCTTTACGCTATTAAGTCCCTTCTCTTAATTCGGCATTAAAACGATCAAATCATCACACAGAATTTTCACGCAGGCTACGTCACATATCATTCACACAAAAAATATCATTAAATATTTTTATGACCTCAGATTTGTGGTCTCAAACCACTGTTCCGACTAAGGTCCAAACCGGGCTGTTGCATGTTCTGTATGACGATCATCGCCTATATTCTAGCAGCTTGGCTGCACTATATCTGATACGTGTCGTAACGACACAATGTGGTGTGTAGGGATGGGTGGGTGTTTTTAACCCCACATGATGTGATGGGATGCTCGGAGTTGGTGTGTAAAAGATGGGGGTAGGACTTTGCATATCTGAATCTGTTATCTGATCTGTACATACATTTACAAAGCAGATTCGAGATGGGCGTAAGCCCTATCTCAGATCTCGATTATGCAAATTTTTACGTATGTTTGCTTGTCTAATTCTGTTGGATTACACACTGAGTTTATGTAAACTCACATCTGTTTGTCTGTTCTATTAGGTAATCCACAGACTTAGGTGGATCGGTGTGGCGGAGACACAACGGTGACCACTATATCGTAAAATAGTTAGACTTAGTACTTTTGGTTTATTTTAAGTGTAGGACTTATTTGAGAGTTGTAATTTTTGGGGACTCTCGGGACTGCTTGGTTTTTAACTGTTAATTTTTAGATTGTTTGGCAATTTGATTGCTTGGGTAAAATTATTTTATTAAAATGACGGATTTTATGCAAATAACAGTTTTCCTAAAATCACGACTACGTTTTCAAACTACAACAATTAAGGCTTCTGTTGTAATAAGTTTGGTAAAGAAACTGAATAAAATGTGGTTTTAGTAAATTTTAAATAATGATGGTTTACCAAGTCAACACGATTTTCAAAACCTATTCCTTGTGACGTCACCAGATTCAGCTATAACTTTTAAGTTGGGTTTGAGGTGTTACACCTTCCATAATTGACTTAGAAACTTCACATCTATATCTAAAACAAAGGACATAAAAACACCATAAAGTCATGCAACCTCTCTAAAGAATAATTTTGTCACATATGGTGCATCATTGGTTTTATAGTAAGGAATAAAATGTGTCATCTTGCTAAACCCATCAACCAAAACAAGAACATTAGATCTTCCCTTTTTAGTCCTAGGTAAACCTAAATTCAAATCCATATATAAATCAAAAAGTTTATTGATAAATGGATTTAAGATTAACTCATATGGAGTTTGATCTTGATCTGATAGCCACGACAAGTTATATCCTAATTAGACTTATGAACAACATAATAGCCCTAACACGAGTCACTTGCTCACCATAACCTTGTAGGTTAATGACTATTTATATTACCTTCTAATATAAGTTGCCTTCTACATTACAAAACAATCTTTGTTATGTGAATTAATATTAATTAAATCTTAGGTAATTAATGAGCCAATATTTACTTAATCACTTACTAGTCATTCAAAACCAATACATCCATACATAGAATAATGAATAATTATGTAAGAAATTTTATTATTAATCAATTTGAAATATTACAACAACTTATGGTGCATTTACTATACTAAAAGCACACATCCTAACAAAGACTCCTATTAAGACAATGTTGGCTAATATGGAAAAGATGAATTTGATTCTCCTATCCCTTAAAATGATGGTATATGAATTTGTTATACTAAAAGCTAATTATTTTTGGTGCGTGGCAATAAAAATAAACTTATGAAAAATTAACAAAGGCTTCAAGGAGTGTATCAATGTCACTCTCTTTAAGGTTCTATTCGCCCCACCTATATTATAGTGTGCTAAAGAGTTACTGACAAATGAACCTCGAGGATACAATGAAGCCCAATAATTGTCTATGTTTTGGACTAATAGAAATAGTCCACTGAGCACTACTCGGAGCATAGCAATGATATCAATTTCTGTAAAAAAAATTCTACAGTAATTCTTTATAAAATAATCTAGGAATATAAAAGATAGTGGGAAAAATAGAAGAAAATTTGTTTCTATGCTTTTAGGTGTGTCATGCAAATGAGATTTCACTCCTATTTATAGAAGGCCTCATGTCTATTCATAGGGGCATAACTACCCATGTAATAGTTCGATTTTGACCCTAGTCAGAATAGTGGTTTCGGGACAAAAATCTAAGTTTGAAAAATATTTTAATATTATTTTTTGTGTTAATTATGTGTGAATTTACATGTGTGAAAGTTTCATGAATTAATTTTATTATTTATGTGCTTAATTTGATAAAAAGTTTAATCTTAGTAAAATGATAATTTGATGGTTAAATAAAAAAGTGCCTAATTGTTGTTGTCTTTATAATTTGGAGGTTTTATGATGAAATTAGCCCACTATATAAGTAAGTGGATGGAAAAGGAATAATATAACCTTATTGTATATGTTTTGTATATTAATTTGTAAAGGTTAATTAAGTAAAGTAATAATAAGTTAATTTATATCATAAAACATTAAAGAAATAAAAGCTATGTTCATCTTTTCTTTGTGCCGAAACTAAAAGAGAAAGAAAATAAGAAATTAAGGTAGGTATTTGGCTCTTGTTCAAGCAAATTGAGGTATGTTTTGGTTTCGATTTTTGATAATTTTTACGTTTTTAAGATCGTTGCTATGCAATGTACTAAGCCCATGCTTTAAGCCCATGCTTTAATTTTTGATTTTGATGGATATTTTAAGTTGAGCCATTGATGAACTCATGTGATTTTTGTTGTTAGATGATAGGTTATGGAAGATATGTTTTGAATTAACATGTTTTGTTTTGGAATTTTTGGTGAATTTGAGTAATTAGGGCTGAATTGTAAAAATAATATTTTGAGGCACTAAAATGTGAAATAAATGAAATGTGTGGACTTAGATGGACTATAGCAAGATTCTGCCAAGCTATGGTATATGCAAATTTTGTGTTTTATGTAATAGGGACTAAATTGTAAAAGTGTAAAATGTTAGGGGCAAAATGGTAATTTGCCCATTTATGTGTTTTTGGATCAAATTGAATGAATGTGATTAAATTAGTTAAATTTGAATTTATTTAGATAAAAAATGAAAGAAAACAAAATTAGATCGGGGGAAATCGAAAGTAGACGAATAGTCGATCAAACCGTCCGAGAATATCCGAGGTAAGTCTATAAGCATATAAATGTTGTTAAATTTGATAATATATATATATATATATATATGTTACATGATGAATGGAATTTTTGTGAATATATTTTTGTATGGCCGAATGTGTATTGAGTAAAGGAGCTATATTTCGAGTTTGATTCGATCGAGATTCAATGCCCGAAAGCCCCGTACGAACCCTAGGAATAATTAGGATTCATATTTCATGACATAGGATTTTTGATATGTGTTATCGTGTAAGACCACTTCTGGGACGTTGGCGTCGACTTGTGTTTACGTGTAAGACCATGTCTGGGACATTGGCATCGTATTTGATTCGTGTAAGACCCTGTCTGGGACAGTGGCATCGATATGTGATTACATGTAAGACCACGTCTGGGACTTTGGCATTGTATGAGCTTTAGACTATTCGTGTATCCTTTTTAATTCTGAACGGTTCAATGGGCAATGTGAAGTTAAGACCGAATGTGAAAATCATATTTCAGGTTCGGGTATGTGTTAGTTAATTATTTATAAAAGATAAGGTAAGTTGGTTAATTTTATTGATATTAAGTTAGGTGAATATGAATTATGTGTTAACATATTTGAACATATAAGTGATTCAGCCATATGATATATGAGGTTTAAATGTGAAATAGTAGTAAATGATAACTTGTATTCAATATTATACAAATTTGGTCTTGTTTACAAATTGTTAATATGTAATTTTTGTTATATATATATGTTTTTTCTTTTGACTTACTAAGCTCAAGTAGCTTACTCTATGTGTGTTATTGTTTACCTCTGTTTTACAAATTTTGGAGTCACATTATGAGCTCAGGGATCGTCAGCAAAGCTTATCACACTATCGATTGTTTATTTCGGTATTTTTACTAAGTTGAATTTGGGCATCAGACATGTATAGCATAAGTAGAATGTTTGATTTTGGGACATGTATATATTTATAAATAGCCATGTGAAAATGGCTAAATATGATGTTTAAGTTTATGAAATTTGGTCATGATATATATATATATATGTGTGTGATATGCTTAGTATGATTTGTCATGGTGTTTGATATAATAGATTCAAGAGAGTTAGGTATGGTTAGAAAATGAGTATTATGTTTGAAATATGTATATAGTCATATGTGTATGAGTGATCAATCCATATGATGCCTTTTTTTTTTAATGGTATGTTAGCTAATGAAATGGTCAAAGTGATAGTAAGTTGGTTGATGCAAGATTGGTATATATATGTGATGAAAAGATATCATATTGTAGTGGTAACTTGTAGATGAATTATGCTTGGAATTTATATGGTGATCTAGTTGGGTTCAATGGTGTACAAGATATTGATATAAAATGTTATTGAATAAGTAAATTAGATGGTCAATTTGGTATGTTTTTAGTTGCCAAAAGTGTTGAATTGATGTTTGTATGTGATTGTAAGATTGACCCAAAGTGTTGGTGGCATTTTGGCCTTGCAAATGGCCTATAATTGCCCACATGGTTGAGCACACGGGCGTGTGGCTCGACCATGTCCTTCGTGGTTGTATTTCAAAATAAGTCGACTCGACAATAGGCTAAACACACGGGCGTATGACTGGCCATGTGGTGCAAGTTAGTGTCGACCACGGGTGAGGCACATGGGCATGTCCACGGTCGTGTGGACAAGTCAGTATGTATGCCTTGTTTTGACACGGCTTAGACACACGGGCGTGTATGAGGCCGTGGGAGGCACACAACCTACCCACACGGGCGTGTGACTTCTATAAATTTGAAAATTTTTTAAATTTTTGAGAATTTTAGTATGTGTTCGGTTTAGTCCCGATCCTTTCTTAAGCATGTTTAAGGTCTCGTAGACCTATTTAAGGGACACTTTGATTCGATTTGTTGAATTATGATATGAAATGTCTGTGAATGTTTCCATTTGTCTAGTAATACCTCTTAACCCTATTCTGGCGAGGGTTATGGGTTAGGGGTGTTACATTTGATTGGTATCAGAGCTACAGTTTAGTCGATTCTAGGACTAACGTAGCGTGTGTGAGTCTAGTTATACATGCCATATAGATATATATTGCGATAGTGTGATGACTTCTGACATCTGAAAATATGTTTTCGTATAGTAATGGATCCCGATCGAGCTGTAGCTAATGATGTCGAGAGTATAGAGCCTGCTCCCGAGCAAGGGACAGTGCCGGTTGATTCTCGACTGGCTTCGAGTAACTAGGAGGGAGAGGCTAGACAAGCCTTTTACCAAATGATGAACGACTGGTTTACTCAATATATCTAGACTAATCCGGCTGCACAACAACCTCCACCCCCGACTAATCCATCTTCGATATCTGCTATGCCTCAAGTGAGTGATCCGTTAAGATTGTCTAAGCCTCCTGTTGATAAAATCAGAAAACACAGAGCTGAAGAATTCAGATCTACTGATGATGATGATGCTGAGCGAGCTGAATTCTAGCTCGATAATACTATTCGAGTGTTTGATGAGTTATCTTGCACCCCTGATGAGTGCTTAAAATGTGCCATATCTTTGTTACGAGACACTGCATATCACTAGTGGAATACACTCGTATCGGTGTTTGTAACACCCCAAACCCGGTCAGTACGTTACGACCAAGTCTGGTATGTTACGGGAAAGAAAATTTGAAAATTTTAACTAAACATCGTGATTTGGGCAAACTTTTTGAATAGTGTTTTTATCCTGAAAATAATTTAGAAAGTCGTTCAAGAGTTTTTTACTAAATCCGTATTAGATTGAACTAAAATCATAAAAATTTATTTTTATCTTTCGAAAGCCGTTTTTGAGGAATGTCCTAAGCATGCCAGTTGAAAACAATGTTACGGTTTTAATAAAATCTCCGAATTAATTAGTTATTTGCAAGCCATCTTTTGTTAACACTTTGAAAACTATTTGTTTATGTTTTTAACTTTAGAAAAAAACCCTATATTTGATAGTTTATAAAAAATATAATATCAGCATTCAATCAAAACTCAAATTAAAGTTATAGCAGCATTATTACATAATAAAATCCAAAATTAAAATAAGTTAAAAATAAAAGAAACGAGTTTACGAGAAAAACATTACATGGCCACCTCAAGTCCGCCTCGGCTCCAAATTCGCGATCTAGTGCTTACTTACAAAATTAAGCAGAGGGGTGAGTCACCGAGACTCAGTGTGTAATTCCCCTTACAACGCAATCCGCCTTAAGCCCACAGATGCACATTGGGCCTCAGCACACATAATATAGCATATTAAAATGTATGCAATGCAGCCTCAGCCCAACCTAGTTTTCCATCCTCTAGGTCACTTGAATCAACCAAGCATCCGTGGCATCAAGCCACTATGGTCTCAGACCACTGTGGTCCCGGACCACTTATGACAGAGTCACAAAATATATAAACATGGGGCTAACCCACTATGGTCCCAGACCACTGTGACGATCTCTGATAAGTATACATGGGGCCAACCCACTGTGGTCCCAGACCACTGAGACAAGTCACTGATAAACATATGTATACGTGGTTCCAAACCACCGTGGTCCCAGACCACTCTAACAATAGTCACTGAATCACACTTCCCCTTTCATTCACATCCCAAAACCCGATGCAGGCATATTATCCATGTACAACAGTTAATCATGTCATACATAAGCATATTATTGCAAAGCAATTACAACGGTACTTACCTGGTGTCCTCAACCTCACCCACAAGGGTATCTCGACCTATTGCACAATCGTTTTGCCTTTCAGCCATCACAGTTATTTACACAAAACAATAAAGAGAAAGTGTGAGCATTACAAACCTGATTACGTGTAAAACTAGACTCTCTAAGTCATCACTCTCACTATAAGAAACCACCACGATTTGCCTATCCTAGGCAGACGTTGGCTCTCTACCACACCCCGGTGAAAAGTCTCAAACCACCGATACCGCACGTCTTGTAAATTTAGGAGCGGAGATTACGGGTCCACTCCCCTCCTTAGATTGAATGGCACTTGCATCCATGAATAGACTTGATCAGAGGTCAGAGAGAAACATCGATTGTCTAATAAGGAAATTTAGATTAAGGCAACCAAAAAACGCAAAGGAAAATAATAGCCAAGGAATTCGAAAAGATGATCCCTTTCCTTGGTTATTAAGAAGTTGCACCACACTAAGCTTAGCTATGATCTAAAAGAAAACCCTATAGTCGACTAAAGAGAGTCGGTTATCCACATCAATCCAGAGCGACCACACCATGTTGAGAGAGGAATAGAAAAGGTTAGCCGCAAACTTCATTAAGAAACAACAATAGCCACTTCGGCTATGACCACACATAGGACCGAAACATAAATAGAAAAATGATAGAATTTTCCATTACCTTACACAAATAAAATCCAATCGAAGAGGAACCTTCAACAACCAACTAGCTTTTTTGGTTTCCCGAGGTTCGGCTAAATAAGCACAGGATGGAAGAAACAAATTTAGTTGATACTAGGAGGGATTGACTTTATCTTGGAACAAATGGAATGAAGAGAATGTCCATAAGAAAAATAAAAGAAAGAACCTTACCTTGAACAGAGAAAAACTGAATAGAGATCAAGAAAATTCGGCTCTGGCAGCAATGATAGAAGATACCTCAAGTTCTGCTAAAGAAAAGATAAGATTAGGGGAGGTTTCGGCTTTTGAAAAGAAGGAAAGAAAAGGTAGAAGAGATGAATAGAGGGAAACCAAATATTCGGCTAAGAGATGAAAGTGGGTTCGGCTTAAGAAACAAAGGAAATAGAAAGAAAAAGAGAAGAAGAAGAGATGCCCGAATGGTCACACTACTTTTGGCTAGTGTCAAAGGAGCAAAAGAGATGAATAGAAAAACTGACAGTTTCGTCATAGAGAATTAGGGAAATCGAATGAGAGAAAAAAGAGAACTCAAGGAAACTTGCAAAAATTGGCACTCACCCCCTTAATGGCCGAATATGCTAAAATGAAATCAAACAATTGCCTAAGACCTATGGGATTTTGACACACTCACCTATCCTAGCACTAAACCGAATTTTCCTCCTTCAAGCTCCCTACATTCGGCCAACACCTCCACCAACACCAAATCCCTTGTTTTCCTCCTATTTTTACTCCCCTACACCCATTGAAATTGGTTTGACCAATTCAAATTCCTTCAAGCATTCTTGTCCATCCATTTGAATCCATTGACCCATTCAACCATCATCCTTGAAAAGTCCCTGCCGAATCCATTTTCTCTCCATCCTGGTGCCAAAAACAAAGCTTCATAATGAGGCTTATGGGATTCGAACTCCTCCCCTTCAGCTCCCACAAGTAACGCCACCTCCACCTGGACACAAGCTTCTTTATGTCAACAACTACACACAAATAGGCTTAAGGCTTGCTCCTACTAGCTCTCCCCCCTAAAGTGCCCAAAAAGAAAACTTTTACCAAGGCTTTGGCTTGACCCCGAGCTTCACCAAGGCCCCCAAGCACACCAAAAACATGACAAATAAGCCAAACACAAAGAATAGCATAAAATGTAGAACCCCCAACTCTAGGATGTTACAGTTTTACCCCCTTAAAGAAATTTCAGCCTAAAAATTTACCTGATCAAAAGAGACAAGGATATTACTGTCACATCACATCCTCTGGCTCCCACGTGGCTTCCTCTGAACTGTGATTCCGCCAAAAAACTTTAACCAATGGAACTGTCTTCCTTTTCAATACTTTAACATCTCGATCTAGGATCTGAACTAGTTCTTCTTTAAAAGATAAATCAGGTCTTACTTCAATCTCTTCCACAGGCAAATGTGAGATGGACCCGAACAATAGTGCCTTAACATTGAAACATGAGATACATCATGTATCTGCCTCAATTCAGGAGGTAACTCAAGCTGGTATGCCACTGGTCCCATAGGTTTCAACACTCGATAAGGCCCGATGAACCTGGGACTCAACTTGCCCTTCCGTCCAAACTTTAAGACCTTCTTTCAAGGTGAGACTTTCAGAAAAACCCGATCACCCACTGAAAATTCTATTTCCTTACGCTTTAGATCCACATAGAATTTTTGCCTGTCGAAAGCTTCTTTCAACCGAGCCCGAATAAACTTAACCTTTTCCTCTGTTTTCAAAACCAATTTCAGACCCAACAACTGTCGCTTACCCAACTCTATCCAGTAGGTAGGGGTACGACACTTACGACCACACAACTCTTCATAGGGTGCCATCTTAATGCTGGATTGATAACTATTATTGTATGCAAACTCTGCCAACAGTAGGAAATCCTCCCAACTACCCCTGAAGTCAATAACACAGCCTCTCAACATGTCTTCCAGAATCTAAATTACCCTCTTTGATTGACCATCAGACTGTGGATGAAACGCCGTGCTGAAATCCAGTCTTGTACCCAATACTTGATGTAATGCCTTCTAGAATTTCGATGTAAACCTGGGGTCTCTTTCTGATATGATTGACACTGGTACCCCATGTAACCTGACAATCTCTGCTATGTACAACTTAGCTAACTTCTGTAACGAGTAGTCGACACGAACGGGTATGAAGTGAGCAGACTTCATCAACCGATTGATAATCACCCACACCGAATCTTTCTTAGTAGGCGTAAGGGGTAGCCCACTAACAAAGTCCATAGTTATCCTCTCCCACTTCCAAAGTGGAATCTTCACTGGCTGTAGCAACCTTTAAGGCAATTGATGTTCCACCTTCACCTGCTGACACGTCAAGCACTTACTTACATACTCGGTAACTTCTTGCTTCAGACCTGGCCACCAAAACTGTTCACGAAAATCTTGATAGATTTTACTCCCGCCGGGATGCATTGCGTATGGACTACTGTGCGCTTCCTGAAGAACCCTCTGTCTCAAATTGGAATCCTTCGGCATACAAGCCTTTCCATGAAAGCACAATACCCCATCACTGTTCAAACTAAAATCTTCTGTCTCACCACCTTCCACTTGCTGAAATCTAGAACTCAACAATTCATCTAACAATTACTTTTCTTTAATCTGACTTACCCATGAAGGCTTCACTTGAAGTTCAGATAACAAGCTTTCATCATCATACAAACTGAGATGAGAAAACATTGCCCTCAAGTCAGATATCACCTTACGGCTCAACGTATCTGCCACTATATTAGCTTTACCTGGGTGATACTCAATCGAGCAATCGTAGTCTTTTAACAATTCAATCCACCTCCACTGCCTTAAATTCAACTCCTTCTGGGTAAGGAGATATTTTAGGCTCTTATGATCAGTATAGATAATTGACTTCTCTCTATACAAGTAGTGTCTCCAAATCTTCAGAGCAAACACTACCGCAGCCAACTCTAAATCATGAGTGGGATAGTTCACTTCATATGGTCTTAATTACCGAGACGCATATGCTACCACTTTCCCCTCTTGCACTAACATACATCCTAACCCTGTGTGTGATGCATCACAGTAAATGACGAACTCTTTTCCAGCCTCAAGATGAATCAACACTGGTGCCTCGATCAAAATCCTCTTCAACTTCTCAAAGTTTTCCTGCTGCTTATCAGCCCAAACAAATGGTACCCCTTTCCTTAACAACTTAGTTAAAGGTGCAGCTATCAACGAGAATCCCTCAACGAACCTTCTGTAGTACCCAGCTAATCCCAGAAAACTTTAAATTTCTGCCACTGACTTCGGTACGACAAACCGATCCAAGTAGGGTTGGAATACCCGGTTCATCATATCCATAAACGTAGTTGGTGCATTCGTCAACCCAAACGGCTCACTAAGAACTCGTAGTAACCATAACGAGTTAGAAAAGCTGTCTTATAAATATCCGCCTCCTTGACCTTAAGCTGATGATAACCTGACCTCAAGTCTATCTTTGAGAAAATCGAAATGCCTCGCAGCTGATCGAACAGATCGCCAATCCTTGGCAACGGGTACTTGTTCGTAATCGTCAACTTGTTCAACTGCCTATAGTCAATGCACATCCGCATCGACCCATCCTTTTTCTTGACAAATAACACTGGAGCTCCCCACGGTGACACACTTGGTCGGATAAAACCACAGTTCAACAACTTCTAAATCTAGGCTTTAAGTTTCACCAGCTCCTTCAGCTCCATTTTATACGGAGTAATGGACACTGGAGCTATTCCCTGAAGAAGATCAATACCAAACTCCACCTCGCAATCCGGAGGTAACCCTGAAAGCTCTTCTGGAAAAACATCTGAGAACTCTTTCACCATTCTAACATCTTTTACAGACAACTCCTTGGCTTCCAAAACACTGATGAAAGCTAAGAACGCTTCACACCCTTTTTGCACCATCCTTTCAGCCTTTAGAGCAGACACTACATTGGACAAGTAATTCCTTCTTTCGCCTATCACTAGCACCTCTTTATCCTTAAGAGTCTTCAACACCATGCGCTTAGCAGTACAATCCAAATTTGCTCGGTACTTAACTAGCCAGTCCATGCCTAAAATCAAATTGAACTCACCGAACGGCAGTTCCATCAAGTCAGCTGGAAAAACTATCTCTTGAACTTCTAAAGGCACACTCCTAAAAAGTCTATTTACCACTACAGATTGTCCTAAAGGGCTAATCATACTCATCTCTCTAGAAGCAACCTCAGATCCTATGTTCAAAGTTCCAGACACAGTACTAGTAACATACGAATGTGTAGACCCAATATCTATCAGTGCTGTAAAGGGTAAACCAAAAATAAGAAATATACCGGTTATGACGTCTGGTGCATCACCCTCCTCTCGGTGTCTAGTTGCATAAACCAACCGAGGCTATCTCACATCTGTATTCTTAGCACCTCTGCCTGGTGCTCCTCGACCTCGACCAAAATCGTTTCCTCCTCTGGCCACACCACGACCTCTCAGCGGCTGCTGACCGCCTCTTCTGACTTGAGCATAACCCTGACCAACTGGTCGCACTCTGTTTGGCTCTTGTGGATAGTCTCTGACCAGATGATCTACAGATCCACACTTGTAACATCCTTTACTTCTTATCCAACACTCCCCTGAATGAAAATTTCCACATCTAGCACATGGTTGAGACCGGCTAATGGTAACAGGCTTCGCAACATGACTCGGCCCATCAAACCTAGGCCTTTTTGGAATCTTCCAACGGATCCTAACGACCTAAAATTCCTTTTATTCCTATCCCTGTCCCTATCCTGATTCTGCCTTTCAGACTGCTTCACCTCTTCGGCTATCTTAGCCTTCTCAACCAGAATAGAAAATTATCTCTCCCACTGCGGAGCTATCAGCACTCGCAACTCATCCCTTATACCATCCTCAAATCGAACACAACACTCGTGATCTATTACAATGATACCCCAGGCATAATGGCTTAAATGCAGGAATTTCACCTCATACTCAGCCACTGACTTATTCCCTTGGACCAAGTTCAGAAATGCCTTCCTCTGAGTGTCCACATAGGTTGCCCCAATGTACTTTCCCTGGAACGCTGCCTTAAAAAAGTCCCAGGTAATGCGGTTAGCTACTGTACCATCCCTTACCGTGAGCCACCATTGGTATGCCTCATCTCGAAGGAGAGATACTACCCCTTTCAACTTCTCTTCCACAGTACATTCAAGATCGTCGATAATTCGGTCGACCGCCTCTAGCCAGTACTCAGCTACGTTTGGAGCCACACTAGAAATGGCCCTAAATATCTCAGCCCCGTTAGCTCGGAGTCACTCAGAAACAGATTTTTGAGCTACTGATCCTGTGCCTGATCCAACAACTCGCTCTAGAACACATAACATAGCTTGAGACAAAACATCGTCTCCACTGGTTTGGTCTTGAAATCCCGCTTTCGCAATTGGTGATGCCGACACTTTACCTTCCGCCCATGCCCTGATTCCGAAGGTTCAGCCCCAACACCCCGGCTTCTACCACTGCCATGCATACCACGTCCACGTCCTCTAATGCTCATGACTATGGATTTGACTTAATCTGATTAAAAATTTTATGAGTTAGTATTTCTTCCACTGTTTATTACCCGACAGTCTTATGAAAATGGCATTAGAAGTAGGTTTTCGCAAGAAATATTTCTAAAGGTCTCTATCCTTAGAGTTGTATTTCTCAAAACTATCTATCATAATATTTCATAAGAATTCAAGTAGCAATCAGAAAACTTACAGTGCGGATTGGTGCTCGGAGACTCAGGTGCCATACTTCCAGAAAGCATATATTTTTCTAAACCATTTTCTACACTAACTTTTAAAAACATTTTAAACCCAAAACCCACAGCCGAGTTTTGTAAACCTAGGCTCTGATACTATAATTGTAACACCCTAAACTCAGTCAGTACGTTACGACCAAGTCTGGTATGTTACGGGAAAGAAAATTTGAAAATTTTAACTAAACATCGTGATTTGGGAAAACTTTTTGAATAATGTTTATATCTTGAAAATAATTTAGAAAGTCGTTCAAGAGTTTCTTACTAAAGCCATATTAGATTGAACTAAAATCGTAAAAAAATATTTTTATCTTTCGAAAGCCGTTTTTGAGGAATGTCCTAAGCATGATAGTTGAAAACAATGTTGCGGTTTTAATAAAATCTCTGAGTTAATTAGTTATTCACAAGCCATCTTTTGATAACACTTTGAAAACTATTTGTTTATGTTTTTAACTTTAGAAAAAAAACCCCATATTTGACAGTTTATAAAATATATAATATCCGCATTAAATTAAAACCCAAATTAAAGTTATAGCGGCCTTATTACATAATAAAATCCCAAATTAAAATAAGTTAAAAATAAAAGAAATGAGTTTACGAGAAAAACATTGCATGGCCACCTTAAGTCCGCCTCGACTCCAAATCCGCAATCTAGTGCTTACCTGCAAAATTAAGCAGAGGGGTGAGTCACCGAGACTCAGTGTGTAATTCCTCTTATAATGCAATCGGCCTTAAGCCCACAGATGCACAATGGGCCTCAGCCCACATAATATAACATATTAAAATGTATGCAATGCAGCCCTAGCCCAACCTAGTTTTCCATCCTTTAGGTCACCTGAATCAACCAAGCACCCGTGGCATCAAGCCACTGTGGTCCCAGGCCACTTGTGACTGAGTCACAGAATACATAAACGTAGGGCCAACCCACTGTGGTCCCAGGCCACTATGACGATCTCTGATAAGCATATGTGGGGCCAACCCACTGTGGTCCCAGACCACTGAGACAAATCACTGATAAACATATGTATACGTGTTTCCAAACCACTGTGGTCCTAGACCATTGTGACAATAGTCACTGAATCACACTTCCCTTTCATTCACATCCCAAAACTTGATGCAGACATATTATCCATGTACAGCAGTTAATCATGTCATACATAATCATATTATATGCAAAGCAATTACAACGGTACTTACCTGGTGTCCTCAACCTTACCCACAAGGGTATCTCAACCGATTGTACAGTAGTTTCGGCCTTCAACCATCACAGTTATTTACACAAAACAATAAAGAGAAAGTGTGAGCATTACACACCTGATTACGAGTAAAACTAGACTCTCTCTACGTCGTCACTCTCACTAGAAGAATCCACCACGATTTGCCTATCCCAAGCAGACGTCGATTCTCTACCACACCCTGGCAGAAAGTCTTGAACCGCTGACGCCACACGTCTTTTAAATTTAGAAGCGGAGATTACGGGTCCACTCTCCTCCTTAGATTGACTGGCACTTGCATCCATGAATAGACTTGATTAGAGGTCAGAGAGAAACGTCGATTGTCTAATAAGGAAATTTAGATTAAGGCAACCAAAAACGCAAAAGAAAATAATAGCCAACGAATTCGAAAAGATGATCCCTTACCTTGGTTATTAAGAAGTCGCATCACACTAGGTTTAGCTATGATCTAAAAGAGAACCCTCTAGTCGGCTGAAGGGATTCAGTTATCCACATCAATCCGGAGCGACCACGCCATGTTGAGAGAGGAACAGAAGAGGTTAGCCACAAACTTCATTAAGAAAAAATAATAGCCACTTCGGCTATGACCACACATAGGACCGAAACATAGATAGAAAAGCGATAAAATTTTCCATTACCTTACACAAATGAAATCCGATCGAAGAGGAACCTTTAACAACCAACTAGCACTTTTATTTTCTGAGGTTCGGCTAAATAAGCACAGGATGGAAGAAACGGATTTAGTTGATACTAGGAGGGATTCGGCTTTATCTTGGAACAAAAGGAATGAAGAGAATGTCCTTAAGAAAAATAAAAGAAAGAACCTTACCTTGAATAGAGAAAAACTGAATAGAGACCAAGGAAATTCAGCTCTGGCAGCAATGATAGAAGATACCCCAAGTTTCACTAAAGAAAAGATGAGATTAGGGGATGTTTCGACTTTTGAAAACAGGAAAGAAAAGGTAGAAGAGATGAATAGAGGGAAACCAAGTATTCAGCTAAAAGATGAAAGAGGGTTCGGCTAAAGAAACAAAGGAAATAGAAAGAAAAAGAGAAGAAGAAGAGATGCCCGAATGGTCACACCACTTTCGGCTAGTGTCAAAGAAGCAAAAGAGATGAATAGAAAAACTGACAGTTTCGGCACAGAGAATTAGGGAAAACGAATGAGAGAAAAAAGAGAACTCAATGAGACTTGCAAAAATTGACACTTACCCCCTTAATGACTGAATATGCTAAAATGAAATGAAACAATTGCCTAAGACCTATGGGATTTCGGCATACGCACCTATCCTAGCACTAAATCGAATTTCCCCTTCAAGCTCCCTACATTTGGCCTACACCTCCACCAACACTAAATCCCTTGTTTTGCTCCTATTTTCACTCCTGTACACCCATTGAAATTGGTTTGACCAATTCAAATTCCTTCAAGCATTCTTGTCCATCCATTTAAATCCATTGACCCATTCAACCATCATCCTTGAAAAGTCCCTGTCGAATCTATCTTCTCTCCATCCTGGTGCTAAAAATAAAGCCTCATAATGAAGCTTATTGGATTCGAACTCCTCCCCTTCAGCTCCCATAAGTAATGCCACCTCCACCTGGACACAAGCTTCTTTGTGTCAACAACTACACACAAATAGACTTAAGTCCTGCTCCTACTAGCTCTCCCCCCTAAAGTGCCCAAAAAGCAAAATTTTACCAAGGCTCTGGCTTGACCCCGAGCCTCACCAGGACCCCCAAGCACACCAAAAACATGCCAAACAAGCCAGACAAAAAGAATAGTATAAAATACAGAACCCTCAACTCTCGGATGTTACAGTGTTTTCGAGAGAGTGAGTGACCTAGGAATTCTTCCAGATTGAGTTTCGTAAGAAATACATCAGCCAGAGATTTATCGACCAGAAATACAAAGAATTTCTTGGGTTGAAATAGGGTCGGATGACTGTGACAGAGTATGAGCGAAAATTTATAAGACTCAGTCGGTATGCCTGAGAGTGTTTTGATTGAGTTTATAATGTGTAAAAGAATTGAAATGGGCTAAACGAAGACATTAAACTATTAGTTGGCATACTTGAGATAAAAAAGTTCGTAGTACTTGTTGAGCAAGCTTGCAAGGCTGAAGAGCTCAGGAAAGAGAAAAGAAAAGCTGACTCTGAAGCTAGAGATGCATGTAAGAGACCATTTAATAAGTCATTCCAATCGACATCAAAGAAGTTTCGAGATGATGCTAGCCGTTCAAAGACTACTGTGGGTTATTCTAAATGTTATCGGGATAGACCACCTGTGAGCTCGAGAGCTACCTCAGTAGCTAGTGTGGGTAATGTCAAATCAAATCAACCTGAGTGTAAACATTATAGTAAACAACATCACAACAGTTGCAGATTTCATGATCGTTCCTGTTTTAAATGTAGAATGATGGATCATTTCATTCGTGAGTGTCCAGAGTTAGCGGAGTAAAATATGGTACAGAATACGAGATCGGGTAACATTGTAGCTCAAGGTAGACCACCTAGGAATATGGGTAATGTGAGTGGCAGTCAGAGAGGGATCAAAGATACAGCTGTTAGATCCGAGGCTCGCGCTCCTGCCAGAGCCTATGCTATTCGTGCATGCGAGGAGGCCTCATCCCTAGATGTTATTACTGGTATTTTCACTCTTTATAATACTAGTGTTGTAGCATTGATTGATCCTGGTTCAACTCACTCTTATGTGTGTGAGACTTTAGTATCCAGTAAGACTTTTCCTGTAGAGTCTACTGAGTTTGTGATTAAAGTATCGAACCCCTTAGGCCGGTGTGCTGTGGTTGATAAAGTGTGCAAGAATTTTCCATTGATGATTCGAGATTCATTTTTTTTGGCTAATTTGATGTTGTTTCCATTCCACGAGTTTGATATAATTCTGGGTATAGATTGGTTAACTCTGCATGATGCTATTATGAACTGCAAATAGAAGACTATTGATTTACAGTGTCAGAATGATGAGATTATTCGAATTGAATCTAATGATCTGAATGGTTTACCAGCAGTGATATCTTCGATGTTAGCTCAGAAATACGTAAGAAAAGGTTGTGAAGCTTACTTTGCATATGTACTTAATAGTAGAGTAGCCGAAACAAAGATTGAATCAGTACCTATTGTGTGCAAGTATCCGGATGTGTTTCCTGAAGAATTACCTGGTTTACCACCTATTCGAGAAGTTGAATTTGGTATTGAATTAGTGCTGGGGATGACTCTGATATCGATAGCTCCGTACAAAATGACACCTTCTGAATTAAAAGAATTAAAAGCTCAGTTGCAAGAGTTGACAGATAGAGGTTTTGCGCGACCAAGTTTCTCTCCTTGGGCCGCACCAGTTTTATTTGTAAAAAAGAAATACGGAACTATGAGAATGTGTATCGACTACAGACAGCTCAATAAAGTGACTATAAAGACTAAGTATTCGTTGCCATGGATTGATAATCCGTTTGATCAATTGAAAGGGGCTACAGTGTTTTCAAAAATAGATTTGAGATCAGGCTATTATCAGTTGTGAGTTAAAAGCTCTGATGTTCCAAAGACAGCTTTCCGAATGAGGTATGAACACTATGAGTTTCTAGTTATGCCTTTCGGACTTACTAATGCACCTGCTGTTGTCATATATTTGATGAATCAGATTTTCAGACAGTATCTGGATCGGTTTGTAGTAGTATTCATAGATGACATTTTAATCTATTCCCGTGATGAAACCGAATATGCCGAACATCTAAAAGTTGTGTTACAGACTTTGCGAGATAAACAGTTATTTGCAAAGTTTAGTAAATGTGAGTTTTGGTTACGCGAAGTCAGTTTTTTGGGTCATGTTGTATCAGCATCGGGTATTCGAATTGATCCTAGTAAAATTTTAGATATACTTGATTGGAAACCTCTAAGAAATATCTCTGAAGTTTGGAGTTTTCTGGGACTTACTGGTTACTATAGACGGTTCGTGAAAGGTTTCTCTATGATTGCAACACCGATGACAAAGTTGTTACAGAAAAATGTTAAGTTCGAGTGGTCAGAAAAGTTTCGATCAGTTGAAGGCTCTTTTGACCGAAGCTCCAGTGCTATTTCAGCCAGAATCAGGTAAAGAATTTGTCATTTACAGTGATGCATCTTTGAGTGGTCTGGGTTGTGTTTTGATGCAAGAAGGCAAAGTCATAGCTTATGCCTCGAGACAGTTAAAGCCACACGAAAAGAACTATCCGACGCACGATCTGAAATTGGCAGCTATTGTATTTGCATTGAATATTTGGCGTCACTATCTGTTCGGTGAAAAATGTCATGTTTATTCTGATCACAAAAGCCTGAAGTATTTGACGACTCAGAAATATCTGAATTTGAGACAACGTTGATGGTTAGAGTTGTTAAAAGACTACGAGCTTGTGATTGGCTATCATCCTGGAAGGCCTAATGTTGTTGCTGATGCTTTAAGTTAAAAATCATTATTTGCTTTGCGTGCAATGAATGCACATATGGTTATATCTGATGATGGTTCGATAATGGCTGAATTAAAAACAAGACCGTTATTTGTTTAACAAATTTGTGATGCTCAGAAAGTTGATAATGATTTGTTAGCAAAGCGAGCTCAATGTGAATCGAATGATGAGTATGAGTTTTGAGTTGATAAAAATAGTTGCTTGAGGTTTAAAAACCAAATATGTGTTCCTAGAAATTCAGGGTTGATTCAGATGATTTTGAATGAAGCTCATAGCAGTCGGTTATCTATTCACCCGGGTAGTACGAAAATATATAATAATCTGAAACAACTTTATTGGTGGCCTGGTATGAAATGAGACATATCTGACTTTGTTTTGAAATGTTTAGTCTGTCAACAAGTAAAAGTCGAGCATCAAGTACCTTCTGGGTTACTTCAGCCGATTATGATACCCGAGTGGAAGTGGGACAGAGTTACAATGGATTTTGTATCTGGTTTACCTTTGACACCGAGAAAGAAAGATGCAATCTGGGTTATTGTGGATAGATTGACTAAGTCGGCTCACTTTATTCCTATTCGTACAGAATATTCGCTTGATAAGCTGGCTGAATTATATGTTTCTCAGATTATGAGATTGCACGGAGTGCCTATTTCTATTATTTTGGACAGAGATCCGAGGTTCACATCGTGATTTTGGAAGAAACTACAAGATGCTTTAGGTATGAAACTAACTTTAGCACTACTTTCCATCCGCAAACAGACGGCCAATCTGAACGAATTATTCAGATACTTGAGGATATGTTGAGATGTTGCATTCTCGAGTTTGAAGGTACGTGGGAACGATACTTACCTTTGATTGAATTTGCGTATAATAACAGCTTTCAATCTAGTATCAAAATGGCACCTTACGAGGCTTTGTACGGTCGTAAATGTCGTACACCATTGTATTGGACTGAGCTTAGTGAAAATAAAATACACGGGGTCGATTTGATTAAAGAGACTGAACAGAAAGTGAAAGTGATTCGCGACAATCTGAAAACAGCATTGAATCATCAGAAATTGTATGCAGACTTGAAAAGAAAAGATATAGAGTTTCAGATAGGAGATAAAGTCTTTTTGAAGGTATCACCATGGAAGAAAATACTCAGATTTGGTCATAAAGGCAAATTGAGTCTGAGATTTATTAGACCGTATGAGATTATAGAGCGTATCGGGCCGGTTGCTTATAGACTGCTATTGCCACCTGGGTTAGAAAAGATCATAATGTATTTCATGTTTCGATGCTCCGTAGATATCGATCTGATCCCTCACGTGTGATTAGTCCGATAGAGGTTAAGATTAAGTCCGATATGACACATGAAGAAAAATCGATTTGTATTCTAGATCGTGAGATTAAAGAATTACTAAATAATAAAATTCCATTAGTTAAGGTACTGTGGCATAATCACGAAATTGAGGAAGAAACTTGGGAGTTAGAGGATATAATGAAAGAGCGTTATTCGAACCTATTCACCGGTAAGATTTTTGGGGACGAAAATCCCTAAGGGGGGAGAGTTGTAACGGTCCAATTTTGACCTAGTCGGAATAGTGGTTCCGGGACCACAAATCTGAGTCTGAAAAATATTTTAATATTATTTTTTTTGTTAATTATATGTGAATTTACATGTGTGAAAGCTTCGTGAATTAATTTTATTTTTTGTGTGCTTAATTTGATAAAAAAAAGGGTTTAATTGCGTAAAATGAAAATTTGATGGTTAAATAAGAAAGTGCCTAATCGTTGTTGTCTTTATAATTTGGAGGATTTATGATGCAATTAGCCCACTATATAAGTAAGTGGACGGCAAAGGACAAATATAACCTTATTGTATATGTTTTGTATATTAATTTGTAAAGGTTAATTAAGTAAAATAACAATAAGTTAATTTATATCATAAAACATTAAAGAAATAAAAGTTATGTTCATCTTTTCTTTGTGCCGAAACTAAAAGAGAAAGAAAATAAGAAATTAAGCTAGGTATTTAGCTTTTGTTCAAGCAAATTGAGGTATGTTTCGGTTTCAGTTTTTGATAATTTTTACGTTTTTGAGATCGTTGCTATGAAATGTACTAAGCCCATGCTTTAATTTTTTATTTTGATGTATATTTTGAGTTAAGCCATTGATGAACTCATGTGATTTTTGTTGTTAGATGATAGATTATGGAAGATATGTTTTGAATTAACATGTTTTGTATTGGAATTTTTGGTGAATTTGAGTAATTAGGCTGAATTGTAAAAATAATATTTTGAGGGACTAAAATGTAAAATAAATGAAATGTGTGGATTTAGATGGACTATAGAAAGATTCGACCAAGCTATGGTATATGCAAATTTTGTGTATTTTGTGTTTTATGTAATAGGGACTAAATTGTAAAAAGTGTAAAATGTCAGGGGCAAATGGTAATTTTCCCATTTATGTGTTTGTGGATCAAATTGAATGAATGTGTGATTAAATTAGTTAAATTTGAATTTATTTAGATCAAGAACGAAAGAAAACGAAATTAGATCGGAGGAAATGAAAAGTAGACGAATAGTCGATTAAACCATCTGACAATATCCGAGGTAAGTCTATAAGCATATAAATGTTGTTAAATTTGATAATATATATATATATATGTTACATGATGAATGGAATTTTTGTGAATATATTTTTGTATGGCCGAATGTGTATTGAGCAAATGAGCTATATTTCGAGTTTGATCCGATCGAGATTCAATGCCCGAAAGCCCCGTACGAACCCTAGGAATAATTAGGATACATATTTCATGACATAGGATTTCTGATATGTGTTATCGTGTAAGACCACTTCTGGGACGTTGGCGTCGACTTGTGTTTACGTGTAAGACCATGCCTGGGACATTGGCATCGTATTTGATTAGTGTAATACCCTGTCTGAGACAGTGGCATCGATAGGTGATTACATGTAAAACCACGTCTGGGACTTTGGCATTGTATGAGCTTCAGACTATTCGTGTATCCTTTTTAATTCCGAACGGTTCAATGGGCAATGTGAAGTTAAGGCCGAATGTGAAAATCATATTTCAGGTTCAGGTATGTGTTAGTTAATTGTTTATAAAAGATAAGGTAAGTTGGTTAATTGTATTGATATTAAGTTATGTGAATATGAATTATGTGTTAACATATTTGAACATATAAGTGATTCAGCCATATGATATATGAGGTTTAAATGTGAAATAGTAGTAAATGATAATGTATTCGATATTATGCAAATCTGGTCTTGTTTACAAATTGTTAATATGTAATTTTTGTTATATATATATATATATATATATATGTTTTGCTTTTGACTTACTAAGCTCAAGTGGCTTACTTTGTGTGTGTTCTTGTTTACCTCTGTTTTATAGATTCTGGAGTCACGTTACGAGCTCGGGGATCGTCAGCAGAGCTTATCACACTATCGATTATTTATTTTGGTATTTTTACTAAGTTGAATTTGGGCATATGGCATGTATAGCATAAGTAGAATGTTTGATTTTGGGACATGTATATATTTATAAATAGCCATGTGAAAATGGATAAATATGATGTTTAAGTTTATGAAATTTGGTCATGATATATATATGTTTGATATGCTTAGTATGATTTGTCATGGTGTTTGATATAATAGATTCAAGAGAGTTAGGTATGGTTAGTAAATGAGTGTTATGTTTGGAATATGTATATAGTCATATGTTATGGCTAGTAGAAATGGTTGTGATGTGTATGAGTGATCAAGCCATATGATGCTTTGTTTGGTATGGTATGTTAGCTAGTGAAATGGTCAAAGTGATAGTAAGTTTGTTGATGCAAGATTGGTATATATATTTGATGAGAAGATATCATATTGTAGTGTAACTTGTGGATGAATTATGCTTGGAATTATATGGTGATCTAGTTGGGTTCAATGATGTACAAGATATTGATATGAAATGTTCTTGAATGAGTAAAATAGATGGTCAATTTGGTATGTTTTTAGTTGCCAAAAGTGTTGAATTGATGCTTGTATGTGATTGTAGGATTGACCCAAAGTGTGGGTGGCAATTTGGCCTATAATTGCCCACAAGGTTGAGCACACGGGCGTGTGGCTCGACCGTGCCCTTCGTGGTTGTATTTCAAAATAAGTCAGACTCGACCATGTGCTGGACACACGGGCGTGTGACTGGCCATGTGGTGCAAGTCAGTGCCGACCATGAGTGAGACACACGAACGTGTCCACGGCCGTATGGACAAGTCAGTATGTATGCCCTGTTTTGACATGGCTTAGACACACGGGTGTGTCTGAGGCCGTGGAAGGCACACGGTCTGCCCACACGGGCGTGTGACCTCTATAACTTTGAAAAATTTTAAATTTTGAGAATTTTCGTATGTGTTTGGTTTAGTCTCGGCCCTTTCTTAAGCATGTTTAAGGTCTTGTAGACCTATTTAAGGGACACTTTGATTTAATTTGTTGAATTATGATATGAAATGTCTGTGAATGTTTCTGTTTGTCTAGTAATACCTCGTAACCCTATTCTGGCGACGGTTACAAGTTAGGGGTGTTACAACCCAAATGGATAGTCATATCTTTAGCAATAAACATAATTATTCAATAGGTATCTGCTTGAATAATTATGACTATTTGTTAATAACCAAGTGGCATAACTTATGGTTACTTCTAAGTTTTTATTTGCAACTATTGGAACACTATATATATTGAAAATGTTCCAACAATCTCCCCCATTTTTAAAATATTATAGATTTTGATAATTTTGATACTCTTGTAAATCAATTACATAAATGAAGGTGTCTTTCGATTAGACCTTCACTTAGTGAAAACATGTTAAAGTTAATTGAATTTGCATGGTAAGATATTCTTTGAGCCAACTATTCCGTTTGATTAATCAAAAAACATCTCACACAATGATTTCAACACCAGCCAATGCACAGTATCCAGGGACAATATTATGACCTTGTGTCTGTAACCTTTTTTCATGGGTGTTGTCAGAGCCAAGCCCTTGAGCTCCTAGAAGTAGTCACACTTCCACTCACAGAGGTAGTTCCAATCAGTGTTCCCGTAATTATAACACTAACAGATTTATGTTATGGGTCTATTAAGAGTATAATACTCCCACCCTTTCCTTATCATTACAGGTACCTAACACTTTTTACCTTGGGATAATATATCATATATTATTCTATAGTGTTACTAGTCGCATTCTAATGATGTTCTTTGTCTCATTGAACTCAAGAATTGACATTATACCAAGCATTGAGTTGAGTTTCTATCATCGGTGACTCGAATATTATAGGCTTGTACATCATTCCTAAATTTCCAAATTTTCAACATAGCTATGTTAATTATCTATACCACATGGTAAAACTTTATATTTTTTGTACATCCCTACCATGTTCAATTACCCATTCTTTTGCAAAAGAATACTATCAAAGATATCCTTTCTACTATTGTCATAGTAATCACTTTATCTTTTCTTATCATGACAATTTCATATTTGACTACTTTATTTATTTCTTGATATCCAAGAAATTAATTTCATAATCACTAAATATATGAAACCATACATCATGTCTTTTTCACCAAGTAAGTTGTTGTAAGGAGGCCTCGAATCCCCTGATGAAACTTGACAATATACTTGCTATTTGTTATAACTTCTTTCCAAAGTCAATACATGACTTTAATTTTTTTTTTTTTTTTTTGCATTCATAGTCAAATAGCATTATTTTTCTTAACACACCATATATACACAAGGGTGTAACGTATATAGTCATATTAGAGGACCATCAATTGTCCAATCAAGTGACTATAAAATCACACATTTATTCACCTTTCGCAATAGAGATTATATTCTGACTATGATCAAAATCATATCCATTACCTAAATGGGTCAAATAGCATTCATATTTCCATCTTTATACTCACGAGATCTTTGATTCATGGCTTCAAAAGTAAATTTCAAAATTTACTACATCTCAAAATTTTATAGAACCACGAGATTATAGATCATATCCAAGCCATATATAAAAAAACCATATGCACCATCATAAATATGCATAGCATGATCTCGATCTCAAATATATGACTCACGTTATATATTCTCATTAGAAGATTTCATGCCAGAATAGTGATATTGTTATATAAACCAATGATTTCCACTATTCTACGTTGACTAGAAAAATATGCTTATGACTTATTTCATTTCTAGTCAAAACCACTTCTAGTCCAAACTTTATAACATAAAATAAAAAGAATGTGCAATCATATATAAAACCCATTTAGCTTATGGTTTTTAACAAAAACAACCAAAATTATTTATATTATATGATCATCTACAAACTTTCATTTTAGTAATGAAAATAATGTTTCATGAATATCATCCAAATGCTAGTTACTAATATATTAATTTAAATAAACAAATAAATTCATATATCAAATTAAATATATTGGATAGAAGCCTATTCAACTAATGTTTAAACCATGTCTTCAACATCCAAAACAAAAATATTATTACGATCCATTAATTGATCATTTCCCAACCATGCATTTTCTTTCTATCCATCTTTTTTTCATGATATATAATATATAATATATAATTTTATGTAAATCATAATCATGCATCTTAAAAAGTCATGCATACAATGAACTAGCATTTGATTTTTTTTGTCAAGTAATTGATGCAGGAGACACCCATATCTTTTGCATAATGCAACTCAATAAACACATAACAATTGAAATCTAAATCATGCAATAAAAGTAAAACAATAAATTTACATACATTTTCTTCTCATAAAGATTTCTTCTAAATTAAAATTTGACAAGATCATCAACCTTGATGCAACCACATTTGTCGATATCCATCCTCATAGTACCATGCTTGTAGTGGCATGTGAATGCACGATGAACAAACAAGCCTTCTTTAATTTCTTCATAAATTGCGCAATGTGGGGATAAAAATAAACTTATAAGAAATTAACAAATGCTTCAACGCGTGTACCAATGCCACTTTCTTTAATGTTCTGTTTGCCCCCAACTATATTAAAGTATGCAAAAGAGTTATTGGAAAATGAATCTCGAGGATACAATGAATCCCAATGATTGTCTACGTTTTGCATTGACAGAAACAATTTACTGAGCACTGCACGGAACATAACAAGGATATCAATTTCTATAAAAAAAATCTACAATAATTCTTTATAGAACAATCTAGGAATATAAAATATGGTAAGAAAGCTATGTTTTTAAGTGTGTCACACAAATGAAATTTCTTTCTTATTTATAAGAGGTCTCATGTCTCTTCATAGGGACATAACTACTTAAATGGATAGTCATATCTTTTGCAATAAACATAATTATTCAATATATATCTACTTGAATAATTATGACTATTTATTAATAACCAAGTGACATAACTTTTGATTACATATAACTTTTCATTTACAACTATTGAAACACTACGTGCATTTTGAAAATATTCAAATATATGTCATTAAAATATATGTCATTAGTTGAATAGGTACCTTTTTTCTGTTGATGTAATGGGTACCTTCTATGTGCTTGATGTCTTCTTGATATGAACTAGTATTATGTGCCTCTTTATAGCATCATTAACAAAACCAATGTTGCCAACATACCTAAAGGAGGTTAATGATGGTTGGCACTTAGGGCTAGTTTGGCAATGCTTTTGAAAAGTGCTTTTGAAAAGTGCTGTGGAAAAGTGCTTTTGAGAAGTGCTTTTGAAAAGTTTGCTTTAAAATTTGAGTGTTTAGCATTGCTGTCAAAAAGTACTTTTGAGAAATAAAATGTCCATTTTAGACATGTTATTATCAAGTAACAAATATACATTTAAATAAATTTTAAATTAGTTAATATTATTATATTTTAGTAAGAATATAAAAATTACTATAACTTGTTAATATTTTAATATATGAAATATAAATTTGAATTTTAAATATTTGTAAGTAATAAATATTAATTAGTTATAAATTTTAATTAGAATATATAAACTACATTTTAAATATTTAAATATAACTATTAAATATTTGTAATTAATATTTTAAAGATATTTTTATTTTTAATTAATAATTTTAACACATTTGTAATTATGCTCTACGAAAAAAAAAAAGAAAGTACTATGTTATTAGAAGGGTGAAAAAGTAATTAAGCAGTAAAAGTACTTTTGGGAGAGGAAAAGCTAAAATTTTAGCTTCTCCTTTTAGAAGTCTTTTGAAAAGACTTCGAAAAGCCAAAAATTCCAAATTAAGCGAACATTTCAAGATGACTTTTCTTCCAAAAGTGCTTTTGGAGCCAGAAGTGCTTTTGAAAAGCAATGAAGAACTGGACCTTAGTTTTAAGGGTATTAACGGTTGAAGTCGGATTGGTTTTGAAATATTTCGAATTTTCAAAAATCAAACTGAATTTGAATATTTTATATAGCATTTTAAAGTATTTTACTAATTTAAATATAAAAAATATTTTTATTTAAAAAAATCTTAATGCTTAGTTTGGGCCCCAAATTATGCATGTTTTCTCACTTTGGTACATAAATTTTTTTGTCCTAAATTGGTACTTAATCTATCATTTCGTTGCCCGGTTCTGCCATTTTTCTGTAACAACGTTAAAAATCGGTAGCCATGTGGTGCCAACCAAAATGTGCTATGTGACATATCCAACTAATCACAATGTGCCACATGGAATTTAAACTTATTTAAAATAAAAATATTAAATTTAAATTAAAAACACATTTGACTTTGACTCACCTTTGATCGGGGTTGACCACCGTTGACCATCCACTTGGCACTATTAAAATGCACCATGTGTCTCCTTTTTTTTTAAAATATTATTCATATTATATTGATTAAAAATGTAAAATATCATATATAATATATAAATAATTCAAAAAAATTTTAAATTTTAAAAATTTTATAAAATTCTGAAATATATAAATATAAATTTTAAAAAGTCAAAATAATATATAAAATTTTCATTTTTATAAAAAAGTATTTAAATTTTAAAAAAATTGCAAAAAACTTAATTTTCAAATATATATATATTCTAAACGAATTAAATATTTTCTAAACAATTTAATTTAAACTACATTAAAGCTAAACCAAGTATAATAATTGAAATCTGTTACTTAAATTTAAAGGTTTATATTTTGAATCTGATCTCTGTTGTTTTATGATATGTTATTGTTCTTTTGATTGAGCTCCCAAGCTTTCTCATGAGTTAATGAAGTGGTTTGCATGGACAAAGAAAAAAGCTCTTAGATGATTTTATTCTGGACTCATCAATATGAAAGTGAAGTTTGACAATCATCGGATACTCAACTTTTCTTAAATTCAAGACAATGACTGCCATTAAATATGGCACAAAGAATATGTCATGTGACAAATCTATAAATAATTATTGTTTCAAAAGAAAACGAAACACTTCTTTTTTGTGTTTCAAACATTTATTGCTTTAAAGAATTCGTTGCTAAATCATTTTCCATAATCAATTATGTCCTCTTTTTTTTTGTTTTCCCTTAACTGAAACAGAACTAATTTTATTCAAATAAGATACGATTGAATTTGAAAACTTTTACTCAAAATTTAACAATTAGAGTAACATTTTTTTCTGTTTCTATCCTATCCAACAAACTTAAATATTTGTGATTTATTTATCTAAAGAGAGAAATTTTATATAGTTGTCAGTCATTTTATTTTATTTTAAGATTTTGAAATTTAAGTTTAATTATTAATTTTGTTAAAAAATTGTTGAATTCTTTGATGTAATATTTTGAAAAAAATACTTGTTTTACAGTCATGTAATAAAAAATTGTGTAAGTAATGGATTTGAATTTAACAAAAGAATTTAATGGTGTTATAAATTGGACTTGTATTTTTAAATCGAAAAATATTAAATTTCTTAAAAAAAAATTAAGGAGATTAAATTCTAAATGTATGAAAAGTAGTTACATATATAAAAATAAATAAATAATAACAAAAATAATTGTTATCAAACTAAACCTAATTTAAATGGTCTATATGTAGTTCTTTATCCAAACTCAAATCGAGTTGATTCAATAATTCATTTCATAGCAAAAGATTGTAAAGTTGGGTGAGACCACATAGGACATAGGTGGGACCATTTAAGATCACCATAGTGTCAACCTACCTAACCTTATAGCGCCCGACTATTGGCTTTTGGCCTTTCCCGCTAATACCAACTTTTCGCATAGCACCTCAAGACAATGGATGACTGGTATATATATAAGGCTCAGACCATGAGAAGAGGATCAAGCAATTCACTACCTTTCTCCTTTGCAAAACCAAGATTCCCTTCTCTTTCTCTCCTTACAACTTCGACCACCAAGCTCAACTGCTCTCCGCCTTGTCCTAAAAAAGGCAAACCAACCATCTTAACCACCTTCTCATCCTCGTATCGACAATTGATGCAGTGAGCATGGATCGAACACCCAATCAAGAGAATGGGTTCAAATTTCTAATCGTCGCCTCGACGTGCGTGCACCGAAACTATGAATCAACACACAGTTTAAGAATTTAAAATGGCTTTACAGCAAGTGTAACAGGTCAGTTGTAATAGTTATAAGTGTTATAATGGAACACTTCGAGTATTCCAATGATCAAACCTAAAGGATTGCCAAATTGGTAAATGTGTTTATCAAGTTAATTAAAAGTCAAGCAATTACTAATTTAATCGAGTCATAAATTATTAATCCAAATTCCAAAACAAATTGTTTATAAACTAAACTTAAATTATCAATTAAACAAACTAATCTAATTTTCTTCCCTATTGCTTTAGACAATGAAAATGATAAAACGATAGTCAATTGTTTCGTTACTCGCTAACTAAGCTAACAAACATATACTGATTGTATTGTTTGTCACTCTTAACTAAGAATCTCCTCTCGGTCTCATCCTAGGCTAAAAGATACCACCTAGGTTCTCCTCTCAGTCTCACTATTCGGCACAATTATATCAAACTATCTAATGATAAACTTTCCTCTCAATCTCATTTATCTAGATTTTCTATTAGAGGTGTCAATTCTAACATATTAAATATTTCGATATAATCGAACAATCAATTATTCAAGAATAAACATTAGCTTAAACTAACAAATAATTAATCAACCAACCGTCAACCATTTTAGCACATAATAAATAATATTTTGATTGTTTCAACTAATTATCCTATTATTATTATTATTTGTTTTGAATTTAAAAGAGAGAGAAAGAAACAAGCATATTAATTAACCTCCCAAAATCTACTACTAAAACCGTTTTGCTTTTTTTCTCACGTTTCTTGCATCTTCTTTGGTTCTTTATTCTTTTGTTTTATCTTCCATACCTATTCACGTTCTGTTCCTTTTTCCTCTTTTTTTTTTTTTTTTTTTTTTTTTTTTTGGGTTCTGCTCCCTTTCTTTATTTGTTATTTAATTGGCTGCATTTAAACAATCGGGGGTTTTGTGGATTGGCCTGACGGTGGCACTGTTAGTTTCAATCAAGAGTAAGTGCGTTGTTGTGTTTCCTTGCTACTGATTTTGATTTCGTTTTGGGTTAATATAGTTGTTGTTTGGGTGGTGGTGTTGTTGAAAAAATGGATTTGGAAAGCATAAAAAAATAAATTTAGGGAAAAATTGAAGTTTTAAACTTTTGTTTTTTAAAACAAGATATTGGTTGTGATATTTAAAATAATAAACATTTAATCAAAATTTTACCTTTTCAATTTGTTTAGGATGAGCGCTTTGACTGAGTAGTATTCTCCGTTATCCTCAAACAATCTACCGAATGTGGTCTCGTTTTGAATTAGAAAAATTTTCACAAAAATTACTAGTGAGGTAATTTTTTAATTTCTTAAAACTTTTGGGTCAAGTTGTAAATCAAAAAAATATCTATAGAAATTTTCTGAATAATTTTTCGAGAATTTTCTCTTAAATTTAAGTGTATGTAAATAATAACGAAGACTCTCTTTATATAGGAGAGTTTAACTATGATTAAACTTAATAACTTTAATATTCAATTAATATAATATTTATTAAGATAAATATTAGATTAAATTTAATATTAAAGTTTATTAAAATAATGGAACATTAAATTAAATTTACTATTAAGCTAATCACTTTAATATTAAATTAATAAAATATTATTAAGATAAGTATTAATTTAATTTAATAGTAAACAATTAAAATAATATTATTTTTGGAATAATTAATTTGAAATCAAATTCTCTGGTAGAGTCCTAGTAGGAGTGTAACTCTTCCACTGCTCAACCACCGATGAACAATCGCCGCTGGCCACCGAGATGCCGCCGTCATAGCTACCGGCACTGTTGTGTCCAGTGATGTAAGTGCAACACTTACGGCACCCCAAGTCGGTTCGATTTGAGTCAATGACGACCCGATCGGTCCGATCTAGCCACCAGTTGGACTGTTGGACTGTTAGCCTGGTTTCACATACCGAGTCGGGTTTGACCAATTTTTGGGTCTTAGTCTCGATTTTGGCCTATCGGGCCCAATTTACGATCTCAGGTTCAATTACCCATTAGGCCAATTGTCTGACTTAAAAATTAACTTCCAAAAATACCAAATCAATTTTAATTAATTTGATTAATTTAATTTTACTTGATCAAAATTAATTTTTCCAAAAATCACTTAGATTTTCCAAATTAATTTTTCAAGAAAATTCTTTAATCAAATTCTCTAATTGAACAATTTTTGATGAGCACCTAATTTAATTCTACATCAAATAAATCGACTCAATTAAATTATTCTAAAAGTCGGAGAATTTTCTTCTAATTCAAATGTATTCCAATCGATCTTTTGTTGAGCTAGCGGAGGGACCAATCGATCATATACAATTAGGCTCTAGTGATTGTAATTATGTTAAGAAACATCGTTCAGATAATTCGCAATTATTTAATTATGGAGTTAGTCCATAAGAAGTACCATGATTGAAAACTCCTTATTGTATACTATTTACGAAAGCAATTCATCTAACTGCTTTGTTTAATGACCTCGTCATCTGTGTGTTACCCTCATATTATATCCTTGATTTCTTTGAGTTAAATCTGTTCACTCAATATAATTTTATTTTATCTCATTGTCATCATTGTGTCTTCTTAATGATTAATATGATCAGTATCAACAAATGACTATGATAAATTGCTCGTTCGAGAACAAGCAACCCGTGGTCACATTCCATATTTATCAATCCACACAATGCTAATGAGAGGATACCATTAACTCTTTAATTGAGCTATGAATTTCACTGTTGCTAGTAAAGTCATGCCATACAAAAGTCATATACCCAACATATTGACTATGGGCTCGATCAGCATTAGAGCACAAGCCTCCACTTATATCAAAGCACATGAGCTGTATACGCATGGTTAGTGACTAACCTAGGATTTAGGTAAATCACACAATGAACGTCACAGGTGAATTAATTGACAAACTGATTCAGGATTAATTCATCTTGGGTCCAGTCCAATGTATCATTATACCAATGAATACATCTATGTCTCTACTCGTAGAGTTAGCTGCTCTGATAACTAAGACGAGCCATCTCCCCAGCTGGAATTGTAAACGACATAATAATCCTTCTTAGTATTTATGTAACGCCCTAAAATTCTTATTCTTGCTTTTGTGAAAATATGACACAAATGTGTATCTGCTTCAGTGGTTAAGTGTTCTGGGTGTGTGTGTGAGGTCCCAAGTTCAAGCCTTAGCTTTGACAATTTTTGTTATTTTTAGATTCAATCCCTACCTTTGTTCTGTGGGCTTATATTTAATTATCTGTAAATTCGAATCAGAATGAGCCTACTGGTTCGAGTGGTAAAGAAGTTTGTGTGTTGTCTGAAGGTCATTTGTTCGAATCACTACACGAGCGTGGGTATTAATTTTTGCTTGTTTGACTGAAAGAGTTTAGATTGTATTGAAAGACTGAGAGTGGGTGGTTAGGATATGAAATAGTGGAGAGTTATCAGGATATCTCAAAGCAAATCTTGTTCCCTCTCCTCAAATTTTCTAACGTTAATTTCTATTTCCCTACTATTATTAGTTTTCCTTATTCTTTTTCTCCCTTTGTTGTTGCTTTTCTTTCTTTTGAATCAATATTCTGTGCATCGTTATTTCAGCATTTTTGTGCGATATCGGTAACTTGGTGAGTGTGTTTTCAACATTGATTAATGAATCTTGGTTTAATGGAATTTGTTTTATGTTTAGAAGAGGTTTAAGATGTAACACCCCAAATTTGGGGCCTGGGAGAAATAAGTTTTGGAACAAGGGATCAGTTATGAGATTGCACATAAGTATTTAGTTGTGCAAGAAAATGGCACAATTAATTTCTTACCTTAATGGTTAAGTGAGTTTGGAGTGTTTGGGAATGTTTGGGAAGTCTTGGGTTCAAACCTAGGCTTTAGCAAAATTTTTAATTTTTAAGTGAATAAGGCCCTTGGTTCTAGAGAGTAGGCTTTAAGAATAATTGTGACGGAAATGTGACACAAAAAGAGCTTGTGGTTTAGTGGCAAGGTGGCGTGTAGAGTAACCTTGGGGCCTGAGGTTCGAATCTTGAGCTGCACAAGGAGTGTTTTTTTTTTTGTCACCTGTGTGGTGAGGTGGTGATGTTTGACTGAAACAATGTTGAAAAGAGTTTGAACTGGTCATGGAGGGATATTAGGAGTAAATCATGGAGAAGATTATCGAGAGATTTATGGAGAGAAACAAGGAGGTTGAAGTGTGTAGGGATGGGTGTGCCGAATTGGTAAACGGAAGTCTAGAAAATTTGGCTGAGGGGTTTTTCTCTCATTCTGGTCAATTTTGTCACCTGTTTTCAGAACTTCTAATTTCTTGTTTCTTCCTTTTCTCTCCAGTGCCGAAATTGCAATTAACCATTCGTGCATTTTTTTTTGTTCAGCTTCTGCTGTTCTGGCGAAATGTTAAACTACTCTTTTCAAGTCCATTCCTTTCCTTTCTTTTGCACTAATCTCTGCCAAAACCCCCTTTTTCTCTATTCTTTTCAAGCTTTGGCCAACTGCCCCTTTTCATCTCTTTTACTTATTGACTTTTGTTTCGGCCAAACCCATCACCTTTGCCTCTCTCTTTGATTCTTTCTCTTTTTCAGCATTTTGGTAGGTTTTCTTACTTTGGCCGAAACTCAGTACTGTCCCTCTCTGTTTCAGTTCTGCAAGTGTTTCTGACAAGTCGGTAAGTTTTCATATTTCCTCTTTTCATTCAAATATGTTCCCTCTAATCTTTTTCTAAAAAACTGAATATTCTTTTCCATATATACTCTAACTAAGGTTCTCGTTCCTTCTTTGCGATGTGGTGTTCAATGGGATTCTAGGGAGTACAAGTTGTTTGGCAACCGATCGAAACCTTTTCCCTCGTTATTCAATCAAGGTAAAAGCCTTACCTTACTTTCTGAATAAAATTCGATTATCTCTTTGATTCTGTAAGATTGATATTTTTGGATTTAAGCCACATTTATAATCGATCCATCTCAATTGGATCTGTTATTAATGCAATAAACCGGCAAGAAGTGTGCGATCGTTTTCAACCAATGATCTTGTTGAAATAAATCGCTTATCATTCGGTCAAGGTAAGTAGCATGTACCATATTGGGGATTAAGTGTTAATAAGAGGGTGTTTACCCTAGCGATTGAAGGACTGACATTGGGTCATGTTTGAATCTAGGTATGTGTACGTGGAGATTTGCGCTCTTCTCGTAAACAGGTGTGTACACACACACTGATTAGACTGTAAAAAGGCAAAAGCCGAAAAATCGAAAATATGGCACATGATGCCACATGAACATGCGATCGCTCGTGTGATAACTTGGGTCCACGAAACATGACAATTGACTATAGAGGCCGCCATGAGCATTCTTATAGACATAGGCCGTTCTGGGCCACATTGGGCCGAAATGGGTCATGTAGACCCAATGGGCTCTGGGCCTCACATGGATAAAATTCACAAAATATTGATAATACTAGACTGGGTTGTGTAGTTCACGTGGCCGTTTTCATTTTCAGGCTTAGTGGGCCACACGGGAGTGTGAGCCCACATGGGCCGCATAATGGGCTTTAAGCCCATTTACCCTGTTATGTATGTTGAGGTTACACGAGTCGTCTGAGATGGCTATGGACCTTCTGTTGGGTCGGTAAGCATGCCTAGACCCTAATTTGATAAAATTGACCGATATACCCCTGAAAGGTAAGATGACTATTTTGCCCCTCGAGGGTAAATGATTGATTTGTCTGTGATTTGTATGACTGATTTTGTGCATGACATTCTACATACATGACATATCGCATGGGGACTGGGACACTGTTATGGAGGAAGAATACCATACTAGTGGCTGTGCCACATATATTGATACTGGCAACTTGGCTACAAATTTTGGTTAATGCCGCAACCGGTGCTAACATTGTAAGTGTAGGGATAGATGGGTGATTTATTCCCCACAGTAAGTGCAAAGTTGGACGGAGGAAAGTGTAGGGTTGGATGGATAACATGCATTGTTCATATGGGATTTGGTACTGATATGGGCTAGGTCCAACTGTTACCGATATGGGTAAGGCCCAACTAATACTGTTTAGGCTAAGCCCAATTGTTACTGTAATGGGCTCAGGCCCAGACTGTTGCTGTATTTTACATACCTGACTGACTGCATATTAAGGGATTACACACTAAGTTTTCATAAACTCACCTCGTTTTTAACTATACAGGTAATCCCCAGCGTTAGGTGGATCGGTGTTGCGAGGAACTCGGAGATGGCCACACTACTGCTCATGTTTTCTTTTATTTGGCTTTAATTTACTATTAAACTTCATTCTGGGTTTTTGAATTATGTAATAAGGCCTCTATATAATTTTCTAGCTATTAATTTGGGATTTGATTTATTTTGATTTATATATGTTAGAAGTAGAATGCGGTTTTCTAAAACGATAACTATTTTCAAAACATCACGTTTCCGCAATACTGATGAAATGCTTCCGTAACAAACCATGCTTTAAAAGTAATGACCTTTTAAAATGGATAAAAAATGGCTAGAATGAGTTGAGTTTTAACAAAGAGGCTTTAACCTTCTTATAGGTTTTCGTCAACAAGAGCAAGTTTTCTAAAAGTACTCCAATGTGACACCGCCAGATTCAACCATAACGTCTAGGCTGGGTTTGGGGTGTTACATTTAGTGGTATAGAGGCAATTTACAAAACTCGACTGTGGAATGGGTTTCCAAATTTTTTATTTCAATAAGTTATTTTTCAATATGTGAAATGTTTGAGATAGTTCTTCTAAAAAGTGTGGTACACTGAGTCTCCGGCGTAGATTCTGTAAGTCATTCTAAAACTGTTGCTTGTTTACACTAAAATGCAGTAGATAGAAATACTGATACTACTGTAAATGGTGGACTGTACTGAAACTCTCTAGTTAGAGTAAACTGAACACTGTAGTGAAAACTTTGATCTGCGAGAACAAACTTTAATTACTGCTTTTCATAAAACATCTGCTAATAAATATTGGAATTGAAAACTGATGCATAAAATTTCTAAAATAAATAATACGCAAATCAATAATGAGCACTAAAGGTACTCGTGGAAGGGGTACAAGAGGCCGCAGTAGAGGCCGTAGAAGTGCTAGGGCTGGGTCTTCGGCATCGGGCCGCATGCCTAACGTTGAGGCAAAGGAGACACTAGCTTCACCGGTAACTTAGATGGGATCATACGATCGAGCGACTGGGGATGATATACTATCCCAAGCTAAGGTCTGAATTTGGAGAGGGTCACCGGGACCAGGGCAAGTGCTGTGAGCCGTGGGTCGATTTTAGAACAACTCCGGTCAAACGAGTGAAAATCTTTAGGGGTATTTCTGGAGTAGCCCCTAATGTAGCTAAATACTGGTTAAAAGTCACGGAGAGAATAATGGACGATCTCGACTGCACTCCTGAGCAAAAACTAAAGGGTGCAGTGTCACTACTGCGAGATGAGGCCTATCAATGGTGGCTTACCGTGAGAGAGGGTACTCAAGCAGACTGGTTAATATGGGAATTCCTTAAAGCTGCATTTTTAAGGGAAATATATGGACGCAAGTTATGTGGACACCCGAAGAAGGGAATTTCTGAACTTGACTTGGGGATAAGTCTGTGGCGGAATACGAGGTGAAATTTCTAAGACTTAGTTGCTATGCTCAAGGGATGGTGGCAACTGAATATAAGTGTTGTGTTCGTTTCAAGGACGGCTTCAGGGATAGTCTGCGGATTCTGATAGCTCCACAGAGGGAGCGAGATTTTGCTGCATTAGTGGAAAAGCGAAGATTACCGATGAGGTAAAACGCGTCGAGCGCCAGAATCGTGAAAAGGAAAGGGGTAGAAATAATAGGGATGCTGCCCTCAAGTTCGTTTGTGATGCCCAATAAAAAAGCCAAAGTTGATGGGCCAGTCAAAGTTGGGGCCCCTGTTGCTATTGCTGGATCTCAGCCTTATGTGGATTGTAGAAAGAGCCATCATGGTGAGTGCTGGAAAAGAACTAGAGCCTGTTTGAGATGCGGATCAATGGAGCACTGTTTCAGAGAGTGCCCACGGAGACCCAATCAGGTGAAACCTTCTGGTATGGGTAATGTACAACCGTCGAGGGGTGGTCAGCAGCCACCTAAAGGCCATGGAAATGGTATGGGCCGTGGTCGTGGAGCACCTCATGCGGAGGTGAAGGAGCCAGCTCTAGTGTATACTGCATGTCACCGAGAGGATAGAGACGCCCCAGATATGAATATCGGTACGTTCTTTATCCATAATGTACTATATACCTAATTTGGAACTAGAGTGCGCAGTGGGAGCGTAGCGGTGTAATCTATATATGCGACCATTTTGATAGTTGGAAATTTTGAGGACGAAATTTATTTAAGGGAGGTAGAGTTGTAACGCCCCGAATTTTGGGCCTAGGAGAAATAGGTTTTGAAACAGGGGAACAGTTATGAGACTACACATAAGAAGTTAGTTGTGCAAAAAAATGGCACAATTGATTGCTTGCCTTAATGGTTAAGTGAGTTTGGAGTGTTTGAGAATGTTTGGGAAGTCCTGGGTTCAAACCTAGGCTTTAGCAAAATTTTTAATTTTTAAGTGAATAAGGCCCTTGGTTCTGGAGAGTAGGCTTTAAAAGTAATTGTAGAGAAATGTGACACAAAAAGAGCTCGTGGTTTAGTGGCAAGGTGGCGTGTAGAGTAACCTTGGGGTCTGAGGTTTGAATCTTGAGCTGCACATGGAGTGTTATTTTTTGTCACCTGTGTAGTGAGGTGGTGATGTTTGACTGAAACACTGTTGAAAGGAGTTTGAACTGGTCATGGAGGGATATTAGAAGCAAATCATGGAGATTATGGAGAGATTTGTGGAAAAAAGCAAGGAGGTTGAAGTGTGTGGGGATGGTTGTGCCGAATTGGTATAGGGAAGTCTAGGAAATTTGGCTGAGGGGTTTTTCTCTCATTTTGATCAGTTTTATCACTGGTTTTGAAGCTTCTCATTTCTGTTTCTTCCTTTTCTCTCTAGTGCCAAAATTGCAATTGACCATTCATGGATTTTTGTTCTTCGACTCCAACTGTTCTGGCGAAGTGTTAAGCTACTCTTTTCAAGTCCATTCCTTTCCTTTCTTTTGTACCAACCTCTGCCGAAACCACTTTCTTCTTTGGCCAACTGCCCTTTTTCATCTCTTTTACTTATTGACTGCTGTTTCGGCCGAACCCATCACCTTTGCCTCTCCCTTGTGATTCTTTCTCTTTTTCTGCATTTTGGTAGGTTTTCTTACTTTGGTCAAAACTTAGTACTATCCCTCTCTGTTTTGGTTCTGCAAGTGTTTCTGACAAGTCAGTAAGTGTTCATATTTCCTCTTTTCATTCAAATCTGTTCCCTCTGATCTTTTTCTAAAAAGCCAAATATTATTTTCCATATATGCTCTGACTGCGGTTCTCGTTCCTTCTTTGCAATGTAGTGTTCATGGGATTCTAGGGAGTACAAGTTGTTTGGGAAGCGATCGAAACCTTTTCCCTCGTTATTCAATCAAGGTAAAAGTATTACCTTACTTTCTAAATAAAAGTCGATTATCTCTTTGATTCTGTAAGATTGATATTTATGGATTTAAGCCACATTTATAATCGATCCATCTCAATGGGATCTGTTGTTAATGCAGTAAATTGACAAAAAGTGTACGATCGTTTTCAACCAGTGACCTTGGTGAAATCAATCGCTTATCATTCGGTCAAGGTAAGTAGCATGTACCATATTGGGGATTAAGTGTTAATAAGAGGGTTTTTACCCTAACGATTGAAGGACTTGGGTCATGTTTGAATCTAGGTTGGTGTACGTGGAGATTTGCGCTCTTCTAGTAAACAAGCGTGTACACACACACTGATTAGACTATAAAACGGCAAAAGCCGAAAAGCCAGAAATATGGCACACGATGCCACATGAGTATGCGATCGCTCGTGTGATAACTCGGGTCCACGAAACATGATAATTGACTGTAGAGATTGTCATGAGCGTTCTTGTAGACATAGGCCGTTCTGGGCCATGTTGGGCTGGAATGAGCTGTAAGGGTCCAATGGGCTCGTGGGCCCCACACAGATAAATTCCACAAAATGTGGATAATACTAGACTGGGTTGTGTAGTTCACGTGGCAGTGGTCATTTTCAGGCTTAGTGGGCTACATGGGAGTGTGGGCCCACATGGGCCGCATAATGGGCTTTGGGCCCCTTTACACTGTTATGTATGTTGAGGTTACACGAGTCATCCAAGACGGCTATGGACCTTCTATTGGGTCAGTATGCTTGTCTAGACCCTAATTCGATAAAATTGATCGATATACCCCTAAAGGGTAAGATGACTATTTTGCCCCTCAAGGGTAAATAACTGATTTGTTTGTGATTTGTATGACTAATTTTGTGCATGAAATTCTGCATACACGACATATTGTATAGGGATTAGGACACTGTTATGGAGGAAAAATATCGTACTGGTGGTTGTGCATCATATATTAATACTGGCAACTTGGCTGCGAATTTTTGTTAGTGCCGTAACCGGTGCGAACATTGTAAATGTAGGGATGGGTGGGTGATTTATTCCCCACAACAAGTGCAGGGTTGGATAGAGTCAAGTGCAGGGTTGGATGGGATAACATGCATTGTTCATATAGGATTTGGTATTGATATGGGCTAGGTCCAATGGTTATCGATATGGGTTAAGGCCCAACTAATACTATTTGGGCTAAGCCCAATTATTGCTATAATGGGCTCAGGCCTAGACTATTGCTGCATTCTACATACCTGACTGACTGCATATTAAGGGATTACAGACTGAGTTTTCGTAAACTCACATTGTTTTTAAATGTACAGGTAATCCCCAGCATTAGGCTGATCTGTGCTACGAGGGACTCGGAGATGGCCACACTACTGCTCCTGTTTTCTTTTATTTAGCTTTAATTTACTATTAAATTTCGTTCTGGGTTTTTGAATTATGTAATAAGGCCTTTCTATAATTTTTTTAGATTTTAATTTGGGATTTGATTTATTATGATTTATATATGTTAGAAGTAGAATGCAATTTTCTAAAACGATAACTATTTTCAAAACATCACGTTTTGCAATACTATTGAAATACTTCCGCAACAAACCGTGCTTTAAAAGTAATGACCTTTTAAAATGGATAAGAAATGGCTAGAATGAGTTGAGTTTTAACAAAGAGGCTATAACCTTCCTACGAGTTTTTATCAACAAGAGCAATTTTTATAAAAGCACTCCAATGTGACACTGCCAGATTCGACCATAACATCTAGGCCGGGTTTTGGGTGTTACATAAGGGCTGGAGGTTTTCAATCGACACCTAAATTTCTCGTAAGCATCGTTGTCATTCTAAGGTAAGCATTTTTAGTGAATCAAATACTTAACTTTTACGAGATAGTTCGGTTCAATGTCGTTATAAGAGATTAGTTTGGGCTTTGATTGGTCAATTTTAGCTTCTGGTGATCTCGAGAGTGCTTTTACGTCAAAAATGTACCAAGTGTGTACCCGAAAGGCAAAAATCGAACATTCAGCAAAAGTTGAAAAAGGCCACTATCGACACCACACGGGTGTGTGGTCACCCGTATGGCAGGCCGTGTACAATAGCAGAACCGTGTGATTGACGAAGGCCAGACTGTGCACAAGACACGGCCGTGTGATGGCTGGCCACACGGGCTAAACCAAACTAGACGTATGGTCCCACACAAACACGTCACAGGGGCGTGTGATGGCCGTGTAATCCACATGGACAAGGCCAATCGGGGCGTATGGGCCACATGGGCATGTGGGCCCATTTAGCTAAATGTTTTCTAGGGTTGCACGGGTCACCCAAGTCAACTGTGAACCTACAATGGGGTCGGTAAGCGCTACTTAGACCCTAAATCGTGTGACCTAAATATATAATGTATGTATTGAGCATGTTAAATTTATGTATGTTTACTGATCCGTATGTATGACTGATAATTGAATTTTAGCATGTAAGCATGTATTTCTGTATGTTTGCAATGAGCATGTTTAGGGATGATGGATTATTGGAGGAACTGTACTGAAATGCTTTCATGCCTATTATCTAGCAGCTTAACTACAATATTACTGATATTTGCTGCATTCTGTACGACTTGGTGTGTAAGGCTGGGTGGGTGTTTTAAACACCACATAGTGTGTAGGGATGGTCAGAGATGGTGTGTAGAGGCTGGTGGGTAGGATATTGATTTCTATTACTATGTGCATACTGTATCGGGCTAAGGCCCTAATTTATATCTGAAATTGTATCTGAATGGGCTAAGTCCAAAACTATGTCTGAATCTGTAATGGGCTTAGGCCCCAACTACATTTGACTGATAACTATTGTTTGACTGTATGCATGTCTTCGGTGGGAACTACAAACTGAGTTTACGTAAACTCACCACTTTCTGTTTTAACTGTACAAGTAATCCCCAGACTTAGACAGATTAGTCAAATTTACTCTACTGAGGCCCAAACTCGACGGTGACCACATGTTTATTGATCAGCTTTAATAATCATTAAGGTTTTTACTTCCTGTTTCGTTTGAGGTATTTTTGTTGTAATTTGGGACTTTTGGAATTTTTGCCTTTATTTTGGATTTTAATTGTATCCATGGACTTTTAAACTGCAAAACTCAATGAAAACTCGGTTTGATTAAAAACAACATTTTTTCTAAACACGAACAATTTTCTTTAAATATTACGATTTTAAAAGCTTCCGCTACAGAATGTGTTTTTAAATGTATCAAATTAACGAGAAAATAATTTTGAAATTGATGAAGTATAAATAGAAGCTAATAAACGGAAACAGTCTTAACTTGATAAATGCATTTCAAATCCCACTACATGTGACATCGCCAGATTTGACCATAACGTCTAGGCCGGGTTTGGGGTGTTACAATTTAAATCAAATGCTCACTTTGATTCTTTTACGAGATTACAGACTCATTTAGATTATCTACTGAAGTAAGTTATCTTTCTCGCAATATAAACATTCTTTACAATGCCACTTATCTTCAGTTTGAATTTTAGACAATCAATGAGCTAATATTTGCTTGCCAGAATTTTGCTATGCATGCAAAATATAAAAAACATAAATACAAAATACAGAATACATAATAATAAAATATGAAATTAACTTTATTTATTTATTCATCGTTCAAATAAATAGAAAACAATTACATGTTTACTACAATATGGACACATTTCCCAACAGTTGTGGATTTTATTGTGATTAAACATTTCATGGTTCATGGTTAGGGAATGAGTTGAAAATCATGCTACAATAGTAGAGTAAATTTTGTTGTAGACGCTAATTTTGAGTCGTATGTACTCGAATTTTTTGCTATAAGGTTTTAATTTTTGCTATAGGAAAAGGGGTTTTTATTGGGGAATTTGATGATTAATCGATTTAATTGAATGGATGTTTTTAGGATTCTGGAGTTTTTGGTTGTGAGGCTAGTCAGAACATCAATCAGGTGTGTGAAAACAACTAAAAAATCCTTTAGAAATTTGACTGAAATCACAAAATAGAGGCAATTGCAAAGCGCTTAGATTTCACACTACCGACACATAGCAGGTGGTAGGTCATGTGTAGCACCTGCAGTAGTGTGGGGTTTTGCTGATTGTGTGGTATGACGGTGTGTGACACACATGTAACACCCCAAACCCGGCCCAAACGTTATGACCGAATTTGGTATGCTACAGAGAAAACATTTTGAAAAAAAATCCCTTTAAGCCGTTTTAAATTTTTGATAAAAGATATTGTTTTGGTTTAATAATTTATTAGGTCGGGTTATTCTGATTCAAGTGTACCCGATGGCACAATAAAACATTTTTGCGTATTTATTTGAGAAAACATGTGTATCCATTTTCAAGTCATTAAGTTATTAAACAAATTATCCAAAAGCAGATAAAATAACCAAAATATAATCCTAGTAGGCCTTATTACAATTTAAGCAAAATAACCAACAATAAAATAAAAGTAGTTCATAAATCATTTAATCCAAATGTTCCTTTGCATGGCCACCTCGAGTTCTTAGGCTCCTTATCCACGATTTACGAGTCACCTGAAAATTTAAAGGAGAAGGTGAGTCACTAAGACTCAGTGCATAATCCCTCTCCCGAGTAAATGCCACAGTCTTACACAAATTATAACAAGCAATATATATGTATTATGCACCCAACCTAGCCATCCATAGCTCATTTTCTACCCCGTGTGGTACCAAACCACTGGTGGTGCCAAACCTTGGTGACTTAAAGTCACATATGTGATACCAAATCTTGGAGATACCAAATCTCGGTGTGCGAAGACACAAATCGAATGATGGGGCCAACCCATCGTGTGATACCAAATCACTGGCGTCAATCCCATATCTCAAAGTGGGGCCAACCCACGGTGGAATTAATCCACAGGGACGAGACGCTATGAGGTGCCAAACCTCTGGTGTCCGAAGACACGAATGTGATACCAAATCACTAGTGACCGAAGTCACAATCTTCCCCCTCCTCTCATGTTGCCCATACCAATGCAATATATATAAACAAATCATGTCAATATACCTTGATATGAATCATATAACAAAATCTCATAAATCGTAGATCATGATTTCAATCCTCATGTATTAACAACATATCGAAACGGACTTACCCAAATCCTCATTCATACCATCATGGTATCATCTCAAAAACTCATCATTTCGGCTTTAACAACATGAATAGTTATTTAACATACATATATACAAATATGAATCAAGTTATAAGTGTGTAAGATACGCACCTTTCACCAAAAATCCGATCTATCGCACTAGATCACTTTGTCCTACAATCGCCCAATACTAAAAATTATTAACAAAGGCCATTCAGCCAAACCACAACACTTTAATCCCAAAAACTTAGTCTTTCAAAAGAATGATGAATCGACAAGAATCCTTACCCTTTGACTTACCAACCATTGATTGCTAGAGAGATATAGGGCTTAAATCAATCGCTTCCAAAGTCCCAAAGAGCCTATCTTTCAAAACCGATTGTATAAAAATCAAAGAAAACTACCCTTGAATATTCGGCCAAAACAAAGACTATAAGAGAGGAAGAAGATTCGGCTATGGTTGATTTGTATTAACAACAAGGATTGAATTAAAATTGAGAAAGAGAAAGGAAAAACAAAAGAAGAAAATGGAAGAGATTTCAATGGAAAAGAAATGTTTATGGCTTAAAATAAAAGAAAGTAAAGAGAGATGGAGAGATGGAAATTTCGGCCAAGAGAGAGTGTAGGAGAAAAGTGATTTGAACAATATTGAAAGAAAGAAAAGGAGAGAGTTGTAGGAGAGATTCGGCCAAGCACTACTTTGCCAAAAGAAAGTGCACAAAAATACACAAGTTAGATTGTAGTTTCGGTTTCAAAAAGGCAAATGAAAGAAAGTAAAATGATGTGATTTGGTTAAACAAAAAGAGGCTAAAATCAAAAGTAAATTTGCACAAAATGCTTATGGTGCATTCGGCCAAAGAGTGATTTGTTTGGAGAGGAAGAGAAAAGTATGCCCAAAAGGTGAACAAAAGCTAAAGTTGGCCAAATATCCCCCCCAAACTACCTATCACATTCGGCCATCCCCCTTTTCCACACATGCCATCCACATTCAACCATTAAGGCCTAGGAAAACTTTCCAAAACATCCTCCACCCTTCATGCCTTTTCCCCTCATCATACCATAACCTTAAGAATCTTATCCCTACTTTCAAGCTTTCCTTAAACATATATTCAACTTACCAAAAGATGAAAGTCCAACCTATCATAAACATAAGTTGACCGTCCATAAATGCTATGATGAAATAAAAATCCTCAAAATGCTTTCCTTGATACTCGAACCACTAACCTCAAGCAACCTCTCAAGAGCCTTAACCATCTTGCCACTTATTCCTCTTGTGCTTTAATTTAACACTTAAATTAACTTAAGTGTCAAACTCACTTAATCCACTTCATTAAATAAATCATACTAAAAATTATTCTAGCTTCCTAAATAAAATCAAGCCTTCACAAGACTATGCTAAACATACATAATTCATACCCGAGCTAACACAAATAATAAAATAATACTCAAAATTTTCCTAAAGCCTATGGCCCAATCGGCCCAATCCTACTAGGCCCAATTTCGGGATATTACACACAACCATGTGAGATTAAGCAAGCCATGTGGTTGGACCGTGTGAGGCACACGGGCATGTGAAAATGTTCAGACCGTGTAAGTGGCTCGTGTGGACCACAAGGGTTAAGCTTTTGGGCCGTGTGGGCCTTTTTGGTCAATTTTAGTGCCCAATTAAGGGTCGTTTAGGGGACTTGATATTTGGGTCTGAGGATGTTGTAAAGGCTAGAAAACTGTAAGTCTAGTACTTAAGTTCATACGAGCAATATTAAAAGCTTGATAAATATGATAAGCCAAAACTAAATTATAAGTTATGTTACACGTAAAATGAATTATGTGAGTAAGCATATCATGTAACGTATGCTATATGTATGTATGTCGTCTATTTATGATTATGATATGAATAATATATGAATCTGATATGCATATGTTTGAGGTGGGATATGTTATAATGGATGAAGTGTATATGGAAGTATTTACTGCAAATATGGCGACTAGACCGCAAAACTAAATGTATGGCAGCTTAGCTACAAATATATGAATGGCACATCGTCACATATTGGTGTGACTGGATGGATGGACTTGTGTAGTTTAATATAGTGTGATTGGCTGGACAGAGTTGGTGGGTAGCTGATGGGGGTAGGATATGTTATACAAGTTATAATTTATATGATATGTTGATATAACCAGTATGATGTGCTATGGTATGATAAGCTATAAATCGTATGAATTCTGTCATGATATGAAATATGTGAAAAATAAGTTATGTGATATTCTGTTTAAAGTATTCTTTTATGTACTGTAAGTGTGGGTCAGATCACACGCTGGGCTTTAAGCTTACGATATTATTTGTTTGTCTTGTCTCATGTAACCATTCGAACTAGGATTGAACGGTGGCTTGGAGCTCGGAATTTCACGTTTTTTTTAAAAACTAATAATTTTTGGGTTGATTTATTTATTTGATTTGGACTTTTCGTACATTTTATTTGGGTTTGTAAGGCCCTAAAAATAGGTTTAGTAGTTTCAGGTAAGTTTACCGGGTTCCAAGTGAAAATTAAGAGTTAATCGGGTTTATTAGTGATTTTTAATTTAGTTAGCTTAATTTCATTTAAAAATCGGTAAATAATATTTCGAAAAATAAAAAAATTAGAAAAATTAATTTTATGGTTTTAAATAACTTTTGGGTAAAATAAATATTTTGGGTTTAATTAGAATTGAAAAATAAATTAAAATGGGGGTTTAATTGAGAGAATTTAAAATATTAACTAAATAGGACCATTTTGCCAAACAAGGGAAATGTGAGAGTGGTTTTATAGCAAATTATCCTTATTTTTGGAATTTTGGAGGGAAAGGAGTATTTTGTAAAAGAAGGGAAATGTGGGAGTGGCCTGATGGCAAATTCTCCAATTTTTGAAAATTAGGTGGGGGTTTTCAGTTTTAGAAACAATGCAACTACCTCACTTTGCGCACCATTTTAACCCGAATTAAGAGTTTTTTCTCTCGTTTTTTTTTTCTCATTTTCATAGACCATATAACACCCCAAACCTGGCCTAAACGTTATGGTCAAATCTGGAAATGTTACGAAGAGAAGTTATAAATATGACTTTTTCACTATAAAACCATTGTATATCTTTGTTACTAAAAGAGTTCACTTTATTTAAAAACGTGTTGTTTACTTATTAATTAAAACCGTCAACTGTTTACATTTCCAAAATAAATTGGATAATTTGCAGCAGAAGTTCTTAAGACGTTATATTTTGGAAAACTGAGTTTATTTTTTCGAAAACGACTGATGGCATAAAACAGTTGTTTTTGTGAAGTCGTTTTATCAAATGCCATGCTGGAAATCCCGAATCAAAATCAAAATCCAAAATAAAACCCAAAATTCCAGAGAGTCCAAAATTTACAAAAGTCTTAACCCAGAATTTTAACTAAGTTTAATTAGTTTACGAAAGAATGGACGTAACCGAGCTCCCGTTGCACCGACCCGCCTAAGTCTGAGGTTACCTAAATGTGATAGATAAACATATAGTGAGTTTTATAACTTAGTGTATAACTAGCAGAAACAGAACCACAAACTGAATGCATAATAGAACAGTTATTAACGAATGTCTCATGCAGAACCAGTGTCATATGCAAATTACAATCCTACCCCCATCTATTACACAGCATCTCTGACCATCCTAACACACCATGTACGGTATAAAACACCCACCTAGACTTGCACACCACTTAGTGTCCTTACGATACTTTTCAGAAAATCGCAGCAGTGTTGCCAGTATAATGGCGAGTTAATGTCTCACAAAGAACACTTCCTCCACATAATACATAACCCACCCCATAACTAGATACAAATGGAATACTAGATATAACAGATTAACAGATACCAGAATATATATAAATATCAAGCATGCTTGAATAACATATATTGAATATGCTTATACATAAAAGATCACACATATCACATTACATACATACATTTAGGTGTTATTTACGTCGAATTCATACTAATAAAATAGCATATTTCATGCTTTAAGGTTTATATAATGCATATCGACCCCACAAAAGGACACAGTAAATTGGGATGACATGTATGACTCTAAGAAAAAATTTAGAAATTTGGGCCCACACATCTGAGTGGTCCATACAGCCCAAAATGGCCTAGACCGTGTATTACACATGGCCTCGCACACGACCAGGCACACGGCCGTGTGGCGTTAACAGGCCCCAATTTCTACTTTCGCCGTTCGCTATTTTTGAGTTTCTCGTTACACATTTTGTTATTTTTCGACACGAATACCACCATGAAACCTAGAAATACTATTCAAACAATCACATCTTAGTATCAAATTGCCAATTTACCAAAACCCCAAATGACATACTCGAAAGTATTAACCTTAACAAACCAAACCCGGTGAGTTATTTTAATTTTTCTCAAGATCTAAATTTGGCATCTCAAACCAATTATGCTGAGATTTTAAAAGAAACAGAAAATTGTTGAAACAACAACAAATTCCTGAAATAAAAGATTTTTATAATCCAAGTTTACCTTTAAAATATTATAATTTTATAAACAAAATATGGAAAACCCATATTACTGAACAAAGAGAAAACTTTAGAAGAGCTCTTACACAATTTTCAAATTTCTTAGTTGAAAAAACAACTAAAGAAAATGAATCTCATGATTTATTACTAAAATCTATTTTATCTGAGAGATTGAGGCGAGATCCTAATAGAATATATGGATGTTAAGGAGATAAATAATCTTCTTGGTATATTCCAATATTTTATTAATAAAGGAACAAACAGTCCTATTATTAATAAAATGTTTAGAATATTTCTATATAATAAATGTAGACAAATTCTACCACAAGATTTTTTTGAAAATAAATAGAGCTATTTGCAACCAGCAAGCTCAATATAAAGAAACTTTTTCAAAATATTTTTACAAGCTTATGTTTTTACTAATGATATAGGAGAACAATTTCCTACTATCAAATTTTGGCTTGATCATGAACCATTTGATATAACCGAGATTGAATGGGATTTGTTAAAGAAATAACGGTCAAAATCTTTCTTTTAATTTATTAAAAGATTTTCTGTTATAGTAAAATCTAGATTAATAAATTTTACTAATATAGATGATTTTGTCTATTATTTTCATATAGAAATAAGCAGTTTTATTGGTATTCTTTGAAAAGAAAAATTTTATCACCATATCAAATTTAGACTATTAAGTACAATACTTTGGGAAGATCCTCTCAAGATAAATAAAGATAATCAACACTTGACAAAAACCATTGACAAGTGTTATAATGATTTTTCTAATTATCAAATCCAAGCCGGAATTGATTTAATGACCAAGGCCCAGTATCTACTTCAACAAAACACTTATATGTTCTGGACCGATGGCAAAAGAATTTTAGCATACGACACTGGAAAAATCCAGGAAGAAAGAGATGAAGAATCTGTTCAGTTATTAAAAAAGATAGCTGATATGGAGATCGATGATTATCCGATTACAACGGAAATCAAAGACACGTGGGAAAGCTAGTATACACCAGTTCCTTCACCAGAGTCATTACATCTCGATGAAATTGAGGAAATGAATCTCAAAAATATCCAAGAAGGATAACAACAAAACACAACACGTGGAAGAATGACATTCAAGAAAGGAGCATTCAATTTTGGAGGTGACATGAAAAGAAGGAAATCACCATCCATAAATGTCCATAAACAAATGAGACAAAGTAAAGTAGATAATATGGGAAAAGTAACAAATTTAGATTTGAACAACAAATCTAAAGAATTTTTATCAGATGTTAATAATAAACTAGATCAAATTATTACTAATAAAAATATAGGATCGATTTAGACTTAGGACCTCCATTATCTAGTAAAGTATGTAAAGAATATGTTTTATATTCTCTAAATTGAAATGTAATTTCAATATAAGTATAATATTTCTGGGTTGGAAATGTGAAAATGTAATAATATCCTTTTTCCAAGTTTCATTTGTTGAATTATTGGTTTTCTTTTATTTCATTAGTAGCTATAGTTTCAAATTGATTACCTAATATTCTTGTTGTGTTTTCAACATTTTCATAATTTTTATTAATAGATCTCAGATAATCATCTGTTTGAAGATCCGAATCTATTTTCCTCGTCTAAATCTTTTTTAGACCATTCAAAAGGTTTGTCCTTTTTTAGTTTTTATATAACTCATCTAATTTTTAGATAAGTTAGGAAAGAAATTTCTACCATAATTAATAATTCCTAAAAATTGTTGAAGTGTTTTTTGTCAACAATATTATCGGAAATTCTTTTATTTTTACTATAATATGATCTTGGAGTTTAAGACCATCGCAGATAATATTAATCCTAAGAATTCTATTTCAGCTTTTTTCTATTTCAATTTTCTTAGGACTTAGTATTATTCCATATTTTATGAATTCTCTAGATATGATATTTAAATGTTTTCTATGATTTTCTAATGTATCTGAAAATATTACAATATCATCTATATATACTACACAGAATTTTTTATATTTTTTAAATATAGAGTCCATCCATCTTTGGAAGACTTGTGGTGCATTACATAATCCAAATGTCATTACTTTCCATTGGTAATGTCCATTGGGTGTACTAAAAGCTGTTAATGGTTTAGATTCTTCTGTTAGCATGATCTGCCAGAATCCTGATTTACAGTCAAATTTACTAAAATATTTTGCTTGTTTAGCTTGATTTATTAAAACTTCCTTTCTTGGAATAAAATAACCATCAAAAATAGTATTTTGATTTAATCTTTTATAATTAATAACCATTCTAGATTTTCCTCTTTTTATTTCAGCATAGTTTCTTACCATAAAAGCATGACTAGAATGTGGACTATTAGTTTCTTCTATTAATCCTTTTTCTAATAATTCTTTTATTTGTATACCAAATTCATCTATATCTTGTTTAGTATAGATCATAGGTTTTACTCTAATAATTTTATTAGGATTTTCTAATTTAATAGTACAATATCTAGGACTATTTTTCCATAATTTTAATGGTTCTTCACTAAAATTATTTTCTAATATTTTAAACAACCAATGATTTGTTTCAAGTTGTTTAATTTGTTCTTTTCTAGATAGTGTAAAGTTTTTATCACAAATAAATTTATGATTATCAACTAAAGGTATTTCTCTTGAAGTGTTTTGGTAGTTAGTATAACAAAATTTTTATCAATGGAGAATGGTAAATGTTGATATATAAAATTATTACCTAATAATATATCTCCATGTATTTCATGAAAACATAATATTTTAGGTATCACAAATCGTACATTTTTTATGTAGATTGGTATATTTTTAGCTTTATAAAGAATTAAGGTTTCATTACCATCTATCCCAACAGCTCTTATTGGATTTTTCATAAGTTCCCATTTTTTTGATGGAATAGCATTTTCTCTGCAGCTATGGTTGTAGCTCTTGTATCTAGTAAAGTATGTAATAATATGTTTTATATTCTCTAAATTGAAATGTAATTTCAATATAAGTATAATATTTGGAAATGTGAAAATGTAATAATATCCTTTTCCCAAGTTTCATTTGTTGAATTATTGGTTTTTCTTTTATTTCATTAGTAGCTATAGTTTCAAATTGATTACCTAATATTCTTGTTGTGTTTTCAAAATTTTCATAATATTTATTAATAGATCTCAGATAATCATCTGTTTGAAGATCCGAATCTATTTTCCTTTTACCATAAGGATCAATTTCCCTAGGTTTTGGTATTTCATAATCATATGGATCTGTTTGTTCAGTATCCATGGGTTCAGGAATTTCTTCTGTTGAAGTGTTTTCTTCATCAGAATTATGACTAGTGACATTTATATCTATATTAGAATTATTAGAACTACTACTACTTTCTATAGTATCATATGTCAACATATAGTGGTAATTATATTTTGTAAATAGGCGTTTATTTTTTCATAAAATTCTTCTATTAATTTTAAATATTCTATTCTTTCATATTTGTCTTACATTTTAGAAAATTTATTTTCTAATGTTCTATAAGGCTTTTATAGGATTGGAAGTCATATTTTTCTTGTTTTTAAATTTTTCTCTTTTTATTTTATTTTTTATTATAAGTAGAAGATGATTCTTGAAGAATCTCCATCTTCATCGAGATAAAGTTAATATAACATTACTATTACCATAATATAAAGGTCCTAAGTCTAAATCGATTCTATATTTTTATTAGTAATAACTCGATCTAATTTATTATTAACATCGATAAAAGTTCTTTAGATTTGTTGTTCAAATCGACATTATTTATGTAGATTGGTATATTTTTTCTTTATAATAAATAGTAGTTTTATTATCATTTATTCCATTAATTTTTATTGTCTTTTTACGGGTTTCCAATATTCTTGAGAATAGCATTCTTTTTACAACTATTGGTTGTAGCTCTCGTATCTAATAAAGCATGTAAAGAATATGATTTATATTCTTTATTATGTAATGTGATTTTAATGTATGTATTGTAACACCCCAAACCCGCCCATGAGTCTGACCGGATACGGTATGTCCTTGGGTAAAATAATTTGAGTCATTTTGAAATTCGTGAAAACTTGATAAAATTGGGCTAAGGTATTTAAAGCGGGTTTGAAAACTCAGTTAGGCCTTTTTTAAATACAGATTGGGCTTTATAAACCCTTTTGAAAACATTGATCATGTATCATTTTAAAACCATCAAGTTGTAGTTGACTTAGTTTATTTTATTACCGATGGTAACATATTTAAAACCCGTAAAAGTTTATTAAGTTTTGAAAAATTGTTTTTAATCGGTTTACTTATCATTTGAAAATTTAATTTGTAACATGACATAAGCAAAATAAAAAAATAACATCCACAAAATAAATAGCGGCCTTATTACAATCCCAAAATAAAAATACTTAGGAAATAAAATAATTAAACTTAACGAAAACAAAATTAAATTCCAACATTAAGCATGGCGCCTCGAGTCCTCTCCGGCTCCATCTCCGCGATCTACTCATCCGCAAAATGTTAAGGAAGGGTGAGTCACCAAGACTCGGTGTGTAAATCCCCACCGGAAAATACAACTCATACACAATTTATCAATTAAACATGCACATGCAACCCAACTAGCCATCCATACTCCTTTTCTACCCCGTGTGGTCAAAACCACTGATGACTTAGAGTCACAATTTAAATGATGGGGCCAACCCATCGTGTGGTCAAAACCACTGATGACCATAGGTCACAAATAATCAAGTGTGGTCAAAACCACTGGTGGTACCAAACCACTGGGACTTAGTCGCAAATATTCAATCGTTGTGGTCAAAACCACTAATGACCATCGGTCACAAATAATCTGATGGGGCCAACCCATCTTGTGGTCAAAACCACTGATGACTTAAAGTCACAAAATAATCTGATGGGGCCAACCCATCGTGTGGTCAAAACCACTGGCGACAGTCCATAAATCGTCCCCCTCCTCTCATCAATCCCACCACCACATGCTTATACATCAATTATCAAATTTCATGTCATAGCATTTAATATCATGTGATGGCATGCAAATCGTATATCAAAATCGCAAATTAGGGGACTTACCCGGAATCCATGTTTAAGCCCACAAGCATATCATAGGTCACTACCAAAATTCATACACAAGACAATAATATTGCAAGTTTAATAATGAAGTGTGTAAAGAGTTTACACACTGTTCTCTACCGAATTCCTAGATCCCAGGATCCGATCTACAACACTAGATTTTGCCCTTGAATGGATTTGATTTCCAATCAAATCCAAGCCTAATTTAGTCCCTAAATCCATGGCATCGTTAGTTTGACATTTAATCATAGACTTTTTAATTGAAAGGCCTTTGGCGAATGTGCTTACCAACTTTCCTTGGAAAATAATTCAAAGCTTCCTTGATGATTGTTTCAACCCTTAAACTCCACAAATCAGCACCACTTGGGGTTGTGAGGGGTTTGACAATTTTCAATGAAAAGAAAAGAACCGAACAAGCAGCTCACTTAAGAGAAAATCGGCTAATTCTAAGAAGAAAAGGGCTGGAATTTTCCTATTAAAAGAGGAAGTAGATTCGACTTTAAAGGTACAAGAAAATCTGAAATTTTTGAACAATTTTGGCTATGGTTTAAGGAAAATTTGGCAGCAAAGTAGAAGGAAAAGATGCTGGAAATTTTGAACAATTTTGGCTTAAGAACAAGGAAGAATTAAGAAGAAAGTAGAAGGAAAAGATGCTGGAGATTTTGAATAATTTTGGCTATGAAACAATGGAGATTTCAAACAACACAATGAAGAGAAAAAATAAAAAAGTTTCTTTGGAGGTTTTGATACTTCTTTCTTGTAAAAAAAAACAATTATGGACAGCCCTAAGGAGTCCCAATGCTAGCCAAATTCTCTTTATTTTGTGATAATTTCCAGCCTTGAATTATCACAAAATAAATCTAACTTTAATCTCCTAATCCCTCAACAATTTAATTGTAATTAAACTACTAATAACCCCTTCCAGTGATTATGAGCAAAAAAATGCCTTATCTCTTATCAATTTAAGAGTTCTAGTCACGCCAATTCTACTCTATTCACGCCTTGAGGAGAGGGGAGAAGAGAAAAAAATAGAAACAAGGCACAAGGCACAGGGCTCGAACTCGAGACTGACAGGCAGCCCCCTAAAAGCGCCCCTTGCCATCTTTTCCAACCCGACTTTCATGACATTAAGCCCCCACTTTTTAATTATAAACCTTACCTGAGCCCTTTTCCCTTTTAGCGCCAAAGCCCAAAATAAAATCCCCAGATGCGCTCGTCTTGACTCGAACCCGAGTCCCTTTGCCAAAGCCATCTTAAGTAGCGCCTCATCCACTCCGCCAACCTGACTTCCTTGTCCATTCCTTACTCGAAATTTATTTAAAACCTTTTTTACCTGGGCCCTTCCTTTAGCATCAAAAAATTTCTCCTTGCTATTTCTGCGGATCGAACCCAAGACCCCTAGCAACCTCTTAGGCGCTCCACGCCACTTGAACCAAGCCCATTCTTGTGCGATGTTCCTCCTAAATTTTATTTAACCCCTATCCCCCAGCTTCCTTCCTTTTAGACCCTTAAAAAAAATATTTTTAAAAACCAAATTCGACCCAAATCGGGGTTGTTTCTAGACCCTAAATCATGCCAAATAAAATCATATTTATTTATTTCTTGAAGCCCACATGGAATTTATTTAAATTACAAATAACCCCTAATTCAGGGTGTTACAGTTCTACCCCCCTTAAAAATAATTTCGTCCTCGAAATTACTTACTAACGAATAGTCGTACATCATAGCTCACCGTACCACGCTTATGCTGCGCACTCTGATCTTAATAAAACTATCTTACTTCCTAGGCACAATCTTTACGTCCCTTAGAATTCATTTCTAACGATTGCGTTTATCTGTTTAAGAATTTTTTGCATTAGTACTCGTTTCACTGGATTATTCGTGAAGAAATTTTATGATAGAAGTTTTAGGAGTGGTTCTTTCGTAATCATACATACACACAGTCTTTCATTCATTCATTCAAAGAGAGTTGTTGATTTCATGGTGATTGTTTTTCCACTATCCGGGGGTATTTTCCGTAATTTGTCCTACAGAGGTATTTTCGTAATTTTTCAAAAATACCGGTTCTCGGATGATTTTGTCAAAAATTATTTTAAAACTCTTAATTTCCCGGGTATTTTGAAAAAAAATTTTGAATCCCGGGGGTATTTCTGTAATTTTGAAGTTCAGGGGCATTTTGGTAATTTTTCGCAAATCGGGGTGAATTTGTAAAATTTAACAAATCAGAGATATTTCAAGAGTTGTAAAACTTTGAAGGTTCTTTTTAAGAATTTACTTTCCAAGTTGATGGTGTTGCAAAATTTTGAAAACCAAGGTCATTTTGGTAATTTTGTTGGTTAGGGGCAATTTTGTAATTTTCCTGAAATCATGATGTTTTCGATATTTTACAAAGTAAGGTTTTTGGGCATTTTTCATGTGATGAAACTTTTGATTAAAACCGTGGGTATTTTGGAAATTTCATAATTCAAGGCGTTTTTGTAATTTCTACCCCTAAGGGTATTTTAGTAATTTTCCATAATCAGTGTATTTTAAAAAAAATTTCAAAATTTGGTTCTAAGTGATTTTACAAAAGAAGGATATTTTGAAAATTTGAAAATTTTCATACGGAGGGTATTTTACAAACCAGGGGTATTTTGGTCATTTTTCATACTGAGGGGTATTTTGGTCTTTTTTTAAAACTAAAATTTTAATTATTTCCAAAACAAAGCGGCTAGTCCTTTCGGGTTTTAGTTATTGAATTTAGCTTTGTGAGTGTGTCGTCTCACTAGGATGAGCAGATTACTACGCTTAGGGTAGGATTCAAGTGAGTAGGAGGTGAGTCACGAGGACGCTTAAATACCGTGCCCCACCGAATCCAATCCTAGACATGCGATAACGATTACCACATCCTTTGCTCAGTGACAACTCACGAGGTTTTGTTTAGGAATTATTAAGTCTTATCGTAGTTTGTTGGGGTATGCTAACCCTAGGGTTCATCGACTTCTACCCTAGTAGTCTACGTTCCCCAATTTACCCTTCTACCCCACATCAAAAGAATTCACAAAATTGATAGAGGTATTTACACAGGCGGATAGGTCTTGGGAGACTCGGTGCCATCTTGTTCAAGCCAAAACAATTTCTCAAACATTATAATAAGGCCTACTATCCAAAAACCAAATATTTTGGGCCTTGGGCCCCATAGAAGTTTTGAACCTGCTCGATACCAATTTGTAACACCCCAAACCCGCCCATGAGTCTGGACGGATCTGGTATGTCCTTGGGTAAAATAATTTGAGTCATTTTGAAATTCGTGAAAACTTGATAAAATTGGGCTAAGGTATTTAAAGCGGGTTTGAAAACTTCGATTAGGCCTTTTTAAATCTGATTGGGCTTTATAAACCCTTTTGAAAACATTGATCATGTATCATTTTAAAAACCATCAAGTTGTAGTTGACTTAGTTTATTTTTATTACCCGATGGTAACATATTTAAAAACCCGTAAAAGTTTATTAAGTTTTGAAAAATTGTTTTTAATCGGTTTACTTATCATTTGAAAATTTAATTTGTAACATGACATAAGCAAAATAAAAAAAATAACATCCACAAAATAAATAGCGGCCTTATTACAATCCCAAAATAAAAATACTTAGGAAATAAAATAATTAAACTTAACGAAAACAAAATTAAATTCCAACATTAAGCATGGCCGCCTCGAGTCCTCTCCGGCTCCATCTCCGCGATCTACTCATCTGCAAAATGTTAAGGGAAGGGTGAGTCACCAAGACTCAAAGTGTAAATCCCCTACCGGAAAATACAACTCATACACAATTTATCAATTAAACATGCACATGCAACCCAACTAGCCATCCATACTCCTTTTCTACCCGTGTGGTCAAAACCATCGATGACTTAGAGTCACAATTTAAATGATGGGGCCAACCCATCGTGTGGTCAAAACCAACGATGACCATAGGTCACAAATAATCAAGTGTGGTCAAAACCACTTTGGTGGTACCAAACCATCGGGACTTAGTCGCAAATATTCAATCGTTGTGGTCAAAACCACTAATGACCATCGGTCACAAATAATCTGATGGGGCCAACCCATCTTGTGGTCAAAACCATCGATGACTTAAAGTCACAAAATAATCGATGGGGCCAACCCATCGTGTGGTCAAAACCATCGGCGACATCCATAAATCGTCCCCTCCTCTCATCAATCCCACCACCACATGCTTATACATCAATTATCAAATTTCATGTCATAGCATTTAATATCATGTGATGGCATGCAAATCGTATATCAAAATCGCAAATTAGGGGACTTACCCGGAATCCATGTTTAAGCCCACAAGCATATCATAGGTCACTACCAAAATTCATACACAAGACAATAATATTGCAAGTTTAATAATGAAGTGTGTAAAGAGTTTACACACCTGTTTCTACCGGAATTCCTAGATCCCGAGGATCCGATCTACAACACTAGATTTTTGCCCCTTGAATGGATTTGATTTCCAATCAAATCCCGAAGCCTAATTTAGTCCCTAAATCCATGGCATACGTTAGTTTCGGCATTTAATCATAGACTTTTTAATTGAAAGGCCTTTGGCCGAATGTGCTTACCAACTTTCCTTGGAAAATAATTCCCGAAAGCTTCCCTTGATGATTGTTTCAACCCTTAAACTCCACAAATCAGCACCACTTGGGGTTGTGAGGGGGTTTGACAATTTTCAATGAAAAGAAAAGAACCGAACAGCAGCTCACTTAAGAGAAAATCGGCTAATTCTAAGAAGAAAAGGGGCTGGAATTTTCCTATTAAAAGAGGAAGTAGATTCGGCTTTAAAGGTACAAGAAAATCTGGAAATTTTTGAACAATTTTGGCTATGGTTTAAGGGAAAATTTGGCAGCAAAGTAGAAGGAAAAGATGCTGGAAATTTTGAACAATTTTGGCTTAAGAACAAGGAAGAATTCGGCAGCAAAGTAGAAGGAAAAGATGCTGGAGATTTTGAATAATTTTGGCTATGAAACAATGGAGATTTCAGCAACACAATGAAGAGAAAAAATAAAAAAAGTTTGCTGGAGGTTTTTGATACTTCTTTGCTGTAAAAAAAAACAATTATGGACAGCCCCTAAGGAGTCCCAATGCTGGCCAAATTCTCTTTATTTTGTGATAATTTCCAGCCTTGAATTATCACAAAATAAATCTAGCTTTAATCTCCTAATCCCCTCAACAATTTAATTGTAATTAAACTACTAATAACCCCCCTTCCAGCTGATTATGAGCAAAAAAAATGCCTTATCTCTTATCAATTTAAGAGTTCTAGCTGCTGCCAATTCTACTCTATTCACGCCAGCAGCAGAGGGGAGAAGAAGAAAAAAAATAGAAACAAGGCACAAGGCCTGGGGCTCGAACCTGAGACCTGGAGCAGCAGCCCCCCTAAAAGCGCCCCTTGCCATCTTTTCCAACCCGACTTTCATGACATTAAGCCCCCACTTTTTAATTATAAACCTTACCTGAGCCCTTTTCCCTTTTAGCGCCAAAGCCCAAAATAAAATCCCCAGATGCGCTCGTCTTGACTCGAACCCGAGTCCCTTTGCCAAAGCCATCTTAAGTAGCGCCTCATCCACTCCGCCAACCTGACTTCCTTGTCCATTCCTTACTCGAAATTTATTTAAAACCTTTTTTACCTGGGCCCTTCCTTTAGCATCAAAAAATTTCTCCTTGCTATTTCTGCGGATCGAACCCAAGACCCCTAGCAACCTCTTAGGCGCTCCACGCCACTTGAACCAAGCCCATTCTTGTGCGATGTTCCTCCTAAATTTTATTTAACCCTATCCCCGACTTCCTTCCTTTTAGACCCTTAAAAAATATTTTAAAAACCAAATTCGACCCAAATCGGGTTGTTTCTAGACCCTAAATCATGCCAAATAAAATCATATTTATTTATTTCTTGAAGCCCACATGGAATTTATTTAAATTACAAATAACCCCTAATTCAGGGTGTTACATGTATTTTTTCGTGGTTTAATAATAGCTTCTATTGAAGATTGTATATCTTCCATTCTAGTGTTTCTAGAATTTCTACGAGGTGTAGTAGAAAAAATAGGAATATGAACTGTTTTCATACCTATTGGTGTAGAAGTACTTACATTTTCCTCGTCTTCCTCTACTTGAGAATTAGAGGTAAAACTAAATTATCATCGTATTAGTTATCAAATTATTTTTAAAATATAGCTTATCTCCAGATGACACATATTCTATAGTACTTACTGGTTTAGAAGTACCTGCATTATTAACTTTTTCTATCATCCAATCTCTTGGAATTGATAGGTCTTTTAAATTTAATAATTTTGGTTGAATTTCTGTGGTAAATTTATTAGGCTCAAAAAGCTCAATTATTTTATTGTTTATTTCTTTTATTTCTACTTACGCCATATTAGTATATTCATTAATAGAAGTCCAGCTTATTGCTAAATCTTTTGCTAAATTACTAATATCAGAATTTTTTGTCTGAATTCTAAGATATAGACACTCTTCTATTAGAGGTCTGCTATGGATATAAAGTAATTTGGTTTAACTTTAAATCCTATAACTCACAGTATGTAAATTAGATTGAATTCTTCCAATAAGTGCTTTAATTGGATTTTCAAATCTTTTATCTAATAGTATTGCTATAATAAGAATATCATGACCTTTTCTAAATAAGGCTCTAATTGTTATCATAATTATCCTAAATGTATATATCTAACATGAGGATTTTTCTTAATCCACTTTATTTTATCTCTAGTAAATAATGGGATTTCTATTAATCCACCTTTAGTGTCCTTAGCAACGTGTTACCACTAATTTTTTCTATATGTCTTTGTGACCATATTTTAAACTTAGATATTTTATAAATTTCTTATTTAGAAATATGATTTTATTAATTTTCTCTATTATTTCATCGAAAAGTCATTTTTCTCGATTAAATTTCCTAATTTAATATCTTGTTGTTCATATTTAGGAATTTCTTCTAATTGATTATTAGAAATGCTTCCTAACATAAAAATATATTCTTCTTCGAATCTATATCATAATCATTTCGATATTAATTCATATAATATTTATTGAGGATTTATTTCTTCATTGAAACATATTTCTAAATCTTGTTCTTCAAGATTTTAATCATTTTCTAGCATTTTTCCCTTTGTTAGGACAATTTGTTGCTATATGACCTTCTTCATCACATATGAAACATTTACAAATTTGTTTTTAGGATTATTAGAAGTTTTGTCCTAACAAATTTTTCTTATTATTATTATTATTACAGTATAATTTTTATATCCCGGTTTCCATCTAGCTAATTTATAATTTTTGTTTTTTGTGTTTTTATAATTAGTAGGATGTATTGGTTTACATCCAAATTCCCATTCATTTTCTAACATCTTTGTACAATATCTATGACTTAATTTGTTTTTACTTGTTTAGTGCTTTACAATGTAATATTATTCTTTCTTTAGCAAAATTAATTCTATTGCCTATAGAATCTATGTTTGCTAAATTTATTCCGAATCTTTACTATGTTTTATTATATAAGAAGCGTATTTGTTTATACAAATCTCATCCCAAGGTGGTGGTAATTTATGAAAATATTGGTTTTTCAAAAATCTATACTATCATTCTTTAATTTTGATATTCATGAAGAAATTTTTTAGAAAATTTTTCTAAATATCTTATATCACATAATTTTAATTTTGACAAGATATAACTGGATTGACTATCTTGATCTTTTTTATTAGTATAACCACAAAATTCTGTTTTTAGAATTGAAGTTAATCCTTTTAGTAAATCTTTAGGGGTTCCTATTTGATTAATAAGTTGACCCTTTTGTTCATTACCTTTCCCAAATTCTTCCTATCGTTTGAGAAATTGTAGAACATCCCCTTGAAATGTTCCTACAAAATAATTTAAAAACTTTTCTTTTGACCAAACAGTATTGTTGTTGTTTATAACAATAGTCATAGATTGTGCCCAATCATCTATGGTTTTTTCATAATCAGATAAAGGAATATTGGTTAAGTCTAAATACATTCCTCCTTGAGCAACATTTCTTTTATTTAAATCATCTACCCTATATGGTATAGGTGTAGGTTGACTAGATTCTCCTGGGTTTTTAGATTTTATTTCATTAGTAGCTATAGTTTCAAATTGAGTACCTAATATTCTTGTTGTGTTTTCAACATTTTCATAATTTTTATTAAAAGATCTCAGATAATCATCTGTTTGAAGATCCGAATCTATTTTCCTTTTACCATAAGGATCAATTTCCCTAGGTTTTGGTATTTCATAATCATATGGATCTATTTGTTCAATATCCATGGGTTCAGGAATTTCTTACATTGAAGTGTTTTCTTCATCGAATTGTGACTAGTGACATTTATATCTACATTAGAATTATTAGAACTACTACTACTTTACGTAGTATCATATGCCAACATATAGTGATAATTATACTTTGTAAATAGATCTTTATATTTTTCATAAAGTTCTTCTATTAATTTTAAATATTCTATTCTTTCATATTTATCTTGCTTTTAGAAAATTTATTTTTCCAATGTTCTATAAGGCTTTTATAGGATTGGAAGTCATATTTTCTTGTTTTTAAATTTTTCTCTTTTTTTTTTTTTTTATTATAAGTAGAAGATGATTTTTCGAAGAATCTCCATCTTCATTAGATAAAGTTAATATTACATTACTATTACCATAATATAAAGGTCCTAAGTCTAAATCGATTCTATATTTTTATTAGTAATAACTCGATCTAATTTATTATTAACATCGATAAAAGTTCTTTAGATTTGTTGTTCAAATCTAAATTTGTTACTTCTCCATATTATCTACTTTTGCTTCTATTTTACCGACTTTATTATATAATTTATTAAAATATATAGATATCATATCTATTAAACTATTGATACCTTTACTAAGAGCGAAATATTATTTTCATTCTTAGAGTCAATATGCATAGTATGATTACAAGTTTTATCTTTATATAAACAATCCATTTCTTCCATGTTATTTATCTACGGTACCTAAACCGTCATTATCTTAAACGTCTTCACTCAACGCCTACAACGCCCCACTCGGACTTCACAAATATATGGGTTTTAAGATAAACAACGATTGAAATAAATAGAATTGAAAATAAAAGATGGATACTTACAATGAGTACTACGATATTACAACTCCAGAAATTGTTACTCCGAGGCTCCTCTGATACCAATTACTGGGGGGAGGGAGGTATGCACAAACGGAAGGCTATAATAATATCGTAGAATTTTTATTTCACAAAAGGAAAGTAGATATTTTACAAGGAATTTCGAATGCCTTGTTTAGGCTACAACAATGCCTATTTATAATACAAATTCTAAACTCTATTTTATTTACAATTCAAATCAAAACGATATCACGATAAGGATGACTTAAATGTCAGCTTCATGATTGCTTCCACATAGCCTTCTTGAAGTAATTGTTGATGTGATGGTTGCTTCCACATTTCTCATGCATTAATGGTTGCTTCAATCATGCTTTCATCATTCTTTGTCTCATTTGTTTATGGACATTTATGGATGGTGATTTCCTTCTTTTCATGTCACCTCCAAAATTGAATGCTCCTTTCTTGGATGTCATTCTTCCACGTGTTGTGTTTTGTTGTTATCCTTCTTGGATATTTCTAATATTCATTTCCTCGATTTCATCGAGATGTAATGACTCTAGTGAAGGAACTGGTGTATTCCAGCTTTTCCACGTGCCTTTGATTTCCGTTGTAATCGGATAATCATCGATCTCCATATCAGCTATCTTTTTTAATAACTGAACAGGTTCTTCATCTCTTTCTTCCTGGATTTTTCCAGTGTCGTATGCTAAAATTCTTTTGCCATCGGTCTAGAACATATAAATATTTTGTTGAAGTAGATACTGGGCCTTGGTCATTAAATCAATTCTGGCTTGGATTTGATAATTAGAAAAATCATTATAACACTTGTCAATGGTTTTTGTCAAGTGTTGATTATCTTCATTCATCTTTGAGAGGATCTTCCCAAAGCATTGTACGAATAGTCCAAATTTGATATGGCTAATAAAATTTTTCTTTTTCAAAGAATACCAATAAAACATTTATTTCTATATGAAAATAATAGACAAAATCATCTATATTAGTAAAATTTATTAATCTAGATTTTACTATAGCAGGAAAATCTTTTAATAAATGAAAAGAAAGATTTTGGACTGTTATTTCTTTAACAAATCCCCATTCAGTACTGGTTATATTAAATGGTTCATTATCAAGCCTAAATTTGATAGTAGGAAATTGTTCTCCTATATCATTAGTAAAACATAAGCTTGTAAAAAATATTTTGAAAAAGTTTCTTTATATTGAGCTTGCTGGTTGCAAATAGCTCTATTTCTTTTCGGAAAAATATCTTGTGGTAGAATTTGTCTACATTTATTATATAGACATATTCTAAACATTTTATTAATAATAGGACTGTTTGTTCCTTTGAATTTGTATTATTAACTGGCATTGTTGTAGCCTAAACAAGGCATTCAGAATTGCATTCAAAATCTCTCTTTGTATACTTTCTCTCTTTCAAAAACTAGAAATCTTTCCGGATCATCTTTGTAAATTCCTTGTAAAATATCTACTTTCCTTTTGTGAAATAAAAATTCTACGATATTATTATAGCCTTAAAAAGATAGGCGATATGGAGATCGATGATTATCCGATTACAACGGAAATCAAAGACACGTGAGAAAATTTGGAATACACTAGTTCCTTCACGAGTCATTACATCTCGATGAAATTGAGGAAATGAATCTTTAAATATCCAAGAAAGATAACAACAAAACACAACACGTGGAAGAATGACATCCAAGAAAGGAGCATTCAATTTTGGAGGAATTTCTTCTAATTGATTATTAGAACTGCTTCCTAATATGAAAATATATTCTTCTTGTAATCAGATCGTAATTTGTTTCGATATTAATTCATATAATATTTTAGCGATTTATTTCTTCATTGAAACATATTTCTAAATCTTGTTCTTCAATAAAATTAATGGAATAAATGGTAATAAAACTACTATTTATTATAAAGAAAAACTATACCAATCTACATAAATAATGTCGATTAATAATCCCAAAAATATTATGTTTTCACGATACGATGGTGATATATTATTAGGAAATAATTTTATAAATCAATATTTACCATTATCTATTAATAAAAAATCAGAAATGTCTATATAATAAATGTAGACAAATTCTACCACAAGATATTTTTTCGAAAATAAATAGAGCTATTTGCAACCAACAAGCTCAATATAAAAGATGAGTTCTGACCCCCTTGATTAACACCTAACACGAGAGTTCACACGAATCACACCCAAAGAACAAATTCACCATTTCAAGAATCCAAATAACTCTTACTTACGATTACCCGGATAAATGGACCGCCAAAAGAGAAAAGGACGTTTAAGAGCAAAACGAAGCAAGAACCACAACAAATTGCAGGAACAGGAAGGCACCAAAAAGAAGAACAAAGAAAAGGGAAAAAGAACAAGAAGGAAGAACAAAACGTGAAAAAAATTGGAATTTTGGGAAAATAATAAAATTAAAATTAAGAAATAATGTAAACTCCCACTACCAAACTAACAACCAAATCCCACCAAAACCGACACACGGATCCTCATCCAACTACCTCAAAATTTTAATTCCACCAAACCTCTACTACACAACAAGACGCATACACGAAGCAAAAATTATTGCCATTAGTTCTCACGAGAATTGGACACAAGACCTTCAGGAAAGCTAACACTTACCACATGAACCAATAGGCTCTTTCTAATATAAGTTGATGTAAAATATAATATAAGCCAAAAATTAAGGATAAGGCTAGGAACCCAAAATAATTGAATTCCAAAAGAAGTGCAAGTTGAACCCAAGACCTCAAACACGGAATTAAGGCACTTAACTACGATATAGACACTTAATTGTGACAAAATTCATAAAAATAGAATTTAATAAATCAGTATGCTATGCAGACCACATATCGAGAATAGTTTTAAACTTTTACTCTCAAAATCTCTCAAAATCTCCATAAATTTTTTCCAAAGTTGAGCAAAAGTCATCTAAAATTTCTTCAAATATCTTGATTCAATCTTTTACATTGATGATTTGAGGTCAATTGAAAGAATAAAGTTTATAAGTGATTTGTGGTCTTTGAGAAGGTCTTTTAATTGATGAATTTTATGTTTGACAATTGTGCAATTTCGCTTCACAAGAGATGAGGATGATGCTTGTAACACCCGAATTTCTTATGTACATTTTCATTAAATTGTGACATAATTGTGTATCTGCTTTAGTGGTTAAGTATTCTGGATGTGTGTGGGAGGTCCCAAGTTCAAGCTTTACCTTTAACAATTTTTATTATTTTTGAAATAAAACCCTATCTCTGTTTAATGGGCTTATATTAAATTATTTGTAAAACCATATCTGAATGAGTCTACTGGTTCGAGTGGTAAGGGAGTCTGTGTGTGGTGTGGAGGTCCTATGTTCGAATCCTTGCATGAGCGTGGGCATTATTTTTGCTCGATATTGTGTTAAGAGTTTCGGTGGGGTTTAAATTCTGAGGAAGTTGAGATCATGTAGTTAGTGGGGAGTTGGGTGTTATCCTTATTAATTATTTTATTTTATTTTTAGTATTTTTTTCCCCAAAATTCGAGAGTTCTGACACTCTTCTTCTTCCAGAATAGAAATTTCTCTTTCGATCATTTATTCCTTTTTCTTCTTTTACCTTTGGCATAATAGTAGTAAACCTTTTTTCTTCGTTTTTCGATTCGCCGTTAACCTTGCTTGTGGACATTCAGATCATTGATTCTTGTGGTGTCGGTAAGTGAGATCACTTATATTCATTTGGTCTCTGTTTCTTGGAGGTTGAGATTTTGTGTAATTTTTGCGTAGGAGACAACAGATAGCGAGAGCTCCACTTCAATAGTCGATTTGTGCTAGTAAATGGGGTATGTATTTTTCGTGGTTTAATAATAGCTTCTATTGAAGATTGTATATCTTCCATTCTAGTGTTTCTAGAATTTCTACGAGGTGTAGTAGAAAAAATAGGAATATGAACTGTTTTCATACCTATTGGTGTAGAAGTACTTACATTTTCCTCGTCTTCCTCTACTTGAGAATTAGAGGGTAAAACTAAATTATCATCTGTATTAGTTATCAAATTATTTTTAAAATATAGCTTATCTCCGGATGACACATATTCTATAGTACTTCTTGGTTTAGAAGTACTGCATTATTAACTTTTCTATCATCCAATCTCTTGGAATTGATAGGTCTTTTAAATTTAATAATTTTGGTTGAATTTACGTGGTAAATTTATTAGGCTCAAAAGCTCAATTATTTTATTGTTTATTTCTTTTATTTCTACTTACGCCATATTAGTATATTCATTAATAGAAGTCCAACTTATTGCTAAATCTTTTGCTAAATTACTAATATCGAATTTTTTGTGCAATTCTAAGACATAGACACTCTTCTATTAGAGATGCTGCTATGGATATAAAGTAATTTGGTTTAACTTTAAATCCTATAACTCCTGTATGTAAATTATATTGAATTCTTCCAATAAGTGCTTTAATTGGATTTTCAAATCTTTTATCTAATAGTATTGCTATAATAAGAATATCATGACCTTTTCTAAATAAGGCTCTAATTGTTATCATAATTATCCTAAATGTATATATCTAACATGAGGATTTTTCTTAATCCACTTTATTTTATCTCTAGTAAATAATGGGATTTCTATTAATCCACCTTTAGTGTCCTTAGCAACTGTGTTACCACTAATTTTTTCTATATGTCTTTGTGACCATATTTTAAACTTAGATATTTTATAAATTTCTTATTTAGAAATATGATTTTATTAATTTTCTCTATTATTTCATCGAGAAAAGTCATTTCTTCTCGATTAAATTTCCTAATTTAATATCTTGTTGTTCATATTTAGGAATTTCTTCTAATTGATTATTAGAAATGCTTCCTAACATAAAATATATTCTTCTTGAATCTATATCATAATCATTTACGATATTAATTCATATAATATTTATTGAGTTTATTTCTTCATTGAAACATATTTCTAAATCTTGTTCTTCAAGATTTTAATCATTTTCTAGCATTTTCCCTTTGTTAGGACAATTTGTTGCTATATGACCTTCTTCATCACATATGAAACATTTACAAATTTGTTTTTAGGATTATTAGAAGTTTTGTCCTAACAAATTTTTCTTATTATTATTATTATTACAGTATAATTTTTATATCTGGTTTCCATCTAGCTAATTTATAATTTTTGTTTTTGTGTTTTTATAATTAGTAGGATGTATTGGTTTACATCAAATTCCCATTCATTTTCTAACATCTTTGTACAATATCTATGACTTAATTTGTTTTTTACTTGTTTAGTCGCTTTACAATGTAATATTATTCTTTCTTTAGCAAAATTAATTCTATTGCCTATAGAATCTATGTTTGCTAAATTTATTCGAATCTTTACTATGTTTTATTATATAAGAAGCGTATTTGTTTATACAAATCTCATCCCAAGGTGGTGGTAATTTATGAAAATATTGGTTTTCCAAAATCTATACTATCATTCTTTAATTTTGATATTCATGAAGAAATTTTTTAGAAAATTTTTCTAAATATCTTATATCACATAATTTTAATTTTGACAAGATATAAGCTGGATTGACTATCTTGATCTTTTTATTAGTATAACCACAAAATTACATTTTTAGAATTGAAGTTAATCCTTTTAGTAAATCTTTAGGGGTTCCTATTTGATTAATAAGTTGACCCTTTTGTTCATTACCTTTCCCAAATTCTTCCTATCGTTTGAGAAATTGTAGAACATCCCTTAAAATGTTCCTACAAAATAATTTAAAACTTTTCTTTTGACCAAGCAGTATTGTTGTTGTTTATAACAATAGTCATAGATTGTGCCCAATCATCTATGGTTTTTCATAATCGAGATAAAGGAATATTGGTTAAGTCTAAATACATTCCTCCTTGAGCAACATTTCTTTTATTTAAATCATCTACCCTATATGGTATAGGTGTAGGTTGACTAGATTCTCTGGTTTTTAGATTTTATTTCATTAGTAGCTATAGTTTCAAATTGAGTACCTAATATTCTTGTTGTGTTTTCAACATTTTCATAATTTTATTAATAGATCTCGAGATAATCATCTGTTTGAAGATCCGAATCTATTTTCCTTTTACCATAAGGATCAATTTCCCTAGGTTTTGGTATTTCATAATCATATGGATCTATTTGTTCAATATCCATGGGTTCAGGAATTTCTTCTATTGAAGTGTTTTCTTCATCAGAATTGTGACTAGTGACATTTATATCTACATTAGAATTATTAGAACTACTACTACTTTACGTAGTATCATATGCCAACATATAGTGATAATTATACTTTGTAAATAGATCTTTATATTTTCATAAAGTTCTTCTATTAATTTTAAATATTCTATTCTTTCATATTTATCTTACATTTTAGAAAATTTATTTTTCCAATGTTCTATAAGGCTTTTATAGGATTGGAAGTCATATTTTCTTGTTTTTAAATTTTTCTCTTTTTTTTATTTTTTATTATAAGTAGAAGATGATTCTTCGAAGAATCTCCATCTTCATTAGATAAAGTTAATATTACATTACTATTACCATAATATAAAGGTCCTAAGTCTAAATCGATTCTATATTTTTATTAGTAATAACTCGATCTAATTTATTATTAACATCGATAAAAGTTCTTTAGATTTGTTGTTCAAATCTAAATTTGTTACTTCTCCATATTATCTACTTTTGCTTCTATTTCTTGACTTTATTATATAATTTATTAAAATATATAGATATCATATCTATTAAACTATTGATACCTTTACTAAGAGCCGAAATATTATTTTCATTCTTAGAGTCAATATGCATAGTATGATTACAAGTTTTATCTTTATATAAACAATCCATTTCTTCCATGTTATTTATCTCTGGTACCTAAAACCGTCTGTTATCTTAAACGTCTTCACTCAAACGCCTACAACGTCCCACTCAGACTTCACAAATATATGGGTTTTAAGATAAACAACAGTGAAATAAATAGAATTGAAAATAAAAGATGGATACTTACAATGAGTACTACGATATTACAACTCCAGAAATTGTTACTCCGAGGCTCCTCTGATACCAATTACTGGGGGGAGGGAGGTATGCACAAACGGAAGGCTATAATAATATCGTAGAATTTTTATTTCACAAAAGGAAAGTAGATATTTTACAAGGAATTTCGAATGCCTTGTTTAGGCTACAACAATGCCTATTTATAATACAAATTCTAAACTCTATTTTATTTACAATTCAAATCCGAACAGTATCCTGATAAGGATGACTTAAATGTCAGCTTCATGATTGCTTCCACATAGCCTTCTTGAAGTAATTGTTGATGTGATGGTTGCTTCCACATTTCTCATGCATTAATGGTTGCTTCAATCATGCTTTCATCATTCTTTGTCTCATTTGTTTATGGACATTTATGGATGGTGATTTCCTTCTTTTCATGTCACCTCCAAAATTGAATGCTCCTTTCTTGGATGTCATTCTTCCACGTGTTGTGTTTTGTTGTTATCCTTCTTGGATATTTCTAATATTCATTTCCTCGATTTCATCGAGATGTAATGACTCTAGTGAAGGCGGTGTATTCCGGCTTTTCCACGTGCCTTTGATTTCCGTTGTAATCGGATAATCATCGATCTCCATATCAGCTATCTTTTTTAATAACTGAACAGGTTCTTCATCTCTTTCTTCCTGGATTTTTCCAGTGTCGTATGCTAAAATTCTTTTGCCATCGGTCCAGAACATATAAATATTTTGTTGAAGTAGATACTGGGCCTTGGTCATTAAATCAATTCTGGCTTGGATTTGATAATTAGAAAAATCATTATAACACTTGTCAATGGTTTTTGTCAAGTGTTGATTATCTTCATTTACTGCTGAGAGGGATCTTCCCCAAAGCATTGTACGAATAGTCCAAATTTGATATGGCTAATAAAATTTTTCTTTTTTCAGCAATACCAATAAAACTATTTATTTCTATATGAAAATAATAGACAAAATCATCTATATTAGTAAAATTTATTAATCTAGATTTTACTATAGCAGGAAAATCTTTTAATAAATGAAAAGAAAGATTTTGACTGTTATTTCTTTAACAAATCCCATTCGATCTTGGTTATATTAAATGGTTCATTATCAAGCCTAAATTTGATAGTAGGAAATTGTTCTCCTATATCATTAGTAAAACATAAGCTTGTAAAAATATTTTGAAAAAGTTTCTTTATATTGAGCTTCTTTGGTTGCAAATAGCTCTATTTCTTTTCGGAAAAATATCTTGTGGTAGAATTTGTCTACATTTATTATATAGACATATTCTAAACATTTTATTAATAATAGGACTGTTTGTTCCTTTGAATTTGTATTATTAACAGGCATTGTTGTAGCCTAAACAAGGCATTCAGAATTGCATTCAAAATCTCTCTTTTGTATACTTTCTCTCTTTCAAAAAACTAGAGAAATCTTTCCGGATCATCTTTGTAAATTCCTTGTAAAATATCTACTTTCCTTTTGTGAAATAAAAATTCTACGATATTATTATAGCATTAAAAAAGATAGCTGATATGGAGATCGATGATTATCCAATTACAACGGAAATCAAAGACACGTGAGAAAGCTGGAATACACTAGTTCCTTCACCAGAGTCATTACATCTCGATGAAATTGAGGAAATGAATCTCAGAAATATCCAAGAAAGATAACAACAAAACACAACACGTGGAAGAATGACATCCAAGAAAGGAGCATTCAATTTTGGAGGAATTTCTTCTAATTGATTATTAGAACTGCTTCCTAATATGAAAATATATTCTTCTTCAGAATCTGTATCAGAATTTGTTTCTGATATTAATTCATATAATATTTTAGCAGGATTTATTTCTTCACTGAAACATATTTCTAAATCTTGTTCTTCAATAAAATTAATGGAATAAATGGTAATAAAACTACTATTTATTATAAAGAAAAACTATACCAATCTACATAAATAATGTCGATTAATAATCCCAAAAATATTATGTTTTCGATACGTATGGTGATATATTATTAGGAAATAATTTTATAAATCAATATTTACCATTATCTATTAATAAAAATCGAAATGTCTATATAATAAATGTAGACAAATTCTACCACAAGATATTTTTTGAAAATAAATAGAGCTATTTGCAACCAACAAGCTCAATATAAAAGATGAGTTCGACCCCTTGATTAACACCTAACACGAGAGTTCACGAATCACACCCAAAGAACAAATTCACCATTTCAAGAATCCAAATAACTCTTACTTACGATTACGGGATAAATGGACCGCCAAAAGAGAAAAGGGCGTTTAAGAGCAAAAGCGAAGCAAGAACCACAACAAATTGCAGGAACAGGAAGGCACCAAAAAGAAGAACAAAGAAAAGGGAAAAAGAACAAGAAGGAAGAACAAAACGTGAAAAAAATTGGAATTTTGGGAAAATAATAAAATTAAAATTAAGAAATAATGTAAACTCCCCACTACCAAACTAACAACCAAATCCCACCAAAACCGACACCTGGATCCTCATCCAACTACCTCAAAATTTTAATTCCACCAAACCTCTACTACACAACCGGCACGTACACACAGAAGCAAAAATTATTGCCATTAGTTCTCACGAGAATTCGGACACAAGACCTTCAGGAAAGCTAACACTTACCACATGAACCAATAGGCTCTTTCTAATATAAGTTGACAGAAAATATAATATAAGCCAAAAATTAAGGATAAGGCTAGGAACCCAAAAATAATTGAATTCCAAAAGAAGTGCAAGTTGAACCCAAGACCTCAAACACGGAATTAAGGCACTTAACTACTGATATAGACACTTAATTGTGACAAAATTCATAAAAATAGAATTTAATAAATCAGGGCGTTACAGACCACATATCAGAGAATAGTTTTAAACTTTTACTCTCTCAAAAATCTCTCCAAAATCTCCATAAATTTTTTCCAAAGTTGAGCAAAAGTCATCTAAAATTTCTTCAAATATCTTGATTCAATCTTTTACATTGATGATTTGAGGTCAATTGAAAGAATAAAGTTTAGAAGTGATTTGTGGTGCTGAGAAGGTCTTTTAGTTGATGAATTTTATGTTTCAGCTTAATTGTGCAATTTCGCTTCACACTGAGATGAGGATGATGCTTGTAACACCCCAAATTTCTTATGTCTGTTTCTGTTAAATTGTGACATAATTGTGTATCTGCTTTAGTGGTTAAGTATTCTGGATGTGTGTGGGAGGTCCCAAGTTCAAGCTTTACCTTTAACAATTTTTATTATTTTGAAATAAAACCCTATCTACATTTAATGGGCTTATATTAAATTATTTGTAAAACCATATCTGAATGAGTCTCTTGGTTCGAGTGGTAAGGAGTCGTGTGTGGTGTGGAGGTCCTATGTTGAATCCTTGCATGGCGTGGGCATTATTTTTGCTCGATATTGTGTTAAGAGTTTGGTGGGGTTTAAATTCTGAGGAAGTTGAGATCATGTAGTTAGTGGGGAGTTGGGTGTTATCCTTATTAATTATTTTATTTTATTTTTAGTATTTTTTTCCCCAAAATTCGAGAGTTCTGACACTCTTCTTCTTCCAGAATAGAAATTTCTCTTTCGATCATTTATTCCTTTTTCTTCTTTTACCTTTGGCATAATAGTAGTAAACCCTTTTCTTCTTCGTTTTTCGATTCTGTCGTTAACCTTGCTTGTGGACATTCGTATCATTGATTCTTGTGGTGTCGGTAAGTGAGATCACTTATATTCATTTGGTCTCTGTTTGCTGGAGGTTGAGATTTTGTGTAATTTTTGCGTAGGAGACAACAGATAAGCAGTAGCTCCACTTCAATAGTCTGATTTGTGCTAGTAAATGGGGTGGTTGAGGTAAGTGAGCGGGTTTGGCTCGATTTAGTTTGGAGGAATTCATAATTTGATTGCTAAAATCGATGTTAGGTATCCCTTTTTTAGGTTTCAAATAGCTCGGGGTCGTTCTAGCATAAAAAATGAACCAGGTGTGTACCCTAAACGCAGAAAAATAGGGTTTGGCAACAACCAAAACACCCCACTGTCGACGCCACATAGTCAGGAGGTAGGTCGTGTGCGATGACACGACCGTGTGATTGATGAAGGCTAGGTCGTGCACAAGACACAGCCATGTGAAGGCTAGAGTGTGGCTGTGTAGACCACACGAGCTAGACCGAATTAGGCGTGTGGGCCTACACGGACTCGCCACACGAGCATATGATAGTATATAATCTGTTTGGCTGATATTCTTTACTGATTATGATAGTATATGCATGTTATATCTGTATGTAAGCATGTAAGCATGGCTAATCCGTATGTCTAAAACTGAATATTTTGTATATGATATTGGGGTTGGGATGATATATATATATGAATGAAGTGTTCTGAAAGGCGGTTATCACCTATATTCTGGCCGCTTGGCTACACTTAATCTGTTATATACGACATTGGTACAATGTGGTTTGTAGGGCTGGGTGAGTGTTTTAAACCCCACATGGTCTGTAGGGATGGTCGGAGATGATGTGTAGAGGATGGGGGTAGGACATTGATATATGATTTTGATTTGTATATCTGTATCTATAATGACCTTAAGCCCGAATCTGGATTTGTCTGATTCTGATTTTCTGTTATGTGCATGCTTAATTCTGTGGGGTTACATACCAAGTTTACGTAAACTCACTCTTTTCTGTTTGTCTGTACAGGTAACCCACAGTCTTAGGTGAATCGGTGCAGCGGAGGACTCGACGGTCACCACCTATTTTACTACTTTTTTGGGTTATTAAAGTTTTGACATTGAAGTTGTATTTTCTGGGACTCTGGACTCTTTTAAAATTTTCACATTGGTTTAAGGTTTTTGGTTTTTACTTATTCAAAACGGTGATGGTTTTTCTAAAATCTTGAACGAATTTTATAAACACCACGATTTTTACAAGCTTCCTCTACAAAAACGTTTTATCTCTAAATGATTAAAATAAAGAGTGCTCTGAAAATTAATAGTAACGATAAAGGCTAATGAACTGGAAAAGTTTTTAAATTTAATGACAATAATTTTTCAACCCATTACATGTGACACTTTCAGATTCAACCATAACGTCTAGGCCAGATTTGGGGTGTTACATTTAGTGGTATCAGAGCTAGGTTACAAAATTCGACTGTGAAATTTGTGTTCTAAAATTTATTTTAAAGAATTGGTTTTCAAATGGTTTAAAAATATTCTGATTGAAAACATGGTACACCGAGTCTCCAGCGTCGATCCTATAAGTATTTCTGATTTCTTATAGAAATTCCAAAAACATTATTGATACTCTACTTGTAAACACTATAGTTAGTACACCCTGAAACTGTAGTGAAACTGATTAAGACTAAAACTTTCGAAAACAAACTCTGAACTTCTGATACTTTATGCATAAAACATCTGTTAATAAATATCAAAACTGATGCATAAAATTTTTAATATAGATAAAAATTATAAGTCACAATAAGCACACGACGTATTTGAGGACGTGGTATTCGAGGCCGAGGTAGAGGCCATAGGAGGCTCGAGCAGAGTCCTCATCTCTAGGCAACATGCCAAATCTGGACACGAGTGAGACACCTATGTCACCTGCTACTAAGACTGGGTCTCAGAGTCGATTGGTTGGGGACGAAGAAATGTCGCAAGCCATGATAAGGATATTGGAGAGGGTCGCTGAGCCTAATTTTGGATCTGGGGGCCGAGGGTCTGTAACTGAGTGACTCCGGTCTAATGAAGCTGAGTTATGTAGAGGTGTCGCAGGAGTCGCCCCTAACATGGCTAAGTACTGGTTAGAGGCTACTGAGAGGATTATGGACGATTTTGATTGTACCCCTGAGTAGAAATTGAAGGGTGCAATCTCCTTACTTTGCAACAAAGCATATCAGTGGTGGTTAATAGTTACGGAGGGCACTCAGCCTAACCGTCTGACTTAGGAGTTCTTGAAGAGAACATTTCAGAGCAAATATGTGAGAGCCAGCTACATTGATGCTCGCAGGTTTGAGTTCCTGAACTTCACGCAAGGTGATCGATCTGTGGACGAGTATGAGGCCGAATTCTTGAGGCTGAGCCGCTATGTTTGAGGTATGGTGGCATCGGAATATGAGAGGTGTATTCTCTTTGAGGATGGACTGAAGGATAATCTGAGGGTTTTAATTACTCCACAAAAAGAGTGAGAGTTTGCTGTACTGGTGAAGAAAGCTAAGATCGTCGAAGATGTTAAACACACTGAGCACCAGAATAGAGATAAGGAGAAAGGTAAGAACATGAAGGATTTAGATCCCTCGAGTTCTGTGCAGAGGCCTAAGAAAAAGGCTAGATCTGATGGGCCAATTAGAGTGGCGGCCCTTGTTGCTTCTGTTGTTCCTATTGGGTTACAGCTATGTAGTGACTATGTGAGACACCATCCGGACGAGTGCTAAAGAAGGATTGGGGCGTGTTTAAGGTGTGGGTCTCTTGAGCATCATATTAGGGAGTGTCCATAGCGTATAGATCAGATGCAAGCTTCAGCTCCAGGTACTATACAGCCTCAGAGGGCAGTTCAGTAGCCACCTAGGGCCGTGGACAGGCTAGGGGTGGTAATGGTATGAGTCAAGGATAGAGAGCACAAGGCAGAAATGCTGGTCAGACTAAGGCGAGATAGCCTGCTTGGGTTTATACTGCACATTACCGTGAGGACAGAGATGCTCCGAAGTCATCACCGGTACGTTCCTTATATTTGATGTACCTTACTTTGCTCTGATAGACATAAGATCTACCCATTCCTATATAGCCTGTTCTTTTTTCAAAAATCTAGGGTTATCGATTGAGAGGTTACTGTGATAAGTCCGTTGGGGCAATTTGTTAAGTTAGTAAACTGTATAAGGATGTCCCATTAGAGGTGCAAGGGGAGATATTTCTGGCTAATTTGATTGTGCTTTCGTTTGGGGATTTCGATCTAATTTTGGCTATGGACTAGTTCGTGGAGTACCGAGTCAGTTTGGACTGCGCTTCTAAGAGGGTCGTTCTGAGGACCAATGTAACAGCCCAATTTTGGGGCTAGTCAAAACAGTGGTTTCGAAACCACTAATTCAAGGTCAGAGAAAATTATTTTAATATTATTTTATGTGTCATAGCATGATTATATGAGTGCATGAAAATTTTGGTGCATTAATTTTAGTGATTTCAAGCTTAATTTTGAAAAAGGACTAAATCTCATAAAGTGCAAAAGTTTTATTTTACAAGCTAAAGGTGTCTAATAGCTATAGAATATTAAATTGGAGGTCCTTAATGTGCAATTAGGCCCTTAGTAGAGTGTTGGCCGACCATAGGGGACAAGAAATGTCAAAATTGGTCAAAGTTGGTGGATTAGGTGATTAAATTAATGTAATAAAATAGAATAAAGAAAAGAATGATATCATCCTTTCCTTTTCATCTTCTCCACTGAAAATATCAGCAAAATAGGGGTTTTTGGAAGCTTGAAATTTTCAGCAACTTAATCTCTTGCAAGTAAGTGATTTTCATGGTAATTTTTGATGATTTTTGTGTTTTTGGAACCCTTGTAGCTTAAGCTAACTAAAAAGTGGACTATTTTAAAAAAATGGTTGAGAGTCTAGGGTTTTGTAATGAGAACATTAGTGTTGTTTCTGAAATTTTATAGAAGTAAATGAAGCTTGGTTGTTAAATAAACAACTTTTGTGACAGGAGTTTCTATGAAAACACCTAAAAATGACCTTTTTATAAAGGTTGTAAAATAGGAGGTAAGTGTATGAAATAATTGGAATTGTGAGTTACTATAAGAGTAAAAAGGGTTCAGCTAGGCTTGGTTAATAATGAAATTTGATGAAAATCGATTTACGAGCCTAGAGGAAAATCATAATTTTGTGAAAGTCTAAGGGCAAAATGGTAATTTTTTTCAAAGTAGAAATTTTAAAATGACTTGATTTATGTGGTGATTAAATGAATGAATTTTATAATTTTTGATCAAGAACACGGAGTCCGGACCTAGACTGGGAAAAAACCAAGCTAGTAGATTAATTCGATTTAGTCGTTCACTTTTTACATACCAAGGTAAGTTGTACGTAAATAATTCAATGTTATTGTATTTATGCATTAAAAAAAATGATATTGCATAAAATGTTTGATTATTGCTATGATTATGTATGATGAAAGTGGATGTGATGTACTCCCGGTTGAACCTTAGGAATAGATTGGATACCCAAACCATGACATTTGAGTGAGATGTGCACTAGTGTAAGACCATGTCTGGGACATGGCATCAGCCATATTATGAAAGCCGGTGTAAGACCATGTCTAGGACATGGTATCGGCGATGATATGTGTGCTAGTGGGTCATAGCATCGGCCACAATATGGTAGCTAGTGTAAGACCATGTCTGGGACATGGCATCAGCATTGAGACGAGAGCTAGTGTAAGACCATGTCTGGGACATGGCATCAGCCTCTATATGTGAGCCAGTGTAAGACCATGTCTGGGACATGGCATCGGTATTTTACCCTCTTGTGTGAGGCTTGTTGAGTATCCTTTGGTATTCTAATTGGTTCAATGAGTAACTTAAAGCTTGTGACAAAAGAGAGAAAAGTTATGATTATGTTGTAAGTGGTACAGGTACCTACATGAAATTTTTAAGAAATGAGTTTGAATTATGTTGTATAATAGTAAGGGTGAAATGAGTAAGTTATACCTTTGTTTATTTGAGAATCATGTGCAAGTTTAAAATATGTTATGAGTTTGATAATTCTTGGTAGTTGTTGTTAATTATTTACCTATGACTTACTAAGCTTTGTGCTTAGTTAGCTCGGGAATTAAAAGGACGTCGGAGGCTCGATCAAACTATCAAACTGAACATTTGGTATAGTTAGTTTCATCTTTTTGAGTATGGCATGTATAGGGACTTAGTCTTTATCAAGTGTCATATTGATTTGGCCAAATGTGTTGGCTTGTCATAATGATGAATTCATTTTGTATAAGGCCATGAATGTTGGTTAATACTTGTTATTGATATATGAAAATGATGATGTTTATCATGAATGTGCAAATTGCATAGTTGAAAAATTGGTATGTTTATGCATGAATGAGTAGGTTGTTGCGGTGGCTTATGTTGGTGCAAGTAGGGGTGGTAGAAAGGGCTTGGTAAATAGCCTTGTTTTTGTTCATACGGGTAGACACACAGGCGTGTGTCTAGGCCGTGTATGACACATAGTCTACCCCATGGGTGTGCGGTTTGGCCATATGTCCCCTGCATCTCAAGTTGGCAAAACAGAATGCCCAGTAGTAACCACACGAGCTGAGGCATGGCTGTGTGTTTCAACTGTGTGGAAGACACGTCCACCGGACATAGGCATGTTCCCAGGCTGTGTAAAGTCTGCACCTAAATTTAGGAATTTAATTCGCCACACGATCTAAGGACACGGGCATGTACCATGGCCGTATGACCTTATTAGGTTGATGACGTCAAAAATAGAATGTCAAGGTTTTTGCACACGAGCTGAGACACAAGTGTGTCATGGCCATGTACGGGACATAGGCCATGGACATGGGTGGGTGTCAGGCCATGTGAGAACCCCTGTAGGTTCAAATTGAGTAATAAATCCACATAGGTGTAGGACACGGGTGTGTCCCTATATGCTTAGGCCGTGTGAATCACACGATCTATTAACATGGCCATGTTATCAAGTCACACGGGCGTGTCACACTTCCACACAGGAATATGCCCATATTTTTTAATGATATTTTCCAAGTTTTTTTCAAAGAACTCGATTTGATTTTGAAATGTTTCTAAGATGTGTTTTGGGCCTCGAAGGCCCATGTTATGGATGTTAAGAAGTTTGAAAAGTTTTAAATTTGAACAAACTTTTATGATTTGAAATTGTTTGTATGCATGTGTTTACAATAGGTAATGCCTTGTACCCTATCCTGGTGTCGGATATTGGGTAAGGGTGTTACATTTAGTGGTATCAGAGTTATGGTTTAGTCGATTCCCGGACTAACCTAGCATGTGTACGAGTCTATCTATACATGCCATATATAAATTATGATAGTGTGATGACTCCTGCTAATTTAAAATGTGTTTTTATATAGTAAATGCATCCCGACGGAGCAGTGGCGGATGATGTCAAGAGTAATGCGTCGGCTCTCGCAAAAAGGACCGCACCAGTTGAAAGTGGACCCGTAACACTGAGTCAGGGCGGAGGGGCTAGAGAAGCCTTCCTCCATATGATGAATGCATGGTGCTCGGAGTTTGTTCGTGCAAACCCGAACGCTCCACCTCCTCTACCCCCTCCAATTCCCCAACATGCTCCTACAGCTCCGCTCCCCAAGTAGTGGAAACAATTAGAAGAGAAAAACCTCCGGTAGACAGAATTCGAAAGCAAGGGGCTGAGGAATTTAGAGCGAATATAGATGATGACATAGAGAGAGCATAATTCTGGTTAGAAAATACCATTAGGGTATTTGATGAGTTGTTTTGCACACCTGAGGAGTGCATGAAGTGTGCTGTGTCACTCCTGCGAGACTCGGCCTACCAATGGTGGAACACCCTTTTGTCAGTTGTACCAAGGGAAAGAATAACTTGGGAATTCTTCCAGGAAGAGTTTTGTAAAAAGTATCTTAGCCAGAGGTTTATAGACCAAAAAAGAAAGGAATTCCTAGAATTGAAGCAAGGCAAGATGACAGTAACGAGTATGAGTCTGAGTTCGTAAGGCTCAGTAAGTATGCTCGAGAGTGCGTATCCATCGAAGCCATCATGTGTAAGAGGTTTGAGGATGGATTAAAGGAGGACATCCGATTGTTTGTTGGTATTCTAGAGCTGAAGGAATTTGTTGTACTGGTAGAGAGAGCTTGCAAGGCCGAGGAATTGGCCAAAGAAAAAAAGAAAGTCGATATTGAGTCGCGTGACTCAAAGAAAAGAAAGATGGGGAAATCATTTCATTCCTCATCCAAGAAGTCTAGAGAGTTCACTACTCGATCAAATGTTTTGGTGGGATTCTCGCATAGAAATAGGAGTAAGCAGTACTCGGCATCTAAAGCTCAAACCACTTCTATCGTGAGTGTTGGTAGTGCCCAACCTAAGAAACCGAAGTGTTCGTAGTGTGGTAGATGACATTTCAGTGAGTGTCGAGGGAACGAAAGAGGTTGTTTCAAGTGTGGTTCACTGGACCACTTCATTCGAAACTGTTTGAGATGGAAGAGAAAGATAGAAAGCAAGATGTGCGAATAAGTAATACTCCTTCTAGAGGTAGACCACAAAAAAACCGGGAACTAAAGCTAGTAGCAGAGGTGTGCCTAGAGATTCATTCGTGAGGTGTAAGGGTTGAGTACCTGCAAGGACTTATGTCATTCGCGCTCGCGAAGAGGCATCGTCACTGGATGTGATTACGGGTACTTTTCTCTTCATGATATCTCTGTTGTTGCTTTAATTGATTCGGGGTCTACCCATTCCTATATTTATATAAAATTGGTGTCTAGCATGAATATGCTTGTTGAGTTTACAGAAGTTGTGATAAAAGTGTCAAACCCATTAGGCAAGCATGTAATAGTTGACAAAGTGTGTAGAAACTGTCCTTTGATGATTAGAGGCCATTGTTTTTCGGCTAATCTTATGCTACTACTGTTTGATGAATTTGACCTAATTCTTGGCATAGATTGGTTGACTATTCATAACGTGTTATTAAATTGTGGTAGTAAGTTTATTGAGCTAAAAGGTAAAATTGGGGATATTATTCGGGTTGAATTAGGAGAACCGGATAGCTTACCTGTACTAATTTCTTCTATGACCGCTGAGAGATACATAAGAAAAGGGTATGAGTCCTACCTTGCATTTGTGTTGAATACCCAAGGGTTGGAAGTAGAGATTGAGACAGTGCCTGTAGTATGTGAGTACTTAGATGTGTTTCAGGAAAAGTTGCCCAGATTGCCTCCAACTAGGGAAGTTGAATTTGGTATTGAGTTAGTCACTGGTACGGCACCTATTTCGATTGACCCATATATGATGGCACCGTTGGAGTTAAAAGAGCTGAAGGTTTAGCTACAAGAGTTAACGAATAAGGGTTTTGTGAGACCGAGTTATTCTCCGTGGGGTGCTCCCGTATTATTTGTGAAAAAGAAAGATGGTTCCATGAGGTTATGTATAGATTATCGACAACTGAATAAGGTAACCGTAAAGAACAAGTATCCCTTACCAAGGATCGATGATTTGTTTGACCAACTGAAGGGAGCCATTGTGTTTTCCAAGATAGACTTGAGGTCTGGTTATTACCAGTTGAGAGTCAAAGACACAGATGTGCCGAAAATTGCATTTCAGACAAGGTATGGACACTATAAATTTTTAGTCATGCCTTTCGGTTTAACCAATGCCTCTATCGTGTTTATGGATTTATGAACCGCATCTTTCGGCCTTATTTGGATAAATTTGTTGTTGTTTTTATTGATGATATACTGAGTTACTCTCGTGAAGACAATGAGCATGCTGAGCATTTGAGAACGGTTCTACAAATTTTATGAGATAATTAGTTATATGCCAAGTTTAGTAAAAGTGAATTTTGGCTCAAAGAAGTCAGATTTTGGGGCATATTGTTTTGGGAGATGGGATTCAAGTTGATCTGAGTAAGATCTCGGCTATTTTGGAGTGGAAACCGAAGAGGAACATATTAGAAATTAGAAGATTTTTAGGCTTAGTGGGATACTACAGACGATTTGTCAAGGGATTCTCCATGATTGCTTCACCGATGTAGAGGTTACTATAGAAAGATGTCAAGTTCGAATGGACTGAAAAGTGCCAACAGAGTTTCGATAAACTAAAAGCATTGTTGACTAAAGCCCCAGTTTTGGTGCAACCGAAACTAGGAAAACAATTCGTAGTGTATAGCGATGCATCTTTTAATGGATTGGGGTGCGTGCTTATGCAAGAGGGCAAGGTAATAGCTCATGCCTCTAGACAGTGAAAGCCACACAAGAAGAATTACATGACCTATGATTTGGAATTAGCAACCATCATTTTTGCATTGAAGATTTGGAGACACTATTTGTATGGAGAGAAATGTCGAGTATTCACTGATCACAAAAGTCTAAAGTACTTGATGACTAAAAAAAATTGAATCTAAGGCAACGAAGGTGGATAGAGCTGATAAAGGATTATGAGCTAGTGATTGACTACCACCCGAGAAAGGTAAACGTGGTCGCCGATACTTTAAGTAGGAAATCTTTGTTTGCATTGAGGGCTATGAATACGTGGTTAGCTTTATCGAATGATGGTTCTATTTTAACTGCGTTGAGAGCTAGACCGATGTTTCTTTAAGAGATTTGTGAAGCTCAGAAAGACGACCTTAATTTACAAGCCAAAAGAGTTCACTGTGAGTCAGGTGTTGAGTCAGACTTCCATATTAGTTCGGATGGATGTTTGATGTTCCAAGATAGGGTCTGTGTACCAAAAGATGATGAACTTATTCGAAAAATTTTACATGAAGCACATAGCAGCTATTTATCTGTACATCCAGGCAGCACTAAAATGTATAATGACTTGAAGAAATGGTATTTGTGGCCGAGTATGTAGAAAGAAATTTTTGAGTTTGTATCGTAATCCTTGATTTGTCAGAAGTGAAAGCTGAACACCAAGTACTATGGACTTTGTGACCGTAGTACTATGGACTTTGTGACGGGTTTGCCTTTGACACCGAAAAATAAGGATGTCATATGGGTTGTGGTTGATAGACTCACGAAGTCGGCCTACTTTATATCGGTACGCATTGACTATTCGCTTGGTAAGTTGGCGGATTTGTATGTGTCAGAAATTGTGAGATTACACGGAGTACTTGTCGATTATTTTGGATAGAGATCTAAGATTTACATCACGATTTTGGAAAAAATTTGCAAGAAGCTCTGGGGACAAAGTTAAATTATAGCACGACTTTCCACCCGCAAATCGACGGTCAGTTGGAAAGAGTAATTCAGATTCTTAAAGATATGTTACGGTCTTGTGTTCTTAAGTTTCAAGGCAGTTGGGAAAAGTACTTGTCATTAGTAGAATTTCCCTACAACAATAGCTATCAGTCGAGTTTGAAAATGGCACCTTATGAGGCTTTGTATGGGCAAAAGTGCCGAATGCCTTTGTATTGGTCCAAACTCAAGGAAAATCGAATACACAGGGTTGACTTAGTCAGAGAAACTGAAGAGAAAGTAAAAGTAATTCCTGGTTGTTTAAAGGCTGCTTCGGATAGACAAAAATCCTACACGGATTTGAAACGAAAAGAAATTGAGTTTCAAGTCGGTGATAAGTTGTTTTTAAAAGTATCCCCGTGGAAAAAAGTCCTCAGATTCGGTAGGAAAGGCAAATTAAGTCCACGTTTTATTGGACCTTATGAGGTGATTGAGAGTATTAGGCCGGTAGCTTATCGATTAGCCTTGCCATCTAAGTTAGATCCATGATGTATTCCATGTGTCTATGTTGCGCCGTTATCATTTTAACCTATCACATGTGATGTCACCAACAGAGGTTGAGATTTGTTCAGACATGACCTAAGGTGAAGAACCAATTAAGATTTTAGATCGAGAGATCAAACAACTGAGAAATAAAAGTGTAGCACTCGTGAAAGTACTATGGCATAGACATGGGGTTGAAGAAGCCACATGGAAGCCTGAGGAGACCGTGAGAGACCAATACCCAAATCTTTTCGCTAGTAAGATTTTCGGGGACGAAAATCCTTAAGGGGGAGAATTGTAACTGCCCGATTTTGGAGCTAGTCGAAATAGTGATTTTGAAACCACTAATTTGAGGTCAGAGAAAATTATTTTAATATTATTTTATATTTCATAGCATGATTATATGAGTGCATGAAAATTTTGGTGCATTAATTTGTGATTTCAAGCTTAATTTAAAAAAAAGACTAAATCGCATAAAGCGCAAAAATTTTATTTTACAAGCTAAAGGTTTCTAATAGCTATATAATATTAAATTGGAGGTCCTTAATGTGCAATTAGGCCCTTAGTAGAGAGTTGGACGGCCATAGGGGACAAGAAATGTCAAAATTGGTCAAAGTTGGTGGATTAGGTGATTAAATTGATGTAATAAAATAGAATTAAAAAAAGAATGATATCATCCTTTCCTCTTCATCTTCTCCACCAACAATATCAGCAAAATAGGGGGTTTTGGAAGCTTGAAATTTTCAGCAACTTAATCCCTTGCAAGTAAGTTATTTTAATGGTCATTTTTGATGATTTTTGTGTTTTTGGAACCCTTGTAGCTTAAGCTAACTAAATAGGGGACTATTTTACAAAATGGTTGAGAGTCTAGGGTTTTGCCATGAGAACATTAGTGTTGTTTTCTGAACTTTTATGGAATAAAATGAAGGTTGATTGTTAAATAAACAACTTTTGTGAAAGGAGTTTCCATGAAAACACCTAAAAGGGACCATTTTGTAAAGGTTGTAAAATAGGTGGTAAGTGTATGAAATAATTGGAATTGTGAGTTGCTATAAGATTAAAAAGGGTTCGGTTAGGCTTGGTTAATAAGGAAATTTAATGAAAATCGCTTTACGAGCCTAGGGGTAAAATCATAATTTTGTGGAAGTCTAGGGGCAAAATGGTAATTTTGTCAAAGTAGAAATTTTAAAATGTCTTGATTTATGAGGTGATTAAATGAATGAATTTTATCATTTTAGATCAAGAAAAATAGAGTCCAGACCTAGACCGGGGAAAAGCCAAGCTAGTAGATTAATTCGATTTAGTCGCTCACTTTTTGCATACTGAGGTAAGTTGTACGTAAATAATTCAACGCTATTGTATTTATGCATTAAAAAAATGATATTGCATAAAATGTTTGATTATTTCTATGATTATATATGATGAAAGTGGATGTGATGTACTCCGGTTAAACCTTAGGAATAGATTGGATACCCAAACCATGACATTTGAGTAAGATGTGCTCTAGTGTAAGACCATGTCTGGGACATGGCATCGGCCACATTATGAAAGCCAGTGTAAGACCATGTCTAGGACATGGCATCGGCGATGATATGTGTGCTAGTGTAAGACTATGTCTGGGACATGGCACCTGCCACAATATGGTAGCTAGTGTAAGACCATGTCTGGGACATGGCATCGACATTGAGACGAGAGCTAGTGTGAGACCATGTTTGGGACATGGCATCAGCCTCTATATGTGAGCCAGTTTAAGACCATGTCTGGGACATGGCATCGGCATCTATATGTGAACCAATGTAAGACCATGTCTGGGACATGGCATCGGCATTTTACCCTCTTGTGTAAGGCTTGTCGGGTATCCTTTGGTATTCCAATTGGTTCAACAAGTAACTTAAAGCTTGTGACAAAAGAGAAAAAAGTTATGATAATGTTGTAAGTGGTACAGGTACCTACATGAAATTTTTGAGAAATGAGTTTGAATTATGTTGTATGATAGTAAAGGTGAAATGAGTAAGTTATACCTTTGCTTATTTGAGAATCATGTGCAAGTTTAAAATATGTTATGAGTTTGATAATTCTTGGTAATTGTTGTTAATTATTTACCTATGACTTACTAAGCTTTGTACTTACTTCCTCTCCTTTCCATTTTCTTATAGAGTCGCCAAGTTATCTTGGGAATTCAAAGGACGTTGGAGGCTCGATCAAACTATCAAACTGAACATTTGGTATAGTTAGTTTCATCTTTTTGAGTATGGCATGTATAGGGACTTAGTCTTTGTCAAGTGTCATATTGATTTGGCCAAATGTGTTGGCTTGTCATGATGATGAATTCATTTTGTATAAGGCCATGAATGATGGTTAATACTTGTTATTGATATATGAAAATGATGATGTTTATCAAGAATGTGCAAATTGCACAGTTGAAAATTGGTATGTTTGTGCATGAATGAGTAGGTTATTGAGGTGGCTTATGTTGGTGCAAGTAGGGGTGGTAGAAATGGCTTGGTAAATAGCCTTGTTTTGGTCCACACGGGTAGACACACGGGCATGTGTCTAGGCCATGTGTGACACACGGGCATGTGTCTAGGCCATGTGTGACACACGGCCTGACCCATGGGTGTGCAGTTTGGCCATGTGTCCCCCAGCATATCAGGTTGGCAAGAGGAAGTTTGAAAAGTTTTAAATTTGAACGGACTTTTATGTTTCGGAATTGTGTGTATGCATGTGTTTAAGATAGGTAACGCCTCATACCTTGTCCCGATGTCAGAAATGGGTAAGGGGTGTTACAACTAAAAATAATGTTGAGATGGTTATAATTGGTGAGCGTCGAGAGTACCTGTCACATGTGATCTCCACGTTAGTAGCTGAGAAACTGGTCTGAAAAAGGTGTGAGGCTTATTTGGCTTACGTCAGTATTACCACTTCTAGGAACTCTTAGATTGGGGATATCAGAACTGTGAGGGATTTTCTGGATTTTTCTGAGGAGTTATCGGGATTGCCTCCAAACCAAGAGGTTGAGTTTAGAATCGAGCTTCTTCCAGGTACAGCTCCGGTGTCTATCGCTCCGTATCGAATGGCACTAAAAGAGATTGCGAAACTTAAAGCTCAACTAATAGATTTGTTGGATCATGGCTTCATTCGTTCGTGTGTGTCCCCGTGGAGAGCACTAGTACTGTTTGTTAAGAAGAAGGATAAGACCATGAGGATGTGTATCGATTACCGGCAGTTGAACAAGATGACCATTAAGAATAAGTATCCACTTCCAAGGATCGACGACTTATTTGATCAGTTCCAAGGGGCTTCTATATTCTCTAAGATCAATCTTTATTCAGTATGTCATCAGTTGAGGTTTAACGAGGTGGATGTGCATAATAATTCATTTAGGACTCGTTATGGACATTACGAGTTCCTAGTGATGCCTTTCAACTTGACGAATGTACCAGCCGCATTTATGGATCTGATGAACCGAGTATTTCAGCCCTATTTGGATCAGTTCGTCGTGGTCTTCATCAACAACATTCTGGTATACTCTAAGACCGATGATGAGTATGGTGAGCATCTTAAAGTAGTGCTTCAAATTCTGCGTGAGAAGTAGCTTTACGCTAAATTCAGCAAGTGTGAGTTCTGGCTGCGTGAAGTGACTTTTCTGGGGCAAGTAGTTTCTGCTGAAAGGATCCGAGTCAATTCTAGACAGATCGAGGCTATGATGGATTGGAAATATCCTAGAATGTATCTAAAATCTGTAGTTTTCTGGGTTTAGCGGGATACTATCGGTATTTCATTGAGGGGTTCTCCTTGATTGCTGCACCGTTAACTAAGCTTCTGCGTAAGGGTGTACCACTTTTCTGGACAGATGTGTAGCAATCGAGCTTTAAGAATTACAAATCTGTTCTGACTCAGGCTCCTATTTTGATACAGCCTGAATCTGGAAAGGAGTTTGTAGTATACAGTGATGAGTTGCACATTGGTTTGGGTTGCGTTCTAATGCAGGATGGTAAGGTTGTGGCTTATGCGTCTTATCAGCTGAAGACACACGAGGGGAACTATCCGACGCATGATCTCGAGTTGGCTACAGTGGTCTTTGCATTGAAAATTTAGAGGCAGTATCTGTATGGTGAGAGGCGTGTCATCTACACTGATCACAAAAGCCTCGAGTATCTCATTACTTAGAAGGAGTTGAACCTTAGGCAGCATCGTTGGATTGAGCTGCTTAAAGATTATAACTGTACCATCGATTATCATCTTGGTAAGGAAAATGTGGTGGCCGATGCTCTAAGTCGAATAGCGATGTCTGATTTGAGGGAGATGTTTGCTCACCTCAGTCTATTTGATGATGGAAGTTTGTTGGCCGAGTTGCAAGTTAAGCTGACTTGGATTGAGTAGATTCGAGATAAGTAGTTGGGGGATGAGTATCTGAGTTTACAGTTTCGACAGGTTGAGAGTAGCAGCACTTCAAATTTTAGACTGAATAATGATAGGGTTCTCTATTTTCGTGGTCAAATTTGTGTACCGAGCAATGTGGACCTGAGGTAGTCGATTTTGAGGGAGGCACATAGTAGCCCTTATGCTATGCATCTAGGCGGTAATAAGATGTATAGCGACCTTCGTGAGTTATACTGGTGGTCGGGTTTGAAGCATGAGGTTACTGACTTTGTGGCTCGATGTCTGATGTGTCAGGAGGTTAAGGCTGAGCATCAATTACCTTCGGGTTTGTTACAGCCAGTCAAGATTCCCTTATGGAAATGGGAACAAGTGACTATGGACTTCGTTAGTGGGTTGCCCTTAACACCCACTAAGAAGGATTCTGTTTGGGTCATCGTGGATCAATTGACCAAGTCTACTCACTTTATTCTAGTTCGAACGGAATATCCTCTGTAGAAGCTAGAAAAGTTGTATATTTCAGAGATAGTTAGACTACATGGGGTTCCTGTGTCGATTATTTCTGACAAGGATCCTCGTTTCACATCTCAGTTCTGACAAAAATTATAAGAGGCTTTGGGTTCGAGATTAGACTTCAGTACTGCATTCCATTCTCAAACCGATGGTCAATCTGATAGGGTGATTTAGATACTAAAGGATATGCTTCGGAGTTGCGTGATTGATTTTCGAGGTAGTTAGGAGGATTATATGTAGCTAGCTTAGTTCACTTATAATAAAAGCTTCCAAGCTAGTATTTAGATGGCACCTTACGAGGCTCTGTATAGTTGTAAGTGTCGTACTCCTTTGTGTTGGACTGAGTTGGGTGAAGGTTTAGTTTTGGGCCCTGAATTGTTTCTGAGACTGAGGATAAGGTTAGACTGATTCGAGATCGTCTGAAAGTGGCTTCTGACAGACAAAAATTGTATGCAGATTTGAAAAGGTGTGAGATTGAGTATTCTGTGGGGGACTTCGTGTTTTTTAAGGTCTCTCCGTGGAAAAAGGTTTTGAGGATCGGTCGGAAGGGCAAGCTGAGCCCTAGATTTATTGGACCGTACCGAATTTTGAAACGTGTGGGACCAGTTGCTTATCAGTTGGAGTTACCCCCTAAACTGGACCGTATTCATGATGTGTTCCACGTATCGATGTTTAGGTGGTATCGTTCTGATCCATCCCATGTCATCTTGGTAGAGGAGATTGAGGTTAGGCCAGATTTGACTTTTAAAGAGGAGTCAGTCCAGATTCTGGATTGAGACATTAAGGTTCTGAGGAGAAAGTCCATTCCATAAGTGAAGGTTCTATGGCAGAATCATAGCTCTGAGGAGGCTACGTGGGAACCTGAGGACTTGATGCGTCAGTAGTATCCTTATTTGTTCTGATCAGGTAAATTTTGAGGTCAAAATTTCTTTTAGGCAGTAGAGTTGTAACGCCCCAAATTTCTTATGTCTTTTTCTGTTAAATTGTGACATAATTGTGTATATGCTTCTGTGGTTAAGTGTTCTAGATGTGTGTGGAAGGTCCCAAGTTCAAGCTTTACCTTTAGAAATTTTTGTTATTTTTGTAATAAAGCCCTATCTCTGTTCAATGAGCTTCTATTAAATTATTTGTAAAACCATATCAGAATAAGCCTGCTGGTTCGAGTGGTAAGGGAGTTTGTGCATGGTGTGGAGGTCCTATGTTCGAATCCTTACGTGAGCGTGGGCATTATTTTTGCTCGGTACTGTGTTAAGAGTTTCAGTGGGTTTTAAATTCTAAAGAAGTTGAGATTATATAGTTAGCGGGGAGGTGGGTGTTATCCTTATTAATTATTTTGTTTTTTTTTTTTGTATTTTCTTTCCCCAAAATTCGAGAGTTTTGACGTTCTTCTTCTTCCAGAATAGAAATTTCTCTTTCGATCTTTGATTCCTTTTTCTTCTTTTGCCTTTGGCGTAACAGTAGTAAACCCTTTTCTTCTTTATTTTCTGATTTTGTCGTTAACCTTGCTTGTGGACGTTCGTATCATTGATTCTTGTGGTGTCGATAAGTGAGATCACTTATATTCGTTTGGTCTCTATTTGATGGACGTTGAGATTTTGTGTAATTGTTACGTAGGATACAGCAAGAAGTGGTAGCTCCACTTCAATGGTCTGATTTGTGCTAGTGACGGGGGTGGTTGTGGTAAATGAGTGGGTTTGGCTCGATTTAGTTTTGAGGAATTCGCAATTTGATTGTTAAAATCGATGTTGGGTGCCCTATTTTTAGGTTTCAAATAGCTCGGGGTCGTTCTAGCATAAAAAACAAACGGTGTGTACTCGAAACGCAGAAAAATGGGGTTCGACAAAAGATAAAAAACCCCCACTATCGATGCCATATGACTTTGTGATAGGTCGTGTGAGATGACACGGCCATGCGATCGACGAAAGCTAGGCTGTGCACAAGACACAGCCGTGTTATAGCTGGAGTGTGGCCGTGTGGGCCACATAGGCTAGACCGAATTGGGTGTGTGGGCTACACGTACGTGTGGGCCCATATGGGCATGCCACACGGGCGTGTCATAACTGGGCCAGGCCGTGTGATCCACACGGGCTAGGCCAATCTGGGCATGTGGGCCACATAGGGTGTGTGGGCCTACAGGGCAACCCACACGGACGTGTGGGCCCATTTATCTAAAATTTTCCCTTGGGTTGCACAGGTCGTCCCAAACAACTGTGGGCCTACTGTAGGGTTGGTAAGGGCTAACAAAACCCTAATTGTATGATCTGTTTGACTGATATTCTATACTAAGTATGATAGTATATGCATGTTATATCTGTATGTAAGCATGTAAGCATGGTTAATCCGTATATCTGAAACTGAATATTATTTATCTGATATTGGGGTTGGGATAATACGTATATGGAGGAAGTGTTTTGAAAGGCGGTTATTTCCTATATTCTGGCAGCTTGGTTGCACTTAAACTGTTACGTACCGCATCGGTACAATATGGTGTGTAGGGCTGGATGCGTATTTTAAACCCCACATGGTGTGTAGGGATGGTCGAAGATGGTGTGTAGAGGATAGGGGTAGAACATTTGATATCTGATTATGATCTGTATATCTGTATCTGTAATGGGATTAAGCCTGAATCTGCATCTGTTTGATTCTAATTTTCTATTGTGTGCATGCTTAATTCTGTAGGGTTACACACTGAGTTTACGTAAACTCACTCTTTTCTTTTTGTCTATACAGGTAACCCACAATCTTGGGTGGATTGGTGCAGCGAAGGACTCGACAGTGACCACCTATTTTACTGTTTTATTTTGTTTTAGGGTTATTAAAGTTTTGGCATTAATGTTCTACTTTCTGGGACTCTAGACTCTTTTAAAATTTTCATGTTGTTTTAGGTTTTTGTTTTTTACTTATTCAAAATGGTGGTGGTTTTTCTAAAATCTTGAACGGATTTTCTAAACACCACGATTTTTACAAGCTTCCGCTACAAAAACGTTTTATCTCTAAATAATTAAAAGAAAGAGAGCTCCGAAAATTAATAGTAACGATAAAGGCTAATGAACTGGAAAGGTTTTTAAATTTAACGACAACGGTTTTTCAACCCATTTCATGTGACACTTCCAAATTCGGCCATAACGTCTAGGCAGGATTTGGGGTGTTACAATGATAATCAGATTTGAGGCTCAAACTTACCTACTTGAACACACTTTTTTTTTGAAAACAAAGTGTGGAGGTGAGTAATTTTAAATGATATTGGTAAATTTGCCTGGTTATGTGTTAAATTGAAGTTTTGAATTGTGTTTTTAATGACTTAATCGCAGCATCTTATTTGGTTGGATTTGCAAAATTTTATTTTATTTTACAAGAGCATTATTGCAATTGGCTTTTGGAAAATTGTGTGTTAAGCTTTTGGCATTATTAATTTGGATTGAATGGGTTGTTAAATGGGGCATAAGTTATTGAATTTTGAGCACTTGATGTTGGTGTTATGATTGGTTTAAGATTCATGGACAAAGGCATTTGTTGTGCTTAATTATATTGATGTTGAAATTTTTAAGCTACATGCTTTTAATGGCATTTTTACATCTTAAATTAAGTGCTTAAACATTAGATTTTATGCCTTGTATGTATGATTATATTGGCAACATAGCATGGTGGATCCATTAGATATAGTTGGCATGCCATAGGATTTGTGAGTACTCAGCATTATATGTGTTATTTGTGAGCATATGGCTCAAGAAGTTCTGATTTTTGGAGTAAATAAGGGAATGTTGAGCTTGTGTCTCCACTCAATGGGACTGTGAACCGATATAAGGGAGCGTGTGGCTTCAGCCTACTCAACATGAGACTGTTTCTGATATGTAGGAGTTGAGAGATCCCTTTATCCAATGTATGATCACACGTTTAAATATTGCCATGGATGTATTATGTCACTATAAATGTATGTTTATAAGTTAAATTATGATTCCATATGCCATATTAAATCGAAATTTTATTCATGGAATAGCATATGTTATTATGATTATGATATGTGATATTGTGACTGAAATTTTAATGCTTAATTTGTCTGGATTTATGCATGAATTTGGTGCAATTTACTTATTGTTTTTATGATCATTCACTGAGCTTTTTAGGCTCACACCCTCACAAATTTATGCAAAGACTTTTTTGGGTCGAGAGCGCAAGGCTGATCAAAGATTAAGGCTCGGTAGTAACTTCAGGATTCTTCTTTAGAAACAATAGAGGCATTGTGGCACTTATTGGGACTAGTTTTAATTCAATTATAATGGACATTGGACATTTATTTTGGTGATGTTATAATTACTATAGTGCTTGATTTTTATGATTAATTGTTGTGTGGTTTATAGTTTGTTAATGAGAGTTCATATGGTGATTGAAAACATGGTGTTTGAAGCATGTATTTTCTACAAACATAGTTTAATTGTAGCTTGCCAAGGAGTGGAATACTTGTGGCTAAGGAATGTACCTTGTGTGTAACATCCCAAAAATGGGGTTATTTGGAATTTAATTATTTTTCTTATGTAAGAACTGCTAAGATATTGTTTATGGAATAATAATGATCAATTTAAGGCTTTGTGTTGGCTCGATTTGGTAGGAAATTTTAGTTTTAATTTTTAAGGTAGGGAGCCTTAGCAAGAGGGTGTTATAAGAATAAATAAGGGAGCTTTTGACATAAAATAAGCTTGGAATAAGTGGCAAAGGAAGGGCCACTTGGGAGCTACACTTGACGCCACAAGGGGTGAGGGAGAGCCTTGGTTCGAGTCGCGAAATTCTCCTTTTTGGCACCTTGTTTGGACGGCAACAAGAGAGGGAAAATGCTCAAATTTTATTTCATTAATAAAGGATAATATGAGCATTTTAAATTGTTACTATTAATTCTAGGGATAAATGAGGAGGATAACATTAGTATTTTCTACTTTGATAATTCTAAGGATAATAGATGAATATTGAGGATTAATAAAGATTATTAGAATTAAATTCAAATTAATTGGAATTAATTTGAATGAGTGGCTTGGAGTGATTCAGGAAGTTGATCAAAAGTTGAACTCCTTGTTGAAGAGGAGGGCGGCATGGAGTCTTGGTGAAGGAGTGGTCAATTCTTCATGCCATTTTACTTGGCAATTTCGCTACCCTTTTTCTTTTAGCACCTCTTTTCTTTTCTTTTTCCAAAACCGATTCTCCCTCACATTCTTCCTTTAATTTCTTTCTTCATAAAAGTCCTTTAATAAACTCTCCACTTCTCTTTTCTCTAAAATTCTCCTCTCTACTTTTACTTACATTGGCGAATCTCCTTTTACTTTTCTTCTTTTCCTCACTAAAATCCAGCCTTATTTAGGCAGCCATAGCCAATCTAATACCCTCTTGAAGTGCCAAACCTCACATTCCTCCTTGGTTGCACTTTGGCCGAATAGTGCAAAGTGGCATTGATACTCAGGGACTTCTTTGTAATTCAATCGATTATCAAGGTAAGGGATGGCGAACCTCCTTACGTATTTTCTTTTTCTTGTCGACTTATGGATTGAATGGAAGCCAAATTTCGCAACTAGTAGCAAGAGTTCTAACCAAAGGTTGAAATCGATGATAGGCACTTCTGGATCTCAAAAGCAGAGATCGGATCGGCATTCTCGACATTCGGTTTTGGGTAGGTGGTGGTAAGTGTCTACTTATAAAAGATTACCTCTAATGATTAAGAAAAGCGAAAGCCATGGTTGCTAATATTGACCAGCTGTAGTTTATGAAATGAGTTGCGATTGGTGTCAAGCTAAGATTCAAGCGATTAGGTAAGGATTGGTACAAAATATGACCCTTTAAATAATTTGGTTTGGCCGAATGGCCATATTACTAACCTTGATAGTTGGTCAATATAGGGCAAGGACTTAGAGTGTGGCCGATTGATTATCTTGGATTTAAGACTATCGTAGTAATGTGTGTACATACACACTATATAATATATTAACTATGCTTAACTTTGTGAATGCTCATTTTATTAATGTAGCATTGGAATTAATACCAGATCGGTATAAGTGGTGATTCGTAAGTACACATTAATGTGATTTATTATTATTAATGCTTTTGGTAAGCATGATGTATTGACACATGAAATTTAAGAATGTGATGGCATGAAACATATGTATGTTTATCTTTGTGGGATTGATGAGTGGAGGCGGTGATATTGTGCCGACGGGCACCAAGTGTTTTGGTAACACACCGTGACTATATGTCACCAGAGGTTTGGTACCTCCAGAGGTTTGGTACCTCAATAGCGACTTATCCCGTGGTTAACACCACCGTGGGTTGGCCCCACTTGAGATATGGGATCGCCCCGCGGTGATTTGGTATCACACGATGGGTTGGCCCCATCACCCGATTTGTGTCTCTCGGACACCGGTGTTTTGGTAACACATTGTGACTATATGTCACCGGTGGTTTGGCACCACCGGTGGTTTGGTACCACAACGGGTAGAAACGGTGGCGTATGGTTGGCTAGGTTGGGTACACATTATTTTGCATATTAAATGTTATATGTTGTGTATGAAAATATTTTAAAAGCGGGGAAGGGTTACATATTGAGTCTTGGTGACTCACCTTCTCCATTAATTTTTCAGTGATGCTTAGATCGCGGACATGGAGCCGAGGGACTTGAGGAGGCCATGCGGTGGATTTAAAATTAAATTGACTTTAATTTTAGTTATTTTAAATTTGGTTATTGGGTTGTTTTATTTCGGATGTAATAAGGCCTCATATTACTTTACTTTGGTTTTTTTTTATATGTTGGATATTTTTATTTGTACTATAAAATTTGAATCACACGTTTTCCAAATTAACACGAAAAATGTTTTATCGTGCCATCGGGCACATCTGAAAATTTGTGTAATAACTTGACTTAATTAAATTTTCAAAGTGGACTAAGTATAATTTCAGCAAGATAACTTAAAATGAGAAGTTTTCAAAAAAACTTAAGTGGATTTAGGAAATGGGTTTCAAAAGTTCTTCTTAGTAACGACCCATATTCGGTCCTAACGATTGGGTAGGGTTTGAAATGTTACAAATTGGTATCGAGCCAGTTCAAAACTCAATTTGTGTGGGGCCCAAGGCCCAAAAATGTTTTAGTAGGCCTTATTAATTGTTTTTGGGTTTTAAGAAGATGGCTGGAGTCTCCCAGACCGATCCGCCTGTAAGTACCTCTAAACTTCTTTGGGAATTATATTCGTAGAAGGTAGGAAGCTTGGAACGTAGATAGACTTATAGGAATTTGAACCCAGGATTAGATTACTCAAACACACAAGCTAAACATAAGACTTAAAGAACTAAACCAATCTATGACTTAGTCATCGAGCTAGGGTGTGGTAACCCCAGACGCATGTCTAGGATTGGAACAGGAAGAGCTCGGTATTTAAGCGGCCCAAGTGACTCACCACCTCTTCGCAGTATCCTACCGGTGCGTAGCTTGGGTTCACCCTAACTCAGAGGGCTCGATGGTGTGGTAACCTCATGCGCATGTCTAGAAAGGTTCGGTGGAAGCTTGGTATTTAAGCGATCGCGTGACTCACCTCCTCTCCACACGAAACCGCTGGTGCGTAGCTTGGGTTCACCCTCACTAGAAGGGCTCGGTCATAGGCTAAACATAACGACTAAAACCCGAAAGGGAATTAGCCTTGATTTTGGAAAAAAAAGAAATGGAACAACAAAACTTGGTCTTAAAACCTTTCAAATCACTCCTTCAAAAGTAAGAACAACTCCTTTTACAATGTTTTCCCCGAAAAGTTCGATTTGTGGAAAATTACGAAAATGCCCTTAGGGGTAAAATTACTAAAATACCCTTGGTCCATAAAACATCAACCCAATGATTTTGTCCAAAATTTTAACTACTTCTCCAATATTCAACTCACTTTGGAAATCCTCAATGAAACACTTTGGTTTTGAAAAAAGTTACTTAAAATGCCTCAACTTATAAAATTACTAAAATGCCCCGAAAGTACAAAATTTTTGCAACATCACCGTTTTAAGAAAGAAAAATTCTCAAAAGGGACCCTCAGAGTTTTACAATGGTTAAAACATCCTTGATTTACAAAATTACAAAATTACCCCTGGAGGACCAAATTACCAAAATACCCCTGGTTTTTCAAATAATGCCATAACTTCAAATCTTATCAATTTCTAATAATACCCTCCAGTGTTGAGAATTGCAAAACAACCTACTCTACTAAAGTTTTAAAATCTCTTTTATTACGAGAATACCCAGAGGAAAATGACGAAAATACCACAGGTTAGAAATGGGCGTAAATGTCCAAAAGCGAATAGGTATGGAAAGTATTAGGGAATGGATGCAAGAACTCCCTTGTGTGAACTAAGATAGAAAATGAAACCTTGTTTGCACGAAAGAAACTCTAATTAAAATTTCTTCATAAAATTTCTTCATGAGTAATGAAGTGGAACAAACGCTAATACATAAAATTTCTCTTAATCATTAAAAGCGCAGAGATAGAATGAGTTCTAGAGGACGTGGGACGCCGTGGACGCCAGTAGGGTAGGATGACGATTGTTCGAACCCGTCTGTCGGGACAAGGTTTAAAACGATGTACCACCGCCACCACCACCTCCACTTTTGGAGCGGAGGAGCAGGATCGAGCAGGAGGAGGCAGATCGCAAGCGGTATGCGAGTCCTCGAATTGGTGGTGGGGCTAGTGGAATTTAGGAGCTCGAAACTGCTTCGAGCTAATTGATCCAACGATTTGAGGTGTTCCGGTGTGTCGTGAGTGGCACCAGGTGTAGTAGTATTGGTTTGGAATCTCTGAAAGGATAATGGATGATCTTGACCGACCGAGGAGGAAAAAGCTGAAAGGCGGTGTCGCTTCTAAAGGATGAAGCGTACAGTGGTGGTGACAGATTCGGGATGGAGCCACGGTGATGATCTTACGTGGGACTACTTTAAAACCGCTTTTCAAAAGAAGTATGTGGGCACCACTACATCGACGCAAGCAGAGGAAGGCTTTTTGAGTTTAGTACAAGGAACTAAGTCCGTGGCGAGTATGAGGCGGAGTTTTAAGGCTAAGTAAGTATGCGGAGGAATCGTAGCCATCGAACACGAGCGCCGTGGTCCGCTTTGAGGACGGACTCAGATGACTTGAGGTTACCGATTGCCCATGACAAGTTCGTGAGTTTTCATCTTTGGTGGAAAAGGCTAAAGTAGCCAGGGATCAAGGAGGTCGTGAGGCGTAATTATAGTAGGAATAATCGAAGAGAGGATTTGGGTCACCGGATCCAGTGGTAATGATCGAGGAAGAAGGCTAAGCGAGTGGGCCAAATCAGCAAAGAAGGCCCGTAGCTACTAATCGAGACCGCTCAAATCTGCAATCGTTGTGGGAAGTCCCATTGGGGAGGTTGTTCGACCGCGATAGGGGATGTTTTGAGTGTGGATCTTTAGAACATCGAATCGTAGATTGTCCCAAAGCGAAGCTCGTAATCACCTGAGGCGTAACTGCTCAGATGTAAATGTGGGACCGTAGAGGGTCGTGGTAATGGCGAGAGAAGCAATGGTCCTAACCGAGGTCGAGGAACTCAGGCGGAGGTTCAAAAGACAGAGGCTAAGCACTGGCTTAGTCTATCGGCAAGGCGTCATGAGGAGGGTGACGACCGGATGTCATAACCGCACGTTTCGATTTTGGTCTCCCTTATTATGCATTAATTGATGTGGGGTCTACACATTCGTATGTAGCCGAGTGTGGTAGAGACTTTGAACCTAGACTCGAGGACCGCCGCTGGGGAGATAAGCGTAGTAAGTCCTTTAGGTCACTCTGTAGTGGTAGACAAACTTTTAGAGACGCACCCTAGAACTCCAAGGGGTCGATTCGGTCGATCGATGGAACTACCATTCGGGAGTTCGATTTGATCCTTGGAATGGATTGGTGGCTAAGTATCAAAGAATTTGGATTGCGTGGCTAAGCGCATGGTTCTTAAGACGTCGAGAATGATGAAGTGGTTATGATAGGTGATAGAAGGAATTACCTATCCAATGTGGTGTCTGCCTTGAAGGCGGAAAAGATGGTCAAGAAGGGTCAGAAGGCGTTCTTGGTTCAAATCGTGCTTTGGAAGCTAAGGAGTCGCAGATTGGAAAGGTCCGAACGATTGGGGAATTTCTTGATGTGTTCCTGTAAGAACTTCCGGTCTACCTCCGATCGAAAAGTCGAATTCGGTATAGACTTGCTACCCGGGCAGCACTGTGTCTATAGCACTCACCAATGGCACCAAAGGAATTGGTGGAGTGAAGGCTCAAATTCAGAGCTCTTGGATAAGGGGTTTATTCGACCTAGTATATCTCCGTGGGAGCGCGCTGTATTGTTTGTCAAGAAGAAGGACGGTTCCATGCGGATGTGCATCGACACCGCCGTTAAACAAGCTAACGATCAAAAACAAGTACCCATTGCCTCGGATCGATGACTTGTTTGACCAATTGAAGGAGCGTCGGTGTTTTCAAGATAGACCTTAGGTCGGGTTACCATCAACTTAAAGTGAAGGGGCCGATGTTCACAAGGCGGCGTTTGAACTCGGTATGGGCATTACGAGTTTCTAGTGATGCCATTCGGTTGACCAATGCACCGCGGCGTTCATGGATCTAATGAATGTAGTTTTTCAACGAGACTTGGATCAATTTGTCGAGTGTTCATAGGCGACATATTGGTTTACTCAAGGACGGAGGAAGAGCATGACAAGCATTTACGGATAGTTACGCAAGTGTTGAGGGAAAATAGTTGTATGCCAAATTCGAAGAGTGCGAATTTTGGCTAAGTGAGGTGGCTTTCTTAGGTCACGTAGTGTCGTGGAAGGATTAGAGTGGATCCCGCAAGATTGAAGCGGTATTGGAGTGGAAACCGCCTAAGTCGGTGGCGTAGATCTGAAGTTTTCGGGTTTAGCAGGTATTATTGGAGATTTGTGGAAGGGTTCTCTCGATCATGCTGCCGTTGACAAAGTTGCTAAGGAAAGGTGTTCCATTTGTATGGTTGGAGAAGCAGCAAGAAAGTTTTGATAAGTCGAGGAAGATTCGACTAAGCTCAGATTTTAGTACAACCCGAGGCGGAAATTATTCACGATCTCATCGTGATGCATCTCACACTGGTTTGGGGTGTGTGTTGATGCAAGATGGGAAGGTAGTAGCCTATGCGTCCCGACAGCTGAGACCGCATGAGGTTAACTATCCAACTCACGACCTGGAGTTAGCCGCAGTCGTCTTCGCCCTGAAAGTATGGAGACATTATCTTTATGGGGAGAAGTCGGTAATTTACACGGACCACAAAAGTTTGAGGTATCTTCGACACGTAAAGATCTGAATCGAGGCAATACCGATGGATTGAACTGTTGAAAGACTACGACTGTTCCATCGAATATCATCCGGGTAAGGCTAACGTGGTGGCGGACGCGTTGAGCCGGAAGGTCGTGGCGGATTTAAGAGCAATGTTTGCTCAGTTGAGCCTCTATGACGATGGAAGCCTTTTGGCAGAACTTCAAGTTAAGCCAACGTGGATCGGGGAGATTAAGGATAAACAGTTAGTGGATGAAGGGTTAAATGCGAAGAGAATACAAGTTCGAATGGTGGTGTAGAGGGTATAGTGTGTTGGTGATGGTGTGCTATGTTTTCGTGGACGGCCTTGTATGCCAAAAGATATGGAGTTGAGGCGAAAATTCTCCGGGATGCTCATAGCAGCCCATACGCTATGCATCCGGAGGAAGCAAGATGTATGGAGATCTCACGGAAGCAGATTACGGTGGCGGATTGAAGCGTGAGATAACGGAGTTCGTAGGGAAGTGTTTGACGTGTCAGCAGGTTAAGGCTGAACACCAGTTACCATCGGGGCTACTTCAACCGGTAAAGATCCCTCAATGGAAGTGGGAGTGGATCACTATGGATTTCGTCAGTGGTCTACCCCTTACGCCTAGCAAGAAAGATGCAGTTTGGGTAATCGTAGACCGTCTGACTAAATCAGCTCACTTTATACCGGTGAGAATGGACTACTCACCCGTAAACTAGCAAAGTTGTATGTGGCCGAGATAGTCGATTGCATGGTGTACCCGTGTCGCTTATCTCGAGATAGGGACCCAAGGTTCACCTCGAGGTTTTGAAAGCGTTACATCAAGCGTTGAGTACAGCGGTTGGATTTCAAAGATGACTTTCCATCCTCGAATGACGGGCGATCGAAAAGGTCATACAGATCTTAGAAGATATCTTTGAGGGTTGTGTCTTGGAATTCGAGGTAGTTGGGAGGAATTCTTACCCCAGCCGAAGTTTGCCTACAACAATAGCTACCAAGCGAGTATTCAGATGGCACCATACGGTTACCAGATGGGCGGAATGCCGAACTCAAGCGTGTTGGGCGGAGTTGGGTGAACGACACGTGTTGGGGCGAGAAATGGTAGCGAGATCGAAGACAAAGTCAAAGTGATTGGTCTCGTCTCAAGGAAGCATCGAGATAGGCGAAGTCTTATGCCGATCTCAAACGCAAGGAAATGGAGTATCTTTGTGGGAGACAAGGTCTTCTGAAGGTGTCGCTGGAAGAAGGTACTAAGATTTGGGCAAAGGGAAGTTGAGCCCAAGATTCATTGGCCCATATCTGATTGAAGCGGATAGGACCGTAGCTTATCGCCTTGAACTGCCGTGAGTTAAGTCGGATACATGACGTCTTTCACGTATCAATCTTTGAGGCAGTATCGGTCCGATCCATCACATGTGGTGCCTGTGATGTAAATCGAGGTTAACGCAGACTTATCTTTTGAGGAGGAACCGTTCAGATCTTGGATAGAGATATAAAGGTTCTACGAGGAAGTCGATGCCCTTAGTGAAAGTGCTATGGCGGAACCATGGTCTTTGAGGAAGCTACGTGGGAACCGAGGAGGTGATACTGACAATACCCTCATCTGTTTTAGTTATGTAATTTCGGACGAAATTTATTTTAAGGGGTAGAATCAGAACATCCCAAAATGGGGTTATTTGGAATTTAATTATTTTTCTTATGTAAGAAGCGCTAAGATATTGTTTATGGAATAATAATGATCAATTTAAGGCTTTGTGTTGGCTCGATTTGGTAGGAAATTTTAGTTTTAATTTTAAGGTAGGGAGCCTTAGCAAGAGGTGTTATAAGAATAAATAAGGGAGCTTTTGACATAAAATAAGCTTGGAATAAGTGGCAAAGGAAGGGCCACTTGGGAGCTACACTTGACGCCACAAGGGGTGAGGGAGAGCCTTGGTTCGAGTCGCGAAATTCTCCTTTTTGGCACCTTGTTTGGACGGCAACAAGAGAGGGAAAATGCTCAAATTTTATTTCATTAATAAAGGATAATATGAGCATTTTTAAATTGTTACTATTAATTCTAGGGATAAATGAGGAGGATAACATTAGTATTTTTCTACTTTGATAATTCTAAGGATAATAGATGAATATTGAGGATTAATAAAGATTATTAGGAATTAAATTCAAATTAATTGGAATTAATTTGAATGAGTGGCTTGGAGTGATTCAAGGAAGTTGATCAAAAGTTGAACTCCTTGTTGAAGAGGAGTAGGCGGCATGGAGTCTTGGTGAAGGGAGTGGGTCAATTCTTCATGCCATTTTACTTGGCAATTTTTGCTACCCTTTTTCTTTTAGCACCTCTTTTCTTTTCTTTTTCCAAACCGATTTCCTCCCTCACATTCTTCCTTTAATTTCTTTCTTCATAAAAGTCCTTTGGTGAAACTCTCCACTTCTCTTTCTCTAAAATTCTCCTTCTCTACTTTTACTTACATTGGCGAATCTCCCTTTTACTTTTCTTCTTTTCCTCACTAAAATCCAGCCTTATTTAGGCAGCCATAGCGAATCTAATACCCTCTTGAAGTGCGAAACCTCACATTCCTCCTTGGTTGCACTTTGGTAGAATAGTGCAAAGATGGCATTGATACTCCGGACTTCTTTGTAATTCAATCGATTATCAAGGTAAGGGATGGCGAACCTCCTCATACGTATTTTCTTTTTCTTGTCGACTTATGGGATTGAATGGAAGCGAAATTTGACAACTAGTAGCAAGAGTTCTAACCGGTGTTGAAATCGATGATAGGCACTTCGGGATCTCAAAACAGAGATCGGATCCGCATTCTCGACATTCGGTTTTGGGTAGGTGGTGGTAAGTGTCTACTTATAAAAGATTACCTCTAATGATTAAGAAAAGCGAAAGCCATGGTTGCTAATATTGACCAACTGTAGTTTATGAAACAGATTTGCGATTCGGTGCCAAGCTAAGATTCAAGCGATTAGGTAAGGATGCGTACAAAATATGACCCTTTAAATAATTTGGTTTGGCCGAATGGCCATATTACTAACCTTGATAGTTGGCGAATATAGGGGCAAGGACTTAGAGTGTGGCGATTGATTATCTTGGATTTAAGACTATCGTGGTAGCAGTGTGTACATACACACTATATAATATATTAACTATGCTTAACTTTGTGAATGCTCATTTTTATTAATGTAGCATTGGAATTAATACCGATCGGTATAAGTGGTGATTCGTAAGTACCGTTAATGTGATTTATTATTATTAATGCTTTTGGTAAGCATGATGTATTGACACATGAAATTTAAGAATGTGATGGCATGAAACATATGTATGTTTATCATTGTGGGATTGATGAGTGGAGGGCGGTGATATTGTGCCGACGGGCACCGATGTTTTGGTAACACACCGTGACTATATGTCACGGAGGTTTGGTACCTCCGGAGGTTTGGTACCTCAATAGCGACTTATCCCTGTGGTTAACACCACCGTGGGTTGGCCCCACTTGAGATATGGGATCGCCTCGCGGTGATTTGGTATCACACGATGGGTTGGCCCCATCACCCGATTTGTGTCTCACGGACACGGTGTTTTGGTAACACATTGTGACTATATGTCACCAGTGGTTTGGCACCACCAGTGGTTTGGTACCACAACGGGGTAGACAGTGGCGTATGGTTGGCTAGGTTGGGTACACATTATTTTGCATATTAAATGTTATATGTTGTGTATGAAAATATTTTAAAACGGGGGAAGGGTTACATACTGAGTCTTGGTGACTCACCTTCTCCATTAATTTTTCAGGTGATGCTTAGATCGCGGACATGGAGCCGGAGGGACTTGAGGAGGCCATGCGGTGGATTTAAAATTAAATTGACTTTAATTTTAGTTATTTTAAATTTGGTTATTGGGTTGTTTTATTTCGGATGTAATAAGGCCTCATATTACTTTACTTTGGTTTTTTTATATGTTGGATATTTTATTTGTACTATAAAATTTGAATCACACGTTTTCCAAATTAACACTAAAATGTTTTATCGTGCCATCGAGCACATCTGAAAATTTGTGTAATAACTTGACTTAATTAAATTTTCAAAGTGGACTAAGTATAATTTCAGCAAGATAACTTAAAATGAGAAGTTTTCAAAAAAAAACTTAAGTGGATTTAGGAAATGGGTTTCAAAAAGTTCTTCTTAGTAACGACCCATATTCGGTCCTAACGATTGGGCCGGGTTTGGGCTGTTACATTGTGTGATATAATTGATGGTTGTTAAGTATGATTTGGGTAATTAAAACGAATTTTTGACAAAAAAAAACTGCAGCGGTCTGCATATGGGCGTGTGCCATTTGACACTGGTGTGTTGGTAGTTGACACGGACGTGTTGAAATGGGACACGGGCGTGTGGAGACTAGTGGTGTTCACACATGGGCATGTGCGAATATCCTGAAAGTTTTTCGCAATTCGAACATGGACATTTAAGGACACACAGGCACTAGACATGGCCGTGTGGTTCTTTTGTGTTTGATTTTTTTTTAGATTTTGTAATTTAGTATCCTAGTTTGTTTAAATTTTAATTTCATCCTAAAACTTGATTAGATTAATTGAAGCCTTTAACAATAGGGAAACTAGATAATATTTTAGAATTAGACTAGTGAGTGTTAGAATTTGGTAGAAATATTCTTAGATAATATTTTGGGTAATGTATTAAAAGTTTATAAAATTTACCTTTTTGTTCCTATTAATAAAATAATAATTAGACTTAGTAAATTAACTCGATTGAAACTAAAATTTTAGGTTTGCATAAATTGATCAAAAGAAGGTTGGTAATCATTTAAAACTAAAAACGGGACTGTTTAACTTTAGATGGTAAAATAACCAAAATACCCTTAGGGTTAAATAATTAGAAATAGTTTAAAAATGGTTCACAAAATCGTTTTCGCATTAATATTATATAGTTAATTAGCTAAAATTGAGGTGTTATAAGGTTGGGGTGTGTTTTGGCTGGTCTTGAGCTGGAGAGTCACTTCAATGGCTATTGTGTCCCTTCGAATTCGGGCCAGTCTGTCCTGGTCAGGTTTGGGGTGTAACAAGGTTGTTAATTTTGGACATTTTATGCTTGATAGATTATTAGAACTATATATATATATAATTTTTTATCAGACTAAGGCTTTAGCAGGTAACGACACCTAAATCAAGATAAATAAAATAAATTCCAGTTTTCCAAACAATGACAACATAAGGTTTTCCTACTGCAAAACAAATTTGAGATATTTCATGAAAAAGGGTTTTGGTACGATAATGTGATAAGTAAATTTTAGACTCAATTTTTGGAACACTACTAAGCTTTGATGTTTTTTTTTTAAAACTTTGAATGTTTTTATATGTTATAAACTCGTTGAATTATTGAACATTGTTGTTTTAGAATAAATGTTGTAACCTCCACAATCCGACCATAATGTCTAGGTCGAGTCTAAGGTGTTACAATTGGCATAAAATAAAGGTAAAGGGCTTAAGAAAATGCTCATTCAATTGATGGAAATTCAATGAAGCCCAAGAGTTCGATCATCTTTCTTTTGCATAGTCTTCACCAATAAAAGAAGAAATATAAAACAAAAAAATAAAATATATTCTAAACCTAATCTAAAAAATGAAAAGAAAACAAAACCTAACCTAAAAACTATGAAAAAGTAAGGAGAAATGTTCAACCAACAAAATTTAAAATAAAAAAACTTATAATGTAGTATTTATAGTTGTAACACCCCTAACTTGTATCCATCGCCGAAACAGGGTTACAGAGCATTACTAGAGTTTACAGATCAAATAAAAAAATATTTCATATCATATAACATTCATGTCAGAAACCAATCGAAATCAAACATATTGTCCCTTATGCGAGCCCTCGAGGCCCAAAATACGCATTTAAAACAAGTCGTGTAACACCCCAAAAATTTAGGGTCATTGTTTTTGCAAGCTTGGACGTAAATATTATGGTTGCTTGTGGATCAGGTAATCTGGGCATGTTTTGGAGATTTTAGGAAGCCTGGGTTCAAGTATGGCCTTTGGAAAAATTTTTATTGTTGCTCTTTTGTAAACCTGGATGTTAGCCTAAAGGGTATATATTTAGCCGTGGTTGTTTTGTGACACAAGAGATCTTGTGTTGTGGTGGCAAGTGGCGTGTTGGGGCATGTATGAGGGCGTGGGTTCAAATCCCATGGCATGTAAAAAGGGGGCTTTATTTTATGTCTCTATGGCGTAAGAGGTAGAGTTTGATTCAAACTCTGCAAGGTGGTTGGAGAATTGGTCATTAAATTTTGAATGGATTTGAATTGGGGATTTGGAGTAATCAAGGAGAAATCGATGGAGTTTTTCAAGGGATTTGGAGGAGAGGAGTGTTGTAGCCGAATTGTCCGACTTCTATGTGCAATTTCGGCTAGGGGGAACCCATTTGGGGCATTTTCGGCAATGTGAGAGTGAGTAGGTGCTGACTTCTTTTGGTATTTTTAGGTTTTGTTTTCTTATCTTGGCACATTTTTGACCATTCGGGTCCTCTTTTCTTTCAACATTATTTCTCATTTGGCTTTTGGCCACTCTGCCAGAAACATTAGACATCAAGTGCCAATTCTAATCATTTCTTTTTGAAGCCTTTTTCTCTCATCTCTTCTTCAATCATTTTATGCTATAGCTGACCCTCTCTTTTACTTCCATCTTTACTTATTTTCCAAATTTCCTTTTTCCTTTCCATGTTAGGCTGAATTCTCATACTCTTTCCCTCTCAAATCTCTTTGTTCTTCTTGTTTCGGGCCGAATCTTTTTGACTGACTATTGCCGAAGTACGTTTGTTTATTGGTATTGGTAAGGGGGTGCTACAACCACTTTATTATTTCGTTCTTAGTCAAATTTCTTTTGGCTCTATTAACAAGCTTCGATTTTCCCTTTTCTTTCTCTTGGGGGCCGAACGTATGGTTGTCTTCTAACAACTTTTGATCTGTCGAATCATGTTAGGAGGTGGAAATCACCCTTGATCAGTAGGGAGGCGCTAGTATCTGTTAGTTCTAGCAAGGTGAGTTGTTGTGGTTTAGTAAATAAAGTTTGTGGATTAAAAGTATGTGTTAACCTCGTGTTGTGTTGGTTATAGGTTGTGTGATCCAGATTATTCGCATTCTTCATTGTTGCAATCAGGTGTGTATTTGTATGCGGTATTCGATGATCAGCTGAAAAGCCAAAAGTATATGTTGTTTACACTGCTATGACTATAGATCGGCAAAATGCCGAAAAGTTAGAAATATGGCGTATGATGCCACACTAGCATATGATCGTGCGTGTGGTGAACTGAGCCCATGAACATGGGCGCTAGTCTATAGAGGCCTCCACAAGCGTTCTCGTGGGCTTAGGTCGTAATGGGCCTCGTTGAGCCATGTTGGCGCAATGGGCTCATGGGCTGCAAAGTTTGTATAGCCATGATGGAATTTGGGTTGAACGGGCCACAAGAGCGTGTGGGCCCACTTGAGCCGAGTAATGGGCCTTAGGCCCAATTACCTTGTTTTGGCCATATAGGTTATTTGAGTCGTTCGAGATGACTGTAGACCTTTCGAAGGGTCGTCATCTGTGCCGAGACACCAAAGGTAGTTAAATGACCAAGACACCCCTGAGGGGTGAAATTATCGTCTTATCCCTACCCGACGAAATGACCATTATACCTCTAGGGGTAGTTTAATTGATGTGTATATGATATCTATATAACTTATTGTGAATATGACATTCTGCACACACGTAATATTTATGACACGACATTCTGTATTGGGGTTGGGATTCTGATTTGGAGGAAGTACTGTGCTAGTGGCTTTGCCACATTTTTACTGTTCTAGTGGCTTCGCCATGTATTCTGATCTTAGTGGCTGGGCCACGATTACTATTGTTAGTAGCTTTGCTGTGCTACTATTAGCAGCGATGCTGCGATATTGGTGTGTTGGCTGGGTGGGTCGACTTAGTCTCCACATGGTGTGTTGGTTGGTACGGGTGGTGTGTTGGTTGGATAGGGTTGGGTTGCATCTCTATTCTGTTCTGTTATTATTTTGGGCTTAGACCCACACTGCTACTGTATAGGGCTTAAGCTTAGACTGATCTGTTACTGTATAGGGCTTAGGCCCAGTCTGTTTCTGCTTGCACCAATTTTTATTTGACTGATAGGGGGTTACACACTGAGTTTTCGCAAACTCGCCCTTTCTTTTAACTGTACAGGTAATCCCCAGCCTTAATCGATTTGGAGCCGCGAGGGGCCTGGAGGTGGCCACGTAAACACTGATTTTTGCTTGAGAATTAAAATTTTTTAATTTATATTTGTGTTTGATTATGTAATAAGGCCATTTGAGGTTTAACTTTTATTTGGTTTTAACTTCTTATTTCTACCTGCTAGATTAGGAAAAATGGGTTTTTCAAAATTATAATTCTTTCCAAAGAAAATCACGCATTTCAAATTTTAAGGTTTACAATTAGAAAAGCTTCCGCAGTTTTTATTTCAGATTAATAAACTTGTAACAAATGATATGACCAATAAGTGGTCAACAAGTTTTGATTTTACAACACCAACGTTTTCAATAGCAACTAGTTAAAAGGGATTTAAAACTTTAGTCACGAACTTTCATCGACAAGACCAGTTTTTAAATCAATACTTCGATGTGACATGTCAGATCCGGTCGTACTTTTAGGCCGGATTTAGGGCGTTACAAGTCGGGACTAAATTAGGTACTCAAAGAATTTTTCAGAGTTGCAGTGGTCACACGGCCGTGTGGCTAGGCCGTGTGACTCACACGACCAAGAGACACGCCCGTGTCTTAGACCGTGTGGACATTCGAAATAGGGACACAAGGCCGTGTCCCAGCTCGTGTCCGTGCCCGTATAACTCCCTGACTTGGGCCACACGGCCAAGCCAAGCGCCCATGTGCTAGGCCGTGTAAGCATACTGACTTGCACAATTTAAAAGATATAGGGGACACACACCCGTGTCTCTACCCGTATGGACGAAAATAGACCAATTTCCAAGTCAGATTTCTCACCCTATTTGACATCAACCTAACCCAACATTTTTGCACGTCAACAAGCCATAACAAGGCATTCAAAACAAGCCAAAATCAAGTCTTAAACATGAAATATCATCACATACAACCAATATGCCCTTAGGCACCTCAAATGACAAATTAAAGGCATGTCAACCAAGTATCTCAACTTACCTAAATGACAAAATTCATATATGCATATTCAAGCCACATTTTACTTTCTTACCTAAATGACAAAATTCATATATGCATATTCAAGCCACATTTTACTTTCTTTCATTCTACCATATCAATCACACATCAAACATGATAAGTTCACTTATTTACACATCAAAATATACCAAAAACAAGCCATATACATGGTTATTCTCAACAAAACATTTATATGCCATCATTGGCCAAAATAACCTATACATGCATTATAACCGAAATTAATTTACTAAAAGTACCAAAAAGGACCGATGGATAGTGTGAAATAGCTCCGACCAGCTTCCAATCCATACGAGCTTCTGAATTACTATAAAATATGGAAAATAACACAGAGTAAGCATTTAAGCTTAGTAAGTTTTTATAACACAAAATTTAACTTACCATATATCCATAAAATAGGTAAGTAAACAAAGCATATCTCAACCAATTTGGCCAAAAGCCTAAACACATGGTCACCAACATATTAGCCATGAAAATCACATATAAAATCCAACACACATGGTTGAATTCATCAAATAATCATATTTCATGTAAATACCAATAATAGTTCATATTGAACTCGTATAATCTCGTAGCAGAACTGTGCCTGTTGAACCATTTAAAATATCGTTGGATACACGGGTAGTGCACACGAGGTGTACTGAACTGTAATCCGTCAATTCATATCATGTATGCTCATACGAGCTATGAATCAGTATGCTCTCACGAGCTATGAATATGGAAGCTCATAAGAGCTGCAAATCAGAAAGCTCATACGAGCTGTAAATCAGGAAGCTCATACGAGCTGTGGTGTGTTCGCAACACATGCGAGATCCAAACAATATCGGTAACCCTAATGACATGTCATTTGTATCCTACGAATTTCTAAGGTTCCAACGAGACTCGGTAACTGTCGGATATGCAATCGGTATTTATAAATAGCAATTATACAAATCACATACATATGATTCAATTAAAACATATAAATACTCAATTTAATTACACGAACTTACCTTAACAAGTGTACGTAAACACAAAGGTGACTAGTTTGATATTCTCTCTTTGCCTCGATCTAACTCTGTATAAGGCCTGACAAGATCTATATGAATGAATTTAACTCATTTCAATATAATTCTCATTCATTTTAGTCTAACATCGAATTTTGGAAAAATTACCATTTTGCCCTACACTTTTAATTCCTTTGTAATTTAGTCCTTAGGCTCGAGAAATGAAATTCATACAATTTAATCCTTACTCAAGCCTAGATGATTTTATACATATTCATAGCAGCCTATATATTTCACAAAATTCACAAATTTTACCATAAATTTCTCGTCTTTTTTAATTTAATCCATAATTGATAATTTCATCAAAATTCTCTTTACAACAGTTGTTTATCTAACAATAACCATTCATTTTCTATCATCAAACTTCAAAATTCAAGTATATTCATCAATGAAAAAATCCTAATACTTTAACAGTTTTGCAAATTAATCCCCGAGTTAGCTAGATTAAGCTACTACTATCTCGGAAACATAGAAATCATAAAAAAGAGACAAAAATACATACCTAATTAGGAAAAATAAGCTTGCCCGAATTCAAGCTTCCATGGCTAGGTTGTAACACCCTCTAACCCTTATCCGTCACCGAAACAAGGTTACGAAGCATTACAAACTTTTTAAAATAAATACGAACAATCATATAATAATATAACATACACATCATAATGTCCCTTTATTGAGCCCTCGAGGCCCAAATCACGTGTTAGAAACCAATCCAGACTCAATTGGGAACTCAGAGAATTTTTCGCAAAATTTTAATTTTTTTCCTAGGTACAGGGCTCACACGCCCGTGTGACCCTATGACATACCAGTACTTCAGATCATGTCCTAACCCGTGTAATGCCTTGACTTACCTCACACGGCCAAGTCACATGCCCATGTGCTAGGCCGTGTGCCTAACACAACAGAGACACACTCCCGTGTCTCTGCCCGTGTGGTAATACCTGAGCATTCTATTTTAAATTTTTAAGATGCAGGGGACACAAGGCCTAAACACATGCCTATGTTAAGCCATGTGTCTCACATGGTCTGGTCACACACCCGTGTACCAGGCCGCGTGGACTCAAAATGAGCCTTTTTCATCAAGTTTACCAACCCTGCAAATCTTAAACAACAAGCAACTCAAGATCCAATTGTTCAACCAATTTAAAATACATTCAAATACCTCTAATACATGCCAAATTCATCAATCTAAGAACCTAATCAAAATACTCTTTTAAGTATTTCAATTATAATGTCTAAATAATCTAATTCAACACCATTTAAACCATTCCTAAATATATATATATACCAATTTCAACCAAAATACTTCACTAAATTACTTAAAACATGAAACATTTGTTCACATATATAATTAAACTCATTTCATATTATAACACAATTACAGACATGTAACATCCCAAAATTGGGCCTAGTAGGATGGGCCCAATAGGCCTTGGGCGTAGGAGTGTTTAAAAATTTTTGAGAACAAGAGAATGGTATTATTTCAAGTTGGACTTATTAGGAAGGTGATTTTAGAAATTTACGGGGTACTAGGAAGCTTCGGGTTCAAGTTTGGCTATAGGAAAAATTTTGTGTTTAAGCCTATTAAGGAGAGAGTATAAGTGACCTTAAAGCTTATAGAAATAAATGAGTAAATGGTTAGCATAAGTGAGCTATTAGTAAAGAGGTTATGGCGCCACATGTATTACCTTGAGGGAAGAGGTTCGAATCCCTTTGTGTGCATTGTGACTTTTATTTTTTTTCTTTCCTTCCTTAATGTGTCGGTCAAGGGGTATTTATGGCAATAGTGGACTTCATTATTTTTGGTAAGGTGGCTAAAAGAATAAGGCAAGGTTGAGGTTAGGGAAAGGGATCAAAAGGAATAGGTAAGTAAGGGGGACAATAGGCTTATTTTGTGGGTGGTGTTTTGGAAAGTTTGGGTGGCCAAACTCTTATCCTAGGGGGGATGAATGTGGACGGCTTGGGGCTAGGATGATAGCCAATTTGGTGCTTGATGTTTTGGTAAAAACAAAAGTGTTAGTTTTGGGTCAAAATACCAATACCATCATTGTATTTTTTCTCTCAAAACTCCCTCTCCTAGCCGAATATGGTCATTGGTAATTGGTAAGATTTTGGTTGTTTTGGTCAATTCTTTATTGACAATTTGGATCATTTTTCTTTTCTCCCCAAACTCCTTTTCTTCTCCTTGTCAAAGCTACACAACTTGGAGAGTGCAAATTCCATTTCTTTCTTCTTACCGATTGTACCCCAAACTTTAAGACCATTTCTTTTGTTCACTCATCCTTCTTGAAAACTGAAACTAATCCATCATTTTTCCATTTCTTCTTCTTCTTTTCTTTTTGCAAAAGCTTTCAAGAATCACTTCCCCTCTAATATTTTTTCACCATAGCAGAATATTGAGTCCATTATTTCTTCATAGCTGAATCTTTCATCTCATACATATTTTCTTCTCAACCATATTGCTACTCATACTTTGATCAATCGGTAAACGATCCATTTCAACATTTTATTTTTATTCTTTTGCTTTGTGCCGAATTTACAAGCCATTAGTGAGCATATTTTCTTCACTTCTTCCTTGGGTGACGAAACCTTAGTCCATCTTTCATCATTCTTCTTGTTGCCGAAATACTCATATTTCTCTTTGGTTCATATCTCTTTTGGTGTTGACCGAAACACTCCAAATACATCTTCTCCTTTCTTTTAATCATTTCTACTCATTTGTGTTGACACTCACTCATTTGGTCAATCGAGTTATAGTGGAAGGCTGAAACTTTGACTCAACCGTAGCCATTGTACAATCGTTAGAAACTGGAACTAATATCGTTAAGGTAAGGGATTCATCATGGTTCTTTTTGGATCTTTTTGTTGACCGGTTATTTTGCTTAACGAGATAGTGATTGTGACTAATCGATTATATTTTTAGGGATTAAATTGCTCGATCTATCCCTCGTAATAAGAGACTCGGATTGTTGGTAAGTGATATAGATTGTTAATCAATCGCAATACTTGGATGAAGTTGTAAATTGGGTTTGGACTAATTGTTGACCAATTGTACTTTTAGGTGCCATGAAGAGTATCGTATTACGGATCCGTAATAAGGTGTGTAATCTCGTACCTTTCGTATACATATCTCGAAATGGTGTGTAATCTCACACTTCTCTGAAATTTTGTATGAAATATTCGTGAATCAGTCGAAATATCGAAGAAAACCAAAATTGGCATCCGTAATCACTTTCGAGCATGTATGATCGTAGTGGTAATTATATTTTGTAATAAAACAGTTTCGGCTAGAAATAGTGATGTGTTTTTGAAAAATCACGAAAAATAGGAGAAAGGGAATTAGAAATTGAATGAGATATCAAATTAAATCTTACTGTGTCTATTTTGATAAGGAAGAAACAGAGAAGGAAAAGGAATTTTATATTCTGAGATATGTTAATTTTAGTGAGACTGGTTCTGAATGATTTTGTGGTTTCCTGATCTGTCTTGGAAAAATCGTATAAAATTTTAAAAAGTTAATTAAGAGTTATAGTTTATATGTAAAGATTCCTTAGTGAGTCTATTTTCAATAGAAACAAGTGGGAACAACATATGAAAATTTTACAGTGAGATATTTGAATTTTGGGTAAGAGAGGTCAGAATTGTTGGACAGTGAAACAAGGGAAACTTTAAGGAATAAACTGTACTAAATGGTTAAGACAAAAATTCTAGAAAAATTTTAGTAAGAATATATATGAGTTTAATTTCAAAGAAAATTTACGGATTTAGATTTCTAGATTCCTAACCCAAGTTATAGTCAATTTAGTTAGTACGACGCAGATGGACAGTTTAAATTTTTATGCCCAAATTAGTAGTTAAGTCTGGATTACGAAATTACCAAATTACCCTTTGTGGGTAATATTACCAATTTACGAAAATTCCCATATAGGCCGAATTACCGAAATACCCTTAGTGGGTAAGATTATCGAATTACCGAAATGCCCCTAAAGGGCCGAAATACGATATTGCTTAATGGACTGAATTGACATATTCCTTTAAATTTGATTGGACATATTGATTAATGGGCGATCGATATTTTGCTATATGAGCCAATTTGATATGTGACTAAATGGGCTGAATTGATATGTGATTAAATGGGCCAATTTGATATGTGACTAAATGGGCGAATTGATATGTGATTAAATGGGCGAATGGATATGTGATAAAATGGGCGATTTGATATATTGCTCTAATAAATTTGATTTTGCAAAGTGTTATTGGGCCAATTTGTTTGTCATAAATTTCGAATTTTTAATTATTGTTATTATATTTTTAAATATCATGATTTGATATGTATGATGCATATACATGAATTGCATGGGATGGGATTGTAACATCCCAAAAATGGGGTTATTTGGAATTTAATCATTTTTCTTATGTATGGACCGCTGAGATTTTATTTATTGAATAATAGAGCTTAATTTAAGGCTTTGAGTGTGCACAGTTTGGTAGAAAATCTCAGTTTGTAACTTAAAAGGTAGGGAGCCTTAGTAGGAGGGTGTTATAAGAATAAATGAAGGAAATTGGGCACTAAAAAGGCCTTGGCAAAGTGGCAAAAGTAAGGTCACTTAGGAGGTTGTGTGACGCCACCAAGGGAGCAAGGAGAGCCTTGGTTCGAGTCACAAAAATCCCTCTTTTTGGCATTTTGTTGGACGGCATATGGGAGAGTCTTCCTCCATTTAAATTCTTTTTTTTTTATGAGATAATATGAGCTTTAAAAGGGATTTTATTTATTCTAAGGATAATAGATGGTAAAAGAGATATTGTATGGATTAATAAAAGATTATTAGGAATTAAATTCAAATTAGTTTGAATTAATTTGAGAGAGTGGCTTGGAGTGATTCAAGGAAGTTGATCAAAGTTGAACTCCTTCTTTGGAGTGGAGTGGGCGGCATGGAGTCTTGGTGAAGGGGGTAGGCCGAATTCTTCTTAGCCATTTTGCTTGGCAATTTCGGCTATCCCTTTCCTTTTAGCACCTCTTTTCTTTTACTTTTTTTTTCAAAACCGATTACCCTCCCTCTCATTCTTCCTTTAATTTCTTTCTTCATAAAAGTCCTTTGGCTGAAACTCTCCACTCCTCCTTTCTCCAAAATTCTCCCTTCTCTACTTTTACTTCCATTAGCCGAATCTCCCTTTTACCTTTCTTCTTCTTTTCTTACTAAAAGTCCAGCCTTATTTAATCCATCATAGCCGACTTTGATCCCTATCAAAGTGTCGAATTCCTTTCTCTTTCTTTTAGAACACCTAGGCCGAATATTGTACAAGGGGGAGGCTTTCTTTTGATCACTTTTGGTAGGTATATTTGGCCGAATACACCCCTTTGAAAGTGCCGATTTTCTTCCCTTCTATTTTCTTATCTTGGCCGAATAGTATAGTGGCTTCGGGATTTCTCCTATATTCGATTGTTTGCGAAGGTAAGTGATGGCCGAACTCTCTTTCCATATTTTCTCTCTTTGACGACTTGTAGGTTGGAGATAAGCCGAAATTTCGGCATTTGCAAGCAGAAAACTAACCACTCTTTGAAACTGATTCCATCTAGGAACTCCGGGATTCACAAGCAGTAGATCTGACCCTCCTTTCTCTGATATTTAGTTGGTAAGTAATGGTAAGATCTACTTTAGTTAAGTAGTTGTTAATCGATTAAGCCGAAGGCTACTAATTTGGTTAAGTGCCGATTTTAGGGTGGTAAAGCAAAAGGTTGATACTCAAGACTTTCTGGTAAGGATTCGGGTTCAAAAGGAGAACCCTTTAAATTGTTTGATTTGGCCGAATGCACTAACTCATGTCTTGGCCGAATATAGGGGCAGTAGATCTAGGGTGGTCGACTCTTCTTTTCGGGATTTAGACTATCCAGTGGTGACAGGTGTGTACATACACACATATAATTTGTTAATATGTTGATTGTTATGAATGCTATCTTAATGGTTTTTTTGTAGCATTGGATAGTATACCATATCGGTATAGATGGTGATTCAGGTAAGTACACATTATCTGAAATTGTTATTTGATGCTTTTGGTAAGCATGATGCATTGATACATGAGATTTAAGTATGTGATTGATGTGGGATTGATGAGTGGAGGGGGCAGTATTATTGTGCCGACGGGCACCAGTGTTTTGGTAACACATCGTGACTACGGTCACCAGAGGTTTGGTACCTCCGGAGGTTTGGCACCTCATGGCGACTTGTCCTCGTGGTTAACACCACCGTGGGTTGGCCCCACTTGAGATATGGGATCGCCCTGCGGTGATTTGGTATCACGCGATGGGTTGGCCCCATCAAATAATCGTGTCTCTGGACACCGGTGTTTTAGTAACACATTGTGACTATATGTCACGGTGGTTTGGCACCACCAAGTGGTTTGGTACCACAACGGGTAGAGCAATGGCGTTTGGATGGTTAGGATGGGCATTTAATATTTTGCATATTAATGGTTATATGTTGTGTATGAAAATGTTTTAAAGCGGGAAGGGTTACATCTTGAGTCTTGGTGACTCACCTTCTCCATTATTTTTTCGGTGATGAATAGATCGCGGATATGGGTAGGAGGGACTTGAGGTGGCCATACGGTGGATTTAGAATTAAATGAACTTTAATTTAGTTATGATAAATTTTATTATTGGGTTGTTTTATTTTGGATGTAATAAGGCCTCCATATACTTTACTTTAGTTATTTTCTTATATGTTGGATATTTTGTTTTTAACTATAAACTTGAATCACACGTTTTCTAAATTAACACGAAAAATGTTTTATCGTGCCATCAGCACATCCGAAATTTGTATAATAACTTGACTTAATTAAATTTTTTGAATTTGGACTAAGTATAATTCAAAGAAGATAACTTAAAACGAGCGATTTTCAACAAAACTTAAGTGGATTTGAAAATGGGTTTCAAAAGTTCTTCTTCAGAATTGACCCATATTCGGTCCTAACGTTTGGGTAGGGTTTGGGCTATTACAAATTGGTATCGAGCCAGTTCAAAACTTCATTTGTGGGGCCCAAGGCCCAAAAATGTTTTAGTAGGCCTTATTAATTGATTTTGGGTTTTAAAGCGGCATGGCCCGAGTCTCAAGACCGATCCGCCTGTAAGTACATCTAAACCTCTGTGTGAATTATATTACATAGAAGGGTAGGAAGCATGGGCGTAGATAGACTTATAGGAACTTGAACCCTAGGATTAGATTACTCAAACACACCAATGAACATAAGACTTAAAGAACTAAACCAACCTATGACTTGGTCTTTGAGCTAGGGTGTGGTAACTCACAGACGCATGTCTAGGATTGGAGCAGGAAGAGCACAGTATTTAAGTAGTCCGAGTGACTCACCACCTCTTCGCAGTATCCTACAGTGCGTAGCTTGGGTTCACCCTAACTCAAGAGGGCTCGATGGTGTGGTAACCTCATGCGCATGTCTAGAAAGGTTGGTGGGATCTTGGTATTTAAGCGATCCGCGTGACTCACCTCCTCTCCACACGAAACACACAGTGCGTAGCTTGGGTTCACCCTGACCAAGAAGGCTCGGTCATAGGCTAAACATAATGACTAAAACCCGAAAGGGAATTAACCTTGATTTTCGAAAAAGGAATGAAACAACAAAACTTGGTTTTAAAACTTTTAAAATCACTCCTTCAAATGTAAGAACAACTCTTTTTACAATGTTTTCCTCGAAAAGTTCTATTTGTGGAAAATTACGAAAATGCCCTTAGGGGGTAAAATTACTAAAATACCCTTGGTTCATAAAACATCAACTCAATGATTTTGTCCAAAAATTTTAACTACTTCTCAAATATTCAACTTAGCTTTGGAAATCATCAATGAAACACTTTGGTTTTGGAAAAATTACGAAAATGCCCTCAACTTATAAAATTACCAAAACGACCCTGAGTACAAAATTTTTGCAACATCACCGTTTTAAGAAAGGAAAATTCTCAAAAGGGACCTGCAGGGTTTTGCAATTACTAAAACACCCTTGATTTACAAAAATTACAAAAATTACCCCTGATGGACAAAATTACCAAAATACCCCTGGTTTTCGAAATGATGCCATAACTTCAAACCTTATCAATTTTTTTTTATAATACCCCCCAGTGTTGGGAATTTCAAAAACAACCTACTTTACTGAAGTTTTAAAATCTCTTTTATTACGAAAATACCCTCAGAGGAAAAAGACGAAAATACCACAGGTTAGAAATGGGCGAAATGTCCAAGAGCGAATAGGTATGGAAAGTATTAGGAATGGATGCAAGAACTTCCTTGTGTGAACTAAGATAGAAGATGAAACCTTGTTTGCACGAAAGAATCTCTAATTAAAATTTCTTCATAAAATTTCTTCATGAGTAATGAAGTGGAACAAACGCTAATACATAAAATTTCTCTTAATCAGTTAAAAGCGCGATAGATAGAATGAGTTCTAGAGGGCGTGGACGCCGTGGGCCGCGGTAGGGGTAGGATGGCGGTGTCCGAACCCATCGGTCGGGGCAAGGTTAAAGCGATGTACCACCGCCACCACCACCTCAAACTTTTGGAGCGGAGGAGCGAGATCGAGACGAGGAGGAGGCGATGTGCAAGCGGTGTTGCGAGTCCTCGAATTGGTGGTGGGGTGGTGGAAATTTAGGAGCTCGAAATCTGTTCCCGGCGAATTGATCCAACAGAGTGAGGTGTTAAAGGTGTGTCGAGTGGCACCAGTGTAGCAGAATCTTGGCTAGAGTCAATGAAAGGATCATGGATGATCTTGACTGTTGAGGAGAAAAAAAAAGCGAAAGGGCGTATCGCTTCTAAAGGATAAAGCGTGTCGATGGTGGTGACGGTCGAGATGGCGCTTCTGGCAGATGATTTGACTTGGGATTATTTTAAAACCGCCTATCGGAAGAAGTATGTGGGCACCGATTATCTGAGATGCTCGGAGGAAAGCCTTTCGGGGTTAGTGCAAGGAACTAAGTCGATGGCGGAATATGAGGCGGAGTTTTAAGGCGAGTAGGTATGCTAGAGGCATCGTGGCTCTTGAACACAATGCCGTGTGTCCGCTTTGAGGACGGACTCAGAGATGATTTGAGGTTCTTGATTGCCCATGACAAGTTCGTGAGTTTTCATCTCTTGTGGAAAAGGCTAAAGTAGCAGGGGATCAAGGAGGCGTGAGACAAAATTATAGTAGGAATAATCAAAGGAGAGGATTTGGGTCAATTTGGATCCGATGGTAATGATCGAGAAGAAGGCTAGGCAGTGGGCCAAATCGGTGACAAGGCCGTAGCTACTAATCGAGGCCGACTCTGCAATTGTGGGAAGTCCCATTGGGAAGTTGTTCAACCGTGATAGAGGATGTTTTGAGTGTGGGTCTTTAGAGCATCGGTCGAGATTGTCCTCGAAGCGAGCTCGGAATCGGTCGGAGGCGTAGCAGAACTCGGGATAGAAATGTGGGACCGAGAGGGTCGTGGTAATGGCGGAGGAAGCAGCGGTTCTAACCGAGGTCGTGGAGTTCGAGGCGGAGGTCCGAGCAACCTGAGGCTAAGCGACTGGCTTAGTCTATCTTGGAGGCGTCATGAGGAGGGTGACGCACGGATGTCATAACCAGTACGTTTCGATTTTGGTCTTCCTTATTATGCATTGATTGATGTGGGGTCTACACATTAAACGTAGCCGATGAGTGTGGTAGAGACTTTGGACCTAAACTCAAACCGCTTCTAGGGAGATGACTGTAGTTAGTCCGTTAGGTCACTCTGTAGTGGTAGATAAACTTTATAGTGGCGTACCCTAGAACTCCAAGGGTAGTATTTGTGGTCGATCCGATGGAACTACCGTTTGGGGAGTTCGATTTGATCCTGGAATGGATTGGTGGTTAAGTATCGGTGAATTTGGATTGCTTGACTAAGCGCATGGTTCTTAAGACGGCTGAGAATGATGAAGTGGTTATGATAGGTGATAGAAGGAATTACCTATCCAACGTGGTGTCTGCCTTGAAGGTTGAGAAGATGGTCAAGAAGGGTTGTAAGGCATTCTTGGTTCAAATCTGTGCTTTGGAAGTTAAGGAGTCAGTAGTTGGAAAGGTCCGAACGGTTGGGGAATTTCTTGATGTGTTCCCGGAAGAACTTAGATGCGCCTCCGGATCGGAAGTCGAATTGATATAGACTTACTACCCGGAATGGCGCTGTGTCTATAGCACCTTAGAATGGCGCCAAAGGAGTTGGTGGAGTCAAGGCTCAAATTCGTGAGCTCTTGGATAAAGGGATTTATTCGACCTAGTATATCTCCGTGGGGAGCGTCTGTATTGTTTGTCAAGAAGAAGGACGGTTCTATGCAGATGTGCATCGACTACCGTCAGTTAAATAAGTTAACGATCAAAAACAAGTACCCATTACCTCGGATCGATGACTTGTTTGACCAGTTGAAGGGAGCGTCGGTGTTTTCGAAGATAGACCTTAGGTCGGGTTACCATCAACTTAAGGTGAAGGAGGCTGATGTTCACAAGACGGCATTCCGAACTCGATATGGGCATTACGAGTTCCTAGTGATGCCATTCGAGTTGACCAATGCCCCGGCGGCGTTCATGGACTTAATGAATAGGGTATTTCAACAGTACCTAGACCAATTCGTCGTGGTGTTCATCGACGACATATTGGTTTACTCTAAGACGGAGGAGGAGCACGACAAGCATTTACGGATAGTTACGCAAGTGTTGAGGAAAAACAATTGTATGCCAAATTGATGAAGTGCGAATTTTGGCTAAGGAGGTGGCTTTCTTGGGTCACGTAGTGTCGGTGGAAGGATTAGAGTGGATCCCATAAGATTGAAGCGGTGTTAGAGTGGAAACCGCCTAAGTCGGTGGCGAGATATCTGAAGTTTTCTAGGTTTAGCGAGGTATTATCGGAGGTTTGTGGAAGGGTTCTCTCGATCGCAGTGCCGATTGACTAAGTTGCTAAGAAAAGGTGTTCCATTTGTATGGTTAGAGAAGCGACAAGAAAGTTTTGATAAGTGAGGAAGATTCGTGAAGCTCGGTTTTAGTACAACCCGAGGCGGGGAAATTATTCACGATCTATTGTGATGCATCTCACCTTTGGTTTGGGGTGTGTGTTGATGCTGAGGATGGGAAGGTAGTAGCCTATGCGTCCGTCGGCTAAGGCCGTATGAGGTTAACTACCCAACTCACGACACGGAGTTAGCGGCGATTATCTTCGCTCGAAGATATGGAGACATTATCTTTATGGGGAGAAGTCGGTAATTTACGGATCACAAAAGTTTGAGGTATCTTGACTCGAAGGATCTGAATCGAGACGGCGCCGATGGATTGAGCTGTTGAAAGACTACGACTGTTCCATCGAATATCATCCGGGTAAGGCTAACGTGGTGGTGACGCGTTAAGCGGAAGGTTGTGGCGGATTTAAGAGCAATGTTTGCTCGATTGAGCCTATATGACGATGGAAGCCTTTTGGCGAGCTTCAAGTTAAGCCAACATGGATCGAGGAAATCAAGGACAAGCAGTTAGTGGATGAAGGGTTAAATGCTAAGAGAATGCAAGTTCGAATGGTGGTTCGAAGGGTATAGTTTGTTGGTGATGGTGTGTTATGTTTTCTAGGGACGGCCTGTGTATGTCGAAGGATATGGAGTTGAGGCAAAAAATTCTCCAGGATGCTCATAGCAGCCCATCGCTATGCATCCGGGAGGCGACAAGATGTATGGAGATCTACTGAAATAGTTTTGGTGGCGGGTTAAAGCGTGAGATAATGAAATTAGTAGGGAAGTGTTTGGCGTGTCGGCGAGTTAAGGTGAACACCGATTACCATCGGGCTACTTCACGGTAAAGATCCTCAATGGAAGTGGGAGCGGATCACTATGGATTTCGTCGGTGGTCTACCCTTACGCTTGACAAGAGAGATGCGATTTGGGTAATCGTAGACCGTCGACCAAATCGACTCACTTCATCTTGGTGAGGATGGATTACTCACTCGAAGCTAGCAAAATTGTATGTGGCGAGATAGTCGATTGCATGGTGTGCCGTGTCGATTATCTCGGATAGGGACCAAGGTTCACTTGAGGTTTTGGAAAGCATTACATCAAGCGTTAGAGTGCAGCGGTTGGACTTCAAGATGACTTTCCATCCTCGACGGACGGGCAATCCGAAAGGTCATACATATCTTAGAAGATATCTTTGAGGGTTGTGTCTTGGAATTCGAGGTAGTTGGGAGAATTCTTACCTTTAGCCGAGTTCGCCTACAACAACAGATTACCAGCGAGTATTGAGATGGCACCATCTGAAAATCTTTGTATGGGCGGAAATGCCGAACTCAAGCGTGTTGGACGAGTTGGGTGAGCGCGGTGTTGGGTCGAATTGGTAATGGGCGAGGATAAAGTGAAGGTGATTGAGCCGTCTTAATGAAGCATCGAGATAGACGAAGTCCTATCTTGATCTTAAGCGCAAGGAAATGGAGTATCTGATGGGGATAAGGTCTTCTGAAGGTGTCGCCTTGGAAGAAGGTACTAAGATTTGACGAAAGGGAAGCTAAGCCCAAGATTCATTGGCCCATATCTGATATTAAGCGAATAGGACCGGTAGCTTATCATTTCGAGCTCGCCGGTGAGTTAAGTCAAATTCATAATGTCTTCCATGTATCGATCTTTGGCGGTATCGGTCGGATCCATCACATGTGGTGCCTGTGTGAAATTGAGGTTAACGCAGACTTATCTTTTGAGGAGGCAGGTTCGGATCTTGGATAGAGATATAAAGGTTCTACGTAGGAAGTCGGTGCCCTTAGTGAAAGTCTTGTGGCGGAACCATGGTGTGGAAGAAGCTACGTGGGAACACGAGGATGTGATCTACTGACAATACCCCCAACTATTTTAATTAAGTAATTTGGAATGAAATTTATTCTAAGGGGTAGAAGCTGTAACATCCCAAAATGGGGTTATTTGGAATTTAATCATTTTTCTTATGTATGGACCATTGAGATTTTATTTATTGAATAATAGAGCTTAATTTAAGGCTTTGAGTGTGCAGTTTGGTAGAAAATCTCGGTTTGTAACTTAAAAGGTAGGGAGCCTTAGTAGGAGGGTGTTATAAGAATAAATGAAGGAAATTGGGCACTAAAAGGCCTTGGCAAAGTGGCAAAAGTAAGGTCACTTAGGAGGTTGTGTGACGCCACCAAGGGAGCAAGGAGAGCCTTGGTTGAGTCACAAAAATCCTCTTTTGGCATTTTGTTGGAATGGCATATGGGAGAGTCTTCCTCCATTTAAATTCTTTTTTTTTTATGAGATAATATGAGCTTTAAAAGGGATTTTATTTATTCTAAGGATAATAGATGGTAAAAGAGATATTGTATGGATTAATAAAAGATTATTAGGAATTAAATTCAAATTAGTTTGAATTAATTTGAGAGAGTGGCTTGGAGTGATTCAAGGAAGTTGATCAAAGTTGAACTCCTTGTTGGAGTGGAGTGGGCGACATGGAGTCTTGGTGAAGGGGTAGGCGAATTCTTCTTAGCCATTTTGCTTGGCAATTTGGCTATCCTTTTCCTTTTAGCACCTCTTTTCTTTTACTTTTTTTTCAAAACCGATTACCCTCCTCTCATTCTTCCTTTAATTTCTTTCTTCATAAAAGTCCTTTGGCGAAACTCTCCACTCCTCCTTTCTCCAAAATTCTCCCTTCTCTACTTTTACTTCCATTAGCCGAATCTCCCTTTTACCTTTCTTCTTCTTTTCTTACTAAAAGTCCAGCCTTATTTAATCCATCATAGCCGACTTTGATCCCTATCAAAGTGCCGAATTCCTTTCTCTTTCTTTTAGAACACCTAGGCCGAATATTATACAAGGGGGAGGCTTTCTTTTGATCACTTTTGGTAGGTATATTTGGCCGAATACACCCCTTTGGAAGTGCCGATTTTCTTCCCTTCTATTTTCTTATCTTGGCCGAATAGTATAGTGGCTTCGGGATTTCTCCTATATTCGATTGTTTGCGAAGGTAAGTGATGGCCGAACTCTCTTTCCATATTTTCTCTCTTTGACGACTTGTAGGTTGGAGATAAGTGAAATTTCGGCATTTGCAAGCGAAAACTAACCACTCTTTGGCGATTCCATCTAGGAACTCAAGGATTCTGGCGATGATCGACCCTCCTTTCTCGATATTTAGTTGGTAAGTAATGGTAAGATCTACTTTAGTTAAGTAGTTGTTAATCGATTAAGCGAAGGCTACTAATTTAGTTAAGTGCCGATTTTAGGGTGGTAAAGCAAAGGTTGATACTCAAGACTTTGGGTAAGGATTCGAGTTCAAAGGAGAACCCTTTAAATTGTTTGATTTGGCGAATGCACTAACTCATGTCTTGGCGAATATAGGCGATAGATCTAGGGTGGTCGACTCTTCTTTTGGATTTAGACTATCCGGTGGTGACAGTGTGTACATACACACATATAATTTGTTAATATGTTGATTGTTATGAATGCTATCTTAATGGTTTTTTGTAGCATTGGATAGTATACCATATCGGTATAGATGGTGATTCGGTAAGTACACATTAATCTGAAATTGTTATTTGATGCTTTTGGTAAGCATGATGCATTGATACATGAGATTTAAGTATGTGATTGATGTGGGATTGATGAGTTGAGGCGGTATTATTATGCCGCGGGCACCGATGTTTTGGTAACACATCGTGACTACGGTCACCGAGGTTTGGTACCTCGGAGGTTTGGCACCTCATAGCGACTTGTCCACGTGGTTAACACCACCGTGGGTTGGCCCCACTTGAGATATGGGATAAATGCGCGGTGATTTGGTATCCGCGATGGGTTGGCCCCATCAAATAATCGTGTCTCACGGACACGGTGTTTTAGTAACACATTGTGACTATATGTCACGGTGGTTTGGCACCACCGGTGGTTTGGTACCACAACGGGGTGAGCAGTGGCATTTGGATGGTTAGGATGGGCATTTAATATTTTGCATATTAATGGTTATATGTTGTGTATGAAAATGTTTTAAAGCGGGAAGGGTTACATCTTGAGTCTTGGTGACTCACCTTCTCCATTATTTTTTCGGTGATGAATAGATCGCGGATATGGGCCGGAGGGACTTGAGGTGGCCATGCGGTGGATTTAGAATTAAATGAACTTTAATTAGTTATGATAAATTTTATTATTGGGTTGTTTTATTTTGGATGTAATAAGGCCTCCATATACTTTACTTTAGTTATTTTCTTATATGTTGGATATTTTGTTTTTAACTATAAACTTGAATCACACGTTTTCTAAATTAACACGAAAATGTTTTATCGTGCCATCAGCACATCTGAAATTTGTATAATAACTTGACTTAATTAAATTTTTTTGAATTTGGACTAAGTATAATTTCAGCAAGATAACTTAAAACGAGCAGTTTTCAACAAAACTTAAGTGGATTTCGAAAATGGGTTTCAAAAAGTTCTTCTTCGTAACGACCCATATTCGGTCCTAACGTTTGGGCCGGGTTTGGGCTGTTACAGGGATAATGATGAAGAGAAGTTTTGGTAGTTTTGCTACATAATTTTGGTGGCTCTGCCACATATTTGGTGACTCTGTCACAATCTGTCTGGTGGCTATGCCACGTAAATTCTGTTATTCTGGTGGCTTGTCCACAAATAATCTTTTATAAATGGTTTAATGCCTACATTTGGTGTGTTGGCGAGGTGGGTGACTAAAACTCCCCACAGGTGTGTTGGTTGGTACGGGTGGTGTGTAGCGGATGGAAAACTAGGTTTGGTTTGGGAATTTCATTTCATATTCATGTTATATTCATTACATTATTATTATTGTATGTGGGCTTAGGCCCAAATAATTTCTTAATGTGATTTTGGCCCAGTGAACAACGGTAGGGGGATTTCACACTGAGTTCTTGTAACTCACCCCCCTTCTTTCTTAACCCTGTAGGTAATGCTCCGTGAGGTGGACTTGGGCCATGGATGACTCGGTGGTGGTCATACTTCAGAAATGGTGTTATTAAATTGTATAAGGCCCAAATTGCCCGGCCCATTTTATATACCAAATACAGCCCGATTGTAAACCCACTAAACAAAATTAAAACCCAAACCAGACCCAAATCAGACTAACCTACAAAAGACCCAATCAGCCCAATCTTAAAACCTAACCCAAATCAGAAAAGAGAAAATACAAAAAAAACCCTAGCCCCCCTAATCCAAGTGGCGTCGCAACCCTAGCCCACTTGCTCTGACGCCGCCGGTCTGACACCATCGGCCACCGTCCTTCCCACTTGCACCTCCACTGCTACCTACATTAAACGAGAAAAGACAGAAAGAGGGAATAATCGCATTGTAAATGGCTATATAAGCCGAATGAAATACCATTGTAAAGGACCTTTTTTTTTAATCAATATACAAAAAAAAAAGAACTTCCAAACACGATTTAGAAAAAAATAGAGAAGTATCCAATATAATCGTCGAAACCCTCGAATACACAAGCAGAGAATACCCCAAAGCAGATTAAATCGCGCAAAGGTGGCTTTAATTTCCTTTTTCTTTTACTGGTGTTAGATTAATATTTCCTTTTCATTTTGTTCCTTCTAAAATTTTACACACATATAATATATTATTAAAGAACTAAAAATATATAATAAAAAATACATTTTACCTTCTCCGCCATCGTGTCACGGTGGCCTTGACAAAGAAAACGGCACGGCGAGTGGTGGTCCGAGCGCCGGAAGCTCCCCAAGACTTAGGCTCCTGCAGAGAAAAAAGAAAGGGTTAAGAAACTTTTTTAAAAAAACGGATGCAGAATGATTTTTTTTTCAAGAATTTGGCTCTTAAATAGCCTCCCAAAACGACGTCATTTTGGGGATGGCCATTAACGCCCAAAACAACGTCGTTTGGCCTAGGATCCGCGCGCGTGACTTGACCCGACCAGAGGATCCGCGCGTTTTTGTTGATTGGGCTAATTGCCCTTTCGATCCTTCCGCATTTTCAGTTTTTTAAAATTAGATTTTCTGTTATTTTAATTTGGGCCCAGAACTTTCGCGTAGCTTTAAATTTAGTCCTCGTTTGAACGCTGCATTTAATAACACGGGTAAATTGCCTTTTAGCCTCTTTCCATTTCGCGCACGTTTCAGTTCAGTCCCTCTGTTGTTTATATTATATAATTTGCCCCTTTACTTCTATTTTAGATTCAATTTAGCCTTTTTAATTTTATTCTATAAATTTTTTTATTTATATTATTATTAACTTATTATTTTATCATTCTATTATTAGTAATATTACTACTTAATTATTATCATCACCATCCCTGTATTTATATTATTATTATATTGTACACATTTTGTATCATTATTATTATTTTATTATTACTATACTATTATTATTATTATTATTATTTATATGTATATTATTATTACTATTATATCCTTTTACTATTATTATTAGCATTTTACTATTATTATAATATTATTATTATTTTTATCGTTAGTATTAATGTATTATTTTCATTATTATTGCTATTACTATTATTTGATATTATCATCATCGTTATTAGTAGTATTTTCACCTAGATTCATCATCAAACAAAATACATTTCAGTAAAATCATCATATTTCATCTAATTTTTTTTAAATAAGGCAATGTTTTGTATTTAGAAATTCGAGAAATAGTGCCCTAACGTGCTGGGTTGCGATTTTTCGTTTAACTAAATAACCTAACATCCTTTTAACAAAACTTAGTAAATCATGAGACGACTTTGATTATGAGAGATTAAAATATGGTATCCTAACGTGCTGGATGTGATGTTTATATCTTTTCGAAACGAAGAAATCTCCAATTTTGACTCAAACCTCTATGCTTATATTCTTATTAATGCGATATTGTACATTTTGTAAAATCACTACCTTTCATCTAAAGGTCTTAAAATAAGGCAATGTTTCGTATTTAGAAATTCAGGGAATAGTGCCCTAACGTGCTGGGTTGCGATTTTTCGTTTGACTAAATAACCTAACATCCTTTTAATGAACTTTGTAAATCATGAGATGACTTTGACCACGAGGGTTCAAAATATTGTGTCCTAACGTGCTGGATGTGATGTTTGTATCCTCTCAGAACCAAGAAATCTCAAATTCTAGCCCAAATTATCCGAACATTTTAAATGATCCGTATTTTAAAACCTTTTCAAATTTCTGACATTAAGACATCGACTAATCAATTTGGTACCAATTTTGGGCGTATCGAGGCTGCTAGCCCTTTCTCGTGTGTAACCAACTCTCGAACTCGTTTTCTGGATTTTGTAGACCAAAATCGTTGTTTTGATAAATCAAACTGTTTATTAAAAACAATTATTTTATGAGGTGACCCGATCACACCTCATCTAAAAAGATTGGTGGCGACTCCCGTTTTATTTTCGTTTTCAAAACCAACGTCGATTTTTGTTTTTTCAAAAAATGGTTACGATAGCTTGGCGACTCCACTGGGGACCTCAAAGAGAGTCAAGCCGTAAATTGATTATTTTCTATCTTTTTTTGAAAATTTGAAAATTCGATTTGGAAAATTATGATCCTTTTTATTGCATGTTATTTTAATCTCAGCATTACATTGCATGACCGTTGGGGTCACACCCTTTTAAGTGGGAGTGAGAAGCTACTCCTTCGTGAGGTTTTCACCTCCGTGCAGGATAGTGAATCACTTTCGGGATACATCCGTACCTATGTCTTCGTGAGGTTTTCACCTCCGAGTAGCCATAGGGAAATGTATTCCCCTGAACTGAACTCGGTTTATATGAGCCTATAATGGGTGAGGATCGAGGAATCTACTGGTTCAGGTACCTTTACTCTAGAACCAAACCCCCATATAGTAAGCCTTAAGAGCCCACCTTAGGTAGAACCATTCCAAACCCCCAGTGGTCACCCGGATAGGTACTCTATTTTATTTATTTCTCCTGTGCTAACGTGTTTCTTTTGTTTTCATTGCATTGCATCGTATCATCTTAGAAAAGAGGTGTTGATTCATATTCGATTGCTAAATAGAAGAGTTTGTCATAAGGAAATGAATTTCTTGATAAAGTGGATTATAATACGATCGCCCCAGTATAGTCTAAGTAAACGGCGAGAGAAGGCTGATAGTCCATAGAAGAATATAAGACTTTGCCCGATGATTTAGGCCAACAAGGATTATTCAAGAGTCATCACAGCTCGACTTTCTTAAAGAAACTTATGGACACCGCGGAGGATCAGTGAGTGAAGAAGGGCGGTCTGAACTAAGCGACAAGGAGCTAGAAGAGGCATCAATGAAGAAAGTTCACGGGACATGACCATCACATCCGGATACGAAGAAAATGATTCGTGTTTTCATTTGGACTATGAAGACAAAACTGTATATGCAATCCATTTTATGTAAAGAGCTTTATTTTCTAGAAAAGTTTTTCTAGTGGAATTGAATTCATAATCAACACTTCTCTGTCTTTTGGCATTCATTCCATGTATTTGCATTACATCACATTATACGCATTTTAGCCCAAAGAAAGAGCCTAATAAGTTGAAATTATAACAGAAGAAAAGAGAGAGAGAAAAAGAGAAATCTGGAAACTAAACACCCTTACGGTACACGTGCTAAGTCAAAGAAAATGGATCAAAGGTTTGAACAATTCCAGAAGGACTTATAGGACCAGATGCAAGAACAAATGACAAAACTCCAACAAGAAATGAGGGACCAAATGTAGAGGCTCAGCGGAATATGATACGCCCTTGTCCTCTTGGATCCATTTTGAACAATTGGACTGCTGTGGATCTTCTTGTAGTTTCTAAGTCCTCTCCAGAGTAATGCTCAATATCAACTCTCTTTTTGTGTGCCCCTAAGTAATAGTGGGATCCTTTTGTAAGAACTTATGTGTGATCTTTATCATTTGAATGAACATTAATGGAGATGCATTTTGTCATAGTCTTTTCATTCTCGTTAACTTCATAATTGCTCCCTCTTCTCACAACCTATCTTTGCATGTACCTCATATCATGCCATAACATTATGTTTGTTTGGTTCCAATACTTTGATGCTCCTCTATAGTTTTCTTTTCCATTCAGCTTTCAGGTGCTCAGATATCAATGACATGAACAATCCCGTTAAAAGTCCTAAAATCGATTTTGAGAAAACTATTTGTTTAGGAGAATTCGAAGCTAAGGGAAATGCTAAAGATTATGTATCATCTCCTGACTTTCTAAGAATGATAGAAGAAGAAGAAGATCAACAAATTCTACCCCATCAAGAATCTGTTGAGGCAATAAATTTGGGAGATGAAGAAAAGAAGCAGGAAGTGAAGATTGGGACCTCTATTTCAGAGAACACCAAACATGATTTGATCGCCTTGCTTCATGAGTACCAAGATGTATTCGCATGGTTGTATCAGGACATGCCAGGTTTGAACGAGGATGTAGTGGTCCATAGACTCCTATTGAAACTAGAATGCAAACCTATTCAATAGAAGTTAAGACGAATGAGGCCTGAAATGCTTTTAAAGATAAAAGAAGAAGTCAAGAAACAATTTGATGCTGGCTTCCTACAAGTCTCTAAATATCCCGAATGCGTGGCTAATATAGTCCCGGTACCGAAAAAAGACGGCAATGTGTGAATATGCATAGATTATCGTGATATGAATCGAGCAAGTCCTAAAGATAATTTTCCCTTGCCACACATCGATACGTTGGTGGATAACACAGCAAAATATTCGTTGTTTTCCTTCATGGATGGATTTCTGGGTTATAATCAAATAAAGATGGCTCCCGAGGATATGGAGAAAACTACATTCGTGACGATGTAGGGAACATTCAGCTACAAGGTGATGCCATTCGGATTAAAGAATGTCGGGGTAACATATCAGAGAGCTATGGTGATGTTGTTCCATGACATGATGCATAAAGAAATAGAAGTCTACGTTGATGATATGATTGCCAAATCTCGGAGGGAAAGAGAGCATGTTCAGAACCTCAGGAAGTTGTTCCACACAAAAAAAAAGTCAAAGGATTTTTAGGGAGGTTGAACTACATTGCTCGATTCATTGCTCAACTTACCAACCAGTGTGACCCAATTTTTCAACTTCTTCGAAAACACAATCCTGGAGAATGGAACGAGAAGCGTCAAGTGGCTTTTGATAAAAATAAAACAGTATTTGTCTAGCCCCCCGGTACTAGTACCGCCAACTCTGGGAGACCGTTAATATTGTATCTAACTGTGTTTGAAAACTCAATGGGTTGCGTACTGGGGCAACATGATGAGTCGGGGAAAGAGAAAAGGCGATTTACTACCTCAGCAAGAAGTTTACAGAGTATGAAGCAAAGTATCCGTCAATTGAAAATTTCTGTTGTGCTTTGGTCTGGGTAGTTCGAAGGCTCAGACAATATATGTTGTATCATACGACGTGGTTAATTTCAAAACTGGACCCAATAAAGTACATGATGGAATCACCTGCACTCTTAGGAAGAATGGCACGATGGCAGATTTTACTATCGAAGTACGACATCGTATATGTGAATCAAAAGTCGATAAAGGGGAGTACGATAGCTGATTTCTTAGCAACTCGAACAACGGAAGAATACGAGCCATTAAGATTCGATTTCCCAGACGAAGATTTAATATGCATTACAGAAAAAGGGTATGAGTTGTCAAAAAGAGAAATCATGGAAGATGAGCTTTGATGGTGCATCGAATGCATTAGGGCATAGGATTGGAGCAGTCTTAGTGTCGCCAAAAGGGAACCATTATCCATTTACTGCCAGATTAAATTTCTTCTATACCAATAACGTAGCGGAATATGAGGCTTGCATCATGGGACTTCGTGCAGCTATTGAACGAAACATCGAAATCTTAGAGGTGTTCGGGGACTCAGCGTTGGTGATTTACTAAATCCGTGGAGATTGGAAAGTGAGAGATTCAAAGTTGGTCAAATATCGGGATCTTGTTGCGGAGTTGGTCAAAGAATTCAAAGAAGTGACTTTTAATTACTTCCCACGAGAAGAAAACCAATTGGCTAATGCCCTGGCCACTTTGGCCTCAATGTTCAAAGTAAACAGAGAAACGAAAATAATGCCTCTCAAATGAGCATATATAAGGTCCCTGCACATTGTTTTAGCATCGAAAAAGAGGCAGATGGACAGCCATGGTTCCACGATATCTTAGAATATGTCAAGAATCAAAGATATCCCGAGCAAGCGAATGAGAATGACAAAAGAACAATTAGAAGAATGGCGGTGGGATTTGTTCTCGATGGGGACATCCTAAACAAAAGAGGAAAAGATCAAGTGCTCCTGAGATGTGTGGATGCTGTTGAAGCCAGAAAAATACCTGAAGATGTCCACGAAGGAATTTGTGGAATGCATGCCAATGGTTTCACTATGGTTAGGCAGATTATGAGACTCGGTTATTACTGGCTGACGATGGAAAGTAACTGCATTAGTTACGCACAAAAGTGCCATAAATGTCAAATTTACGGCGATAAAATTCATGCAGCCCCTTCGCCCCTTCATGTCATGACTTCTCCGTGGCCTTTTTCTATGTGAGGCATGGATGTTATAGGGCCAATTTCCCCAAAAGCTTCTAATGGACACCGATTCATTTTTGTGGTCATAGATTACTTCACAAAATGGATAGAAGCTACTTCATTTGCTAATGTGACGAAGACCGCAGTTTGTAGGTTCTTAAAAAAGGAGATCATATGTCGATACGGTTTTCCTGAGAGAATCATTTCGGATAATGCTTTGAATCTGAACAACAAAATGATGAAGGAAGTATGTGAGCAATTTCAAATAAAGCATCATAACTCCTCACCCTATCGCCCAAAGATGAATGGAGCAGTAGAAGCGGCTAACAAAAATATTAAGAGAATTATTGGGAAAATGAATGAGACATATAAAGACTGGCACGAGAAGCTACCTTTCGCTTTGTATGCATATCGCACATCGGTGCGAACATCTACGGGAGTAACTCCTTTCTCTCTGGTTTATGGAATGGAAGCGGTGCTGCCCATCGAAGTTGAGATCCCCTCTCTATGAGTCTTAATAGAGTCAAAACTAAAAGAATCAAAATGGGTTCGAGCTCGATATGACCAGCTAAATCTTATTGAAGAAAAATGCTTGAAAGCAATCTGTCATGGACAGATGTACCAGAAGAGAATGATCACGGCCCATGACAAGAAGGTGCGGCCAAGAGAATTTCGTGAGGGAGAACTTGTACTGAGAAAGATTCTCCCAATACAAAAAGACTTTCGAGGAAAATGGGACCAAATTGGGAAGGGCCATACGTCGTAAAGAAGGCTTTCTCAGGTGAAGCTTTGATTCTCACTGAGATGGATGGGAAGGAGTTACCAAATCCAGTGAACTAAGATGCTATGAAGAAATATTATGCTTAAAGAAAAAAAAAAGAAGAAAAAAGAAAAAGGAAGAAAAGATCAAGATGAAAACTCGAAAAGGGCGTCTTGGTGAAAAAAAAGATCAAGATGAAAACCCGAAAAGGGCGTCTTGGTAAAAAAAGGGGGGATCAAGATGAAAACCTAAAAGGGCATTTTGATAAACAAAAAGATTAGGATGAAAACCTGAAAGGGCATCCTAACGAAGGGGGTTCAGACATAAAGAGCAAGACGATTTGAACAGAGAGTCAAATACCGAGATTATAATATTTGAAGCAGACTCGGAAGCTCAAAATCTTCTACATAAGAACCTTTGCTCGAAAAGATCTAGGATGAAGAAATGTGGAGAAGTTCATGCGTTGGATATCTAGAGCATTTGCGACAATTAAACCTGCATTTCTTTTTTATAACGTTTTCTTTATTGAAATATTCCTTGTCAATTTTCTTTGCTTGTTGCTTTTGAAATAAATATGAGTGTGAGGTATCCCTTTCATACCTACTTTGCCATTTTCAAGCATCTCATGTTTGGTTCATTTAAATGATAAATAGTGAAATTACATACTCTAAACAAAAGGAATGTTGAGCATTACCTAGATGAGAATTTGGTAAGTGCAAGAGCCTCAAAGCAAGGACAAAGTTCAACAGGGGGCAAAAGGGTGATATACGAGAAATGCAGATTACTCGTAAAGCTTGAGGACGGGTGCAAAACCTGAAAGGAAAGTCAAGAATCAAAGTAATGAATGCAGGTCATCATGAAAATCATAACGAAAAGGGATATATGACAAACAAGCCCAATGCGCATGGCATAATCATGTAGGCAGGAAAGCATTTAAGAAAAACACGTGAATATCATGATAAGATCACGCATGACATATACAGGTACTCCAGTAGAGCAAAAGGCTTTGATGATAGTTGTACTGAATCAAGGAAAAAGAAGACATCCGAGTTCCACCAGATGATATGTTTTAAAATTTTGATATTAAAAAAAATTCTCTTTTTTAAAAAATCAACTCATAATGCGAGAGGTGAGTTGAGCCTCAAGTCACACGCCGAGGTATTTTTCAATTTCTTTTTCAAAAAATCAACTCATAATGCAAGAGGTGAGTTGAGCCTCGGGTCACACACTGAGGTATTTTTCAATTTATTTTTCAAAAAAAATCAACTCATAATGCGAGAGGTGAGTTGAGCCTTGGGTCATACGCCGAGGTATTTTTTAATTGCTTTTTCAAAAAATCAACTCATAATGCGAGAGGTGAGTTGAGCCTCAGGTCACACGCTGAGGTATTTTTCAATTTCTTTTTCAAAAAAAAAACCAACTCATAATGCGAGAGGTGAGTTGAGCCTCGGGTCACACGCTGAGGTATTTTTCAATTCCTTTTTTAAAAAATCAACTCATAATGCGAGAGGTGAGTTGAGCCTCAAGTCACAAGCTGAGGTATTTTTCAACTTCTGTTTTTCAAAAAAAAATCAACTCATATTGCGAGAGGTGAGTTGAGCCTCAGGTCACATGCCGAGGTATTTTCAATTTCTATTTGTTCCAAAAGATCAACTCATATTACGAGAGGTGAGTTGAGCCTCAGGTCACATGCTGAGGTATTTTTCAACTTTTATTTTTCAAAAATCAACTCATAATACGAGAGGTGAGTTAAGCCTCAGGTCACATGCTGAGGTATTTTTCAATCTCTGATCTTCAAAAAAAATCAACCCATATTGCGAGAGGTGAGTTGAGCCTTGGGTCGCACGCTGAGGTATTTTTAGTTTTCTTAAAGATAGTAAGGAAGCAAATTGGAAAGTTCAAAATTCTTATTTCCTCAAAGTTCCAGTAGAGTAGGTTGAGATTACAAACCCCGCCTCCCTGAGTTAACAATGAGGATCAACCTTTATTTCTTTCAAATTTCAGTAGAGAAAATAGAGACTACGAATCTCTTCTCCCTGGATTCTTATTTCTTCAAAGTTTCAGTGGAATAGGCTGAAGACATCAAATCTTGTCTCCATGAAGTTGCAGTGGAGCAGATTGAAGATAGCAAGTCTGGCATGATTGAAGTTGCAGGAGTAGATTGAAGACATCGCATCTTATCTCACTAAAGTTGCAAGTGGAGCAGATCAAAACGACGAATCCTATACCTCTGAAGTTGCAACAGTAAAGTGGATCAAAGCAACAAGATACGGTGGACTGAAATGAGGCTACCTCAGTGGACCAGGCAAAATTGGTCCTTCTTTAAGTCTTTGCTCCATTCCCATTACACGACAATGAGCAAAGAGGGGCAGCTGTAGAAGGCCCAAATTGCCCGGCCCACTTTACATACCAAATACAGCCCAATTATAAACCCACTAAACAAAATTAAAACCCAAACTAGACCCAAATCAGACTAACCCACAAAAGACCCAATCAGCCCAATCCTAAAACCTAACCCAAATCAGAAAAGAGAAAAAACAAAAAAAAAACCCTAGCCCCCCCAAATCCAAGTGGCGCCGCAACCCTAGCCCACTTACTCTGACGCCGCCGGTCTGACACCACCGGCCACCGCCCTTCCCACTTCCACCTCCACCTCCATCAGTACCTGTATTAAATGAGAAAAGACAGAAAGAGGGAATAATGGCATTGTAAATGGTTATATAATTCGAATGAAATACCATTGTAAATGACATTTTTTTTAATCAATATACAAAAAAAGAACTTCCAGACATGATTTAGAAAAAAATAGAGAAGCATCCAATACAATCGTCGAAACCCTCGAATACACAAGCAGAGAATACCCCAAAGCAGATTAAATCGCGCAAAGGTCGCTTTAATTTCCTTTTTCTTTTACTGGTGTTAGATTAATATTTCCTTTTCATTTTTTTCCTTCTAAAATTTTACACACATATAATATATTATTAAAGAACTAAAAATATATAATAAAAATACATTTTTACCTTTTTCGGCCACTGTGTGCGGTGGCCGACGCGACGAAAGACGACGGCGAGTGGTGGTCCGAGCGCCGGAAGCTCCCCCAGACTTGGCTCCTGCAGAGAAAAAAGAAAGTGTTAAGAAACTTTTTTTAAAAACGGATGCAGAATGATTTTTATTTCAAGAATTTGGCTCTTAAATAGCCTCCCAAAACGACGTCGTTTTGGCGATGGCCATTAACGCCCAAAACGATGTCGTTTGGCCTAGGATCCGCGCGCATGACCCGACCCGACCAGAGGATCCGCGCGTTTTTGTTGATTGGGCTAATTGCCCTTTCGTCCTTCCGTATTTTCAGTTTTTTAAAATTAGATTTTTTGTTATTTTAATTTTGGCCCAGAACTTTCGCGCAGCTTTAAATTTAGTCCTCGTTTGAATGCTGCGTTTAATAACAGGTAAATTGCCTTTTAGCCCTTTCCATTTCGTAGCGTTTCGATTCGATCCTCTGTTGTTTATATTATATAATTTGCCACTTTACTTCTATTTTAGATTCAATTTAGCCTTTTTAATTTTATTCTATAATTTTTTTATTTATATTATTATTAACTTGTTATTATTATATCATTCTATTATTAGTAATATTACTATATCATTCTAGTATTAGTAATATTACTACTTAATTATCATCATCACCATCCTGTATTTATATTATTATATTGTACACATTTTGTATCATTAGTATTATTTTATTATTACTATACTATTATTATTATTATTATTATTATTATTTATATGTATATTATTATTACTATTATATCCTTTTACTATTATTATTAGCATTTTACTATTATTATAATATTATTATTATTTTTATCGTTAGTATTAATGTATTATTTTCATTATTATTGCTATTACTATTATTTGATATTATCATCATCGTTATTAGTAGTATTTTCACCTAGGTTCATCATCAAACAAAATACATTTCGTAAAATCATCATATTTCATCTAATTTTTTTTTTAAATAAGGCAATGTTTTGTATTTAGAAATTCGAGAAATAGTGCCCTAACGTGCTGGGTTGCGATTTTCCGTTTAACTAAATAACCTAACATCCTTTTAATGAAACTTAGTAAATCATGAGACGACTTTGATTATGAGAGATTAAAATATCGTATCCTAACGTGCTGGATGTGATGTTTATATCTTTTCAGAACGAAGAAATCTCCAATTTTGACTCAAACCTCTATGCTTATTTTCTTAGTTTAATGTGATATTGTACATTTTGTAAAATCACTACCTTTCATCTAAAGGCCTTAAAATAAGGCAATGTTTCGTATTTAAAAATTCGGGGAATAGTGCCCTAACGTGCTGGGTTGCGATTTTTCGTTTGACTAAATAACCTAACATCCTTTTCAACAAACTTTGTAAATCATGAGATGACTTTGACCACGAGGGTTCAAAATATTGTGTCCTAACGTGCTGGATGTGATGTTTGTATCCTCTCGGAACCAAGAAATCTCAAATTCCAGCCCAAACTATCCGAACATTTTAAAGGATCCGTATTTTAAAACCTTTTCAAATTTTCGATATTAAGACATCGACTAATCAATTTGGTACCAATTTTGGGCGTATCGAGGGTGCTAACCCTTCCTCGTGCGTAACTGACTCCCGAACTCATTTTCTAGATTTCGTAGACCAAAATCGTTGTTTTGATAAATCAAACTGTTTATTAAAAATAGCCGTTTTACGAGGTGACCCGATCACACCTCATCAAAAAAGATTGGTGGCGACTCCCGCTTTATTTTCGTGTTCAAACCAAAGTTGATTTCTGTTTTCTCAAAAAATGGTTACGACATAAATTATAAATTTCTATTTCCGTTTATTTTATTATTTTACTATATTGGTTTAAGTTGTAATAAGGCCTCTGGAGTATTTTGTTACTTGCTTTATGGTTGATATACTTATTATTTTGCTTAATTTGTTTTAAACGAGAATTTTTCTAAAAACTTAAATAAAGGTTTTCCAAAATCGATTAACAAATGAATTTCATAATAAACTTTATAAATATTTTAACACGGAAGTTATTTTCTCGAACTATCAAACAGTATTTTCAAAAGTCACTGTTTTAAAGTTCACTACCTTGATTGTTGACTCATCAATCAATCTCTCAAAAATACTTGTATTTTATCCACGTTTCCGTAACGATTTCAAAATACTTCTGTAACTCTCTTTCTAAACATCACTTATTTGAAAATAGTTTATTTCAAATACGTTTTCGCCACCAAAAAGTTTTTTCTTAAAAGATAATTACATTTTCAAGTAGTTAACATTTGCTTAAGTGTTTTGGGTTTTAACAAAGAGGCTGAAATTTTCAAATGAGTTTTTTTGTGACATGCTAGATTCGGGCCTAACTTCTAGGCCGGGTTTGGTGTGTTACAAGACATTTCCCAAAATGACAAATACAACATCCTATGTAACAGCCCGTTTTTGGGTCAAATAGAAACAGTGGTTTCGAGACCAAAAATTTGAAATCAAAATATTTATTTATTTATTATTTTAATGTTTACAGCATAATATCATGTATGTGTGAAATTTTCGTGAAGTAATTTTATCGTTTAAATAGTCAATTTGAGAAAAAGGACTAAATCGCATAAAATGCACAAGTGTTGTTCCATTAGCTAAAGGTATTAAATAGCTATTGAACCTTAAATTAAAGGTCCTTAAGTGGTAATTAACCCATTTTGGAGTTAATAGATGATAGTGGAGTGGTATTTGGTGTAGTTATCAAAAAATGTTAAGGTTAAAAAGGTAATTTAGTTAATTAAGTTATTAATAATAAAACAAAACCAAATTAAATGTTATCATCATCATCTTGTTACCGAATTTGTAACATCCTGAAAAGGGCCTATGCATTTTCAGTTTAATTGTATGAAATGACAAGTTTAAGCACTAAGAATAAATTTTTGATATTTTTGGAAACCTGGAAATGCATGAAAATGGAAACACGAACATTTTGGAACATTTGGAAACTTGAACATTTTGGAAACTTGAACATTTTGGAAACACGAACATTTTGGAAACTTGAAGATGTAAGAAAAATGGCAAGTTACAGAGCCGATCGAAAATTTTAGGAAACTTAGAAATAATGTCGGAATGACAAATTTTAAAGTTCAAAATAGGAAATAAGGGCAAGAGGGCCTTAAAAGAAAAAGTTGGTGAGATTTGACACACAAACAGGCTTGGAAAAGTGGCCTGAAGGTGTCACTTAAGGCTTATGGAAATGGCGCCATGTGTAAGAGGAATGGGCTTGAGTTCGAGTCACTTGGGAAGCAAATAATGAAGGCTTTATTTTGCTTCCAAGGCTAAGGGGTGGACGGCACCTATTTTCTAGAAAAGGAAGAGTTTTATTTCGGTTAAAACTTGATAAATTGAGTGATAAATAAAGGGATTTCTTTTAATAAGATAAATGAGGAGATAAAGGATGGATTAAATACTTTTAATTTAATAAGGTGATAATTAAAAGATAATATTTTCACTTGTGGGGGAGTAGTGGCCAAGTCAAGGACTCTTGATCTAGCAATTTCAGTTAAAGGAGGAGAATTTAGGCTATTCTCTCATCCTTTCAAAGACTTGACAAAAATCCCATAGCAAAACTCCCTCTCTGCCGAAATTTTCTTTAAGAAAAATTCATCTTCTTTTCTTCTATTTTCTTCTCCGTTTCTACTGTCAAAGCCGAATCTTTGTTGATTCTAAGTAAGGAAGCAATCAACTACAACATCAAAAGGGTAAGATTCATGGTCAATCAATTTCTATTCCTTTCCTTTTTACCAAAATCGGAGTACTAATCCTATTAGCAACTTTGGCCGAATCTACAAGGGGTCTCTCAGGTTTCTACCATTATCGAATAGGAGGATCAAAGATCTAAGGTAAGTGAGTTTATACATTCGGCCAAGGCCAAATCTTAGGTATTCAAATCAAATTAATCAAAAGCTAACCGATTCAGGGATTTAGGATTTGGCCGATTCCAAGAAAGAGGAAGGTGAAGTTCTCGGGATTAAAGTCCATAAGGTAAGCACCTAAAAGTATTCGGCCAAGGCTTGTATGATTACCTAGATCAGTTCTTTAATTATTAAAAAGCCAAAAAAACTAACCCATATTGAGATTCAAGGTTGGCCGAATATCAAGTGAAGGAAAACCAAGTTTTCGGGATTTGAATAAACACCAAATCGGTATCAAAGGTAAGTCTTTTTACAAATCCTACTAGGATTTGGATTTGTTTTAAGCCAAATAGGTTATTAATGTGTTTTATACGATGGGCCGAATATAGGAATTAACAGATCTAAAGTTAGATCGGGATTTTCGAGATCTCAAGGAACCCATTAAGCAAATCAGGTGTGTACGCACACTAACTTTCGATATTTCAAATGGCAATTATTTTTATTATATGATTATACGTATGAATATGAATATGGCTAAGTACACTAATGTGGTACAAAAGTACTCAGGTACGTTTCCTACTTTTGATAGGATTATGAAATATGTTATTTTATAACATGTGAATATATGTATATGAATATGAAATTAAGTATGTTATGCATGATATATATTTTTGGGGCATTCGGGATTTATGTGAAAGGGGAAGAAGGTGTTGACTTCGGTCTCACCAACGTTATATGGTGACTACGGTCACAACATTTTGAATATGGTAACTTCGGTTACATTATCTAAATTTGGTAACCGGTTACATTATTTGAATATGGTGTCTAATGACACAAATTATATAGGCGATGAGCACGTCATTGCAATGATCGCCTTCGATGGTGTGTAGCGGATGGAGGGTTGACTTAGTAGTCCCCACGGTGTGACTTGCAGGTACGGGTGGTGTGTAGCGGATGGACCATTAGGCTTGGGTTGGGTTGCATCATCATCTATTTTATATGAATGTAAATCTGATTTGAACATGTATGCCTGATTTGTTGAATGTTAGTACTGTGTGCACATTGAGTCTGTTGACTCACCCGTTGTGGGAAATATTTTGGTGATGAAAAGTGATTTGACCGGACAGTAGACCTTGAGGTGGCCATGATCCATTTGAAGATTTCATTTTGATTTGGACTTTATTATTTGTTTTGGGTTTTACTTGATGTAATAAGGCCATAAGGCCCAGTGGATTTTCTTTTTTTTTTTTCTTATCCTGCTTTACTTTAAATTACTATGCTACGAACTATTATGACTAAAGTTAAAGTGATATATATTTTTTTTGTTATAAACCCTAAAAATTATTTTGTCACCCTAATAAAATTGGATTTATAAGATTAATGGGTTCCCAATCTGAGCCCAATTCACAACAACATTTTTTTGAAAACTTTACAAATTTTTCTCTAAGTAACAAGAGCTTGAAAATCGGTTTACTTAAGGAACATACCAGATCCGGTTCAGGCTCGTGGGCCGGGTGTGGAGTGTTTCAGAATTTGAAGACAGGAAAAAGTATAGCTAGGTTTTACATTCAGTCATGCTTCCTATCTCAATTGTAAGTCTATTTTTGTCTCATTTTTTAATGATTTCTATGTTTTTAAGATCGTTACAGCTAGTACTAGGTAGCCCAGGGACTAATTTGCAAAGCTGTTAAAGATTTTGAACGATGCCATTAATGAATATGTATGATTTTTTATGTTTGATGATAGATTATGAATATTTGTTATGAGATATAGATGTTTTGTTAAATGATTTTGAGTAAAAATGCAAATTAGGGTATTAAATTGAGAAATGTTAAAAATTTGTGGTTAAAATGTGAAATAAATGAGAAATATGGACTAATATGAATACTAGAGAAATTCGGCTAGCATGGGTTGTGGTTAAATTGCATGAATTTATGATTTTATGGAATAAGGACTAAATTATAAAATTAGTGAAAGTTTAGGGGAAAATGTGCAAAATAGCCTTAATGTGTATTTTGGATTGAATTGAATGAAATGGTGATTAAATAAGTAAGTTTTGATATTATATAGAATGAGATAAATGAGATTTGGATCTAGAACGGGGAAAACAAAGTATCAGATTAGTCGACCTAATTCGTTGTTACAGCGAATGAGGTAAGTTCGTATGTTATAATTTCATTTCAAATGTATTTTATATGCTTTGATATAGCATAAATTATGATTATGTGATTACGGACGAGTTTGGAGATGATTCGATGAAGATTCGACAGCTGAACCCGGTTGAACCTTAGGAACCTTTTAGGATGCTAGTGACATGTCAGTAGATGATACAGTGAGTTGGCTTCAGGCCACTATTCAGCACTATGTGTGCAAGATAAACCGATTTGGATTCAGGCCATGATATCATAATTTCGGATAAGTTACCTTGATTTGGCTTCAGGCTGTGGTATAGGTATTTATCATGTGAGATCCTTGAGTATCCAACTTTTATTCCGAATGGTTCAAAGGGTAAATGAAAGACGAGAAGGCATATGAGATTGGTACGATATGGTACAGGTATGTGTATAAACCATTTAGCTTTGAATGGAATAAATGATGACGAATGTATATGGTTTTGTGATTGAACACTTGAAAGGTTTGATAGTTAAGGAAAGCTGCATATTGACATGTTGAAATTAATGAATCATGTTAAAGTGATTGCATTAAGTTTATCACATACGAGCTTACTAAGCTTTATGACTTACTTTGTTTATTTTCTATGTTTTATAGTGATAACAAAGCTAGCTCGAATTCGGGGATCGTCGAAGATAGCTTCACACTATCCACCTATAACTTGGTATCTATGAACTTTGGTAATTTGAGTATATGGCATGTATAGGGACTTTGAGTCATGTTAGTTATATTTTGGTAATGACTTAGGCCATATGAATTGGCTTGTAAATGCTTATATTTTGGTGTATATATATATAGCCATAGGTGATGGCTTAAGTTTTGTATATTTGGTATGTTTGAATTATGTGCATATATATATATATATGCTTATGTCTTATGCTTATTTAGTTGGTTAAAGTGATTGATGATAATAAGTACCATGAATGGTAAGTTAATGATTAGAAGAATTGGTAGCATGCTTGTGAATGTAAATGTTTTGGGTTGTAAATATAGCCATGGGAGTTGGCTTAATTTGGTGAATTTAATTATGTGCATATATATGAATATATGGTTGATATTAGATGTGAATTATGTTTGTGAATTGGTTCAAAATGAGGTATGATTGGTAAAGGTATAGTTAGTTGAATTGGTATGTTTTGATGGAGTAAGGGTTGAGATTATAAGCATGTTGAATGTTGGTATTGGATATGGTATGAATTAGCCTTAATTGTGGCTAAATTGGATGCTTATTTATGCTTTGAATTGGTGTCAAATTGGTTGTATAGGTATATGCAAATTTGGTTGGCAAATTGGCTTGGTAAATAGCCTATTTTTGTTCACACGGGCAGAGACACGGGCGTGTGTCTCAGCCATGTGTGACACATGGTAATGATTCACGACCGTTTGTCCCCTGGTTTTGAAATTGAAATGAAGTCAGTATACTCCACACGGTCTCACACACAGGCGTGTGACTTGGCCGTGTTGCATAAGTCAGTATACCCGACAAGTTTGGCACGGCCTAACACACGGCCTGGCACACGAGGCATGTGTAGCCACTTCGAAGGGCACACAGGCTAGACACACGGGTGTGTGGTTGGCCGTGTGACCCAAGTCAGTATGTACCCCTATTTTCACATAGCCTGTGAGACGGGCATGAGTGGCCAGGCCGTGTGAGACACACGGCCTGGCCACTCGGGCGTTTGACCCCTAATTTGAAGAAAAATTTGCTAAGTATTGAAACACCCCAAACCCGGCCCAAAAAGCCCAACCAGATTTGTTATGTTCCTCGAATCTAACTTTTCGCAAACTCTAAATAAAAATTTGGCGATTTTGTAGAAAACGGATTTAACTTAATATTTTAAGTTGAAATCAAATTGTAAAGTAAATTTTGTCTTTTAAAATATTATTTTTAGAAGTAATTAAAAGGAAACCAAATTTAAGAAAATTACTTTAAACATTTATATATTAGTGACAAAAACATTTTTAAAATATTTATCGAAAACCATTTAATTATTTACTTAATAATTGTTCATGGCAAAATAAAAGTAAATCCAAACACAAAATTAAAGATTGTTTATAATGGCCTTATTACATAAAATTGGCAAACCCATAATAAAATCTAAATAATAAAATTAACTTAATAAGTTTAAGTAGGAAAATTTCCAAACTTCATTGTTTGAGCATTGGCCACCTCGAAATCCTTTTGACAGATCCATCGCTTTACGAATCATCTGAAAAGTTTATCCCACAAAAGGGGTGAGTCATAAACTCAATGTATAACACATACATTAAAAATCCCATTTGATTAAGCCCTTAAGCCCATTAATCACACATATGGCCATAGGCCCATTTAAGTCATATTTGGCCAAAAGCCCATTTAACTCATATATAGCCCAAAAGCCCATATCATAGCGGATCAAATAATAATTGTTCAATATTACATGGTTATGTACATGAAATGAAATGCAAGCCCGGCCCACCTAAATATCCATCCGCTACACACCACCGTACCAACCAACACACCGTGGGGATTACTAAATCGACCCTCCATCCGCTACACACCATCGAAGGCGATTCTTTGCGGTCAACATGCACATCGCCCTTATAATATTGTGGCAAAGCCACCAAGCAGAGATGTGACCAAGTCACCGGCCAAGTCCAAATTTCAAATACGTGGACCAAGTCACCAGATTCACATATGTGATCAAGTCACCGGATTTCAAATATGTGACCGAAGTCACCGGATTTCAAATATGTGACCGAAGTCACCAAAATGTGGTAAAACCACCGAATACTTCATCCTTTATCAAATATACCCATATGCCCATGCACATATATATATCGATAAATTTTCATGCTATTTACCCCACAAATCATAATATAGCCATACTTATCTCACATTTATGCATATAGCAAAATGAACAAAATATTGGGGTAAACATACACGAATATCGTATACCATGAATGGTATCCAAAATCACAATCATACACATGGTCATATAATCACATTTAAAATATATGTAAATCTATGAGATTTTTAATGTAAGGTTACACACCTCGTGGCGGTGAGAACAATACTCTCTCGCTCGTCAACACCTAATTAATTAACACACTTGATTAGTATAAACTTTAACTAATAAAACTATGTTTATTGATGAGGATCTAAATCCTTACCCTCGGATTCTCGAGCAGCAGTTATTTGTGGTTTTCTCCACTAGATGGATCAAAACCACCGATATTCCACCAACGTAAAGTGGTTCGGTTATCGCACTACTTCAAATAATCGATCCTCGTTAGCGGAGGGTCCACAACCCGTGGAAAGTCTCTTACTCCGTCTGCCCTTCGTTTGTAGTTCGATGGTAAAGGAATACCTCCTCTTTTCCAAACACTCCAAAGCGCCCTTTTCTTACCTATCTTGTTAGTCTCAAATCGCCCCTAATAAATACGATCGATTAGTAATCTATCTAAAGAAATCGATATAACCAAAAGGGATAATCTTACCTTGATGATTTGAAGATCACTTCTTAAAGTTGTCTTCAACAAAGATCCTTAAAAATCTTTTCCAAGGATTCGGCCTAGAGAGAAAAATAAAAGATTTATTTTTCTAGATCAATTATAATAAAAGGAATAATGAAAACTATTGACAAACAAAAACCTTACTTTGATTCACTTGAAGGTTGGCCTTGAACAAAAAAAGAAAGGAATTGATGATTGGCTTTAACAAAAAAAAGAGAAATATTGTGCTTTGGCTATGGTGGTTTCGGTTGAGAATGAAGAAGAAAGAAGTATGAAAAGAGAAGGAAAGGAGAAGGAAGAAAGAGAAAGAAAGAGAGAGATTAAAGGAAGAAGATGATGATGGTGATGTTGTTTCTCAAAAGAAAAGAGATTGGTTTTGGAACCTATGCTCATTCGGCCAAAGAGAAGAAATGAAGAAAATTGGTTCTTGAACTTTTGTAGTTTCGGCAATGAGGGAGAAAGAAAAGAAAGTGATTCTTGAAGGCTTGAAATTTCGGTTACAAAGAGAAAGAAAAGTGTTTTGAAAAGAAACTAAAGAGGCCTTTCAAACCGAAATGGTCATTTGCAAGATGATCAAAAGAAAAGAGAAAGACTTCTCTTTTGTGTAATAGGCATTCGGCTAGGAAAGAAGTTTTTGAAGAAAATTGGTCAAATTGAAAGCCAAAACAAAATAAAGTTTTTACCTAATGTCACCAACAAATTTCGGCTAGCAGAGAAACCTTTAGAGAAAAGGGGAAAAATGTACAAAATGCAAAACATTTTGGCCACTATCATCCCCTAACCCAAGTCAAAATTCGGCCAACAAGGAAGCCAACATACTCCCCCTTTTTGCTCCACATTTCTTCCCTATCAACCTTAATTTTGCTATCACCATTAACCACTCCCTTTAGCCCCTAAAACCGTCTAGGTTCATGGTCAAATGACCATGAACAAGCTCCCAAAACATTGCCCAATATCATGCCTTTTGTCCCCCTCATCTTATCATCCTTCATGATTTCATACCATAAGTTCTTAGCTTCCTTTTTCATATGGTCAAATGGCCAAAAATAAAAGAATACTCATCCACTCTAGAATATTCTTGGCCGACACTATGGGGAAGGAAACAAAAGAAATAAAAATTCTTCATTATGCTAGCTAGGAGATTCGAACCTTACTCTTCAAGCACACATCCATACATCCTAACCACTTTGCCAATTACTCAACTTATGCTTAAAACTCCTTGTCATTAATTCTTAAGGCCTAACTTGCTTAGCTCTCTCTTAATTATTAGAAATTAAAAGTTTCACTAAGCATTCACTTAATTAATGAAGCTCAAATAACTTCCAAAATACACTCAATAATAATTAAGCATGCAACATCATTCAATTAAGTAGAAAATGCATAACCCCTAATTATCAGGATGTTACAGTTCTACCCCCCTTAAAAATAATTTCGTCCTCGAAATTACCTGGTTGGAATAAGTGAGGGTATTCTTTGTCGCATCGCTTCCTCCGATTCCCACGAAGCTTCTTCCGATCCATGATTACGCCATAATACTTTGTGAGAGGAACCGACTTTCTCCGTAAAACCTTTACATCTCGATCTAGAATTTGAATTGGCTCCTCTTCATATGACAAGTCTGATCTTAACTCCACCTCCTCGACTGGCACTACATGAGATGGATCCGACCGGTAACGGCGTAACATTGAAACATGGAACACATCATGCATTTGCTTCAATTCCGAAGGCAAATCTAACTGATATGCCACAGATCTGACCCGCTTCACAATCCGATAAGGTTCAATGAACCTGGGACTTAGCTTTCCTTTGCGACCGAATTTCATCACCTTTTTCCAAGGTGAAACCTTTAGGAAAACCTGATCCCCCACAGCAAACTCTATTTCTTTCCGCTTTAGATCTGCGTACGATTTTTGTCATCGGATGCTTTCTTTAACCGAGCCGGATTACCTTAACCTTTTCTTGATTCACCACTATTTTCGGACCCAAAATCGGCGTTCCCTAATTACATCCAACACGTAGGAGTGTGACACTTCCATCCATATAGTGCTTCATACGGTGCCATCCAGTATCTTGGCTTAATAGCTTGTTGTTGTCGCATAAATTCGCTAACGGTAAGAATTCCTCCCAACTTCCTTGAAATCTATCACACATCCCTTAACATATCTTCTAAGATTTGGATTACTCTTTCGGTGACCGTCCGATTGAGGGTGAAATGTCGTCTTGAAGTCAATCTGGTGCCCAAAGCCCGATGCAATGTTTTCCGAATCATGACGTAAACCTCGGATCTCTATCCGAAATAATCGACAACGGCACTCCATGTAATCTCACAATCTCAGCCACATATAACTTCGCCAATTTCTGTAAAGAGTAATCAACCCGAACTGGGATAAAATATGCAGATTTCGTCAATCGGTCCACTATCACCCATACAGAGTCTTTCTTAGTAGGCGTAAGAGGAAGCCCACTAACAAAGTCCATGGTGATTCTCTCCCACTTCCACTATGGAATCTTTATTGGTTGAAGCAATCCGAAGGTACTTGATGTTTACTTTGACTTGGCGACACGTCAAGCACTTTCCTACAAACTCCGTAACTTCCCGTTTAAGTCCAGGCCACCAAAATTGATCTCGTAAATCTTGGTATAACTTACTTCCTCCAGGATGCATAGCATAGGGGCTACCATGCGATTCCTGAAATATCTTTTGCCTCAACTCCTGATCCTTCGGCATACAGACTTTACCTTTAAAACACAATACCCCATCCTTTATTAATACCATAATCTTCCAATTTCCCACTGCACACTGTCGAAGCTTTTCACTCAAATCTTCATCTACTAAGCGCCTCTCTTTCACTTGACTTAACCATGTAAACAACTTGAAGTTACGCCAACAAGCTTCCGTCATCGTAAAGGCTAAGATGTGCAAACATCGCTCTTAAATCGACACCACTTTTCGACTTAGGCGTACGCCACCACGTTCGCTTTGCGGGTGGTACTCGATAGAAACGATCGTAGTCTTTTAACAACTCTATCCACCTTCACCGCCTCAGATTCGGTTCTTTACGAGTCGGTAGATATTCAGACTTTTGTGGTGCGTGTATATCACGACTTCTCTCCATATAAGTAATGTCTCCAAACTTTAAGAGCAAAGACTACATTTGCCAACTCCAAGTCATCGTCGGGTAATTAATCTCGTGCGGTCTCAAGCTGCCGAGGCGCATCTATAACTACCTTTCCGTCTTGCATCGAACACATCCTAATCACTCGTGAGAAGTGTCACAATACACGACGAAATCCTTTCCTGCCTCAGATTGGATCAAAATCGGAGCTTCAGTCAAAACTTTCTTGAGCTTCTCAAAACTCTCTTGCTGCTTATCAGCCCACACGAAAGGTACTTCCTTTCTCAGCAATTTCGTTAAAGGTGCAGCTATCGATGAAAATCCTTCGACGAATCTTTTGTAGTATCCGGCTAACCCCAAGAAACTACGAACCTCAGTTACGGACTTAGGTGGTTTCCAATCTAACACAGCCTCAATCTTCCGAGGATCCACCCTTATCCCTTCTGCCGACACTACATGGCCTAAAAATGCGACTTCTTTTAGCCAAAATTCACACTTGCTGAATTTGGCATAAAGTTTCTTCTCCCTTAAAACTTGCAACACAATCCGAAGATGTTCATCATGCTCTACTTCAGACTTAGAATACACCAGGATGTCGTCTATGAATACCACGACGAATTGATCCAAGTAGGGCTGAAAAATTTGGTTCATCATATCCATGAACGCAGCTGGGGCATTCGTCAATCCGAATGGCATTACCAGAAATTCATAATGCCCATATCTAGTTCGGAAAGCCGTCTTATGGATATCTGCTTCTTTCACTTTAAGCTGATGATACCCCGACCTTAGATCAATCTTTGAGAATACCGCAGCTCCTTTAAGCTGATCGAACAAGTCATCGATCCTTGGAAAAGGATACTTGTTCTTGATGGTCAGCTTATTTAACTGCCGGTAATCTATACACATCCTCATCGATCCGTCCTTCTTCTTCACGAATAAAATCGGTGCTTCCCATGGAGACACACTAGGTCGGATAAATCCACGATCAAGCAACTCCTGAATCTGAGCCTTAAGTTCCACTCCTTCGGTGCCATTCTATATGGAGAAATAGAAACTGGCACCGTTCCAGGCAATAAATCAATCCCAAATTCTACCTCACGATCCGGAGGCAAACCTGGAAGTCCTTCCAGAAAAACATCTACAAATTCCTTCACAGTCCTGACTTCATTACAGTTGTCTCCTTAGCCTCCAAAGCATTCACCAACATCAGGAAGGCTTCACATCCCTTTCTAACCATCTTTTCTGCCTTAAGAGCGGATACTACATTAGATAAGTAGTTCCGTCTTTCGCCCATCACTACAACTTCCTTGTCATCAAAAGTTCTTAAAGACATTCTCTTAGCAGCACAATCCACATTTGCACGGTACTTCACAAGCCAGTCCATGCCTAAGATTAGGTCAAATTCTCCAAATGGTAACTCCATTAAATTAGCCGGAAATTGCGTCCCTTGAACTTCTAAAGGCACTTCCTTAAAAAGTTTGTCTATTTCTACAGTCTGTCCTAGAGGACTAAGTACAGTCATCTTCCTAGGTATAGTTTCAGAAGTCACATGCAAAGTCCCAGATACTTCACTAGCGATATAGGAATGAGTTGACCCTATATCTATCAAAGCTATAAAGGGCAACCCGAAATCGAAGCGTGCCGTAATAACATCGGTCGTCCTTTGTCTTCTCTGCGATGAAGCGCATATACGGACTGGTTGTCTCGCCTCAGAGCTACCACTGCCTCTGCCTGAAGTTTCGCGACCTCTACCGGAACCATTACCCCTTCCATTTGAACTACGACCCCTTATTTTGTTGTCCACCTCTGTCGACTGATTAGCACCCGACTTCTTTGGGCGGTTCTTCTCCGAATTCTTGGGCAATCCTTGATCATATGATCCTTTGAACCGCACTTGAAACATCCATGGGTCTTTTCCAACATTCTCCGAGTGCATTTTTCCACATTGAGTACAAGTGCGATTTTGTCCACCGTAGTAGTCTGTTGACCTCGCGGTCCATCATTTCTTGATTTCTTCTAAAATTCCGGACGACCACAGCGACCCAAAGCTTCTCTTATTCTTGCTCGGCCTCTGTCCGGTTACATCTCTCGGTCCGTTTAGCCTCTTGACAATTCTTGCCCTTTCCACTAGAATTGCAAAATCTCTTTCACGGTCTTGGAGCAATCATCACTGCAATTCATCTCTAAGTCCATCTTCAAATCGATACACGTTCATATTCCGTAGCCACTATCCTCCGGCATAACGGCTAAGTCGCAAAAATTTTGCTTCATATTCAGCTATCGACTTGTTTCCTTGTACTAGATTCAGAAATGTCTTCCTCTGGGAGTCGATGTAGCTAGCTCCAACATATTTTCCTTCAAATTTAATCTTAAAATACCCCCAATCCAGTCGATCCACAGGGGTACTCTCCTTGATAGTGAGCCACCACTGGTAGGCTTCATCACGGAGTAGTGAAATAGCACCTTTCAATTTCTCTCCATCAGTGCAGTCTATACCATCCATGATCCTCTCGACTGCCTCCAACCAATATTCCGCTACATTTGGAGCTACTCTAGATACTCCTCTGAAAACCTCAGCTCCATTTGATCTAAGTCTCTTAGCTACTGACTTTCGAGACCCATTTCTAGAACTAGCTTCTGCTACACGTTCCAAGACTCGCAGCACAGCTTGTGATACTGCGTCACCTCCATCATTTTGCTCTTGAAATTCTACCCCAACAGCCGATGGTGGAGCATCATTCTCGGAACCTTGACCAGATGTAACTGGTTCCGACACAGCCATCCTTCCTCTTCCACGTCCACGACGACCACGTCCCCTAGAGCTCATGTCTACTACGTATCTTATCTGTTTTTATGAAAAGTCTTATGTATTAGAGTCTTTTCACTTCTTATTAAAAGAAAGTTTTATGAAACAGATATTCAGTAGTTTTCCGTAGTAGTACACCAACACCTAAGGTCCATGTCTCTAAAGTATAGTTTAAGCTTTAAACTATCATACATATCACATATCGATAAAGTGCTTACCTGATGGATCTGGGCCGAGAACTCGAGTGCCATGCTCTTATAAAACCATTTAACTTAAGTAAAACTTTCAAAAAGTCATTTGGGCCAACTTTTGAAAACGTTGTGGGCTTCAAAACCCAAGGCCGAGAGTTTAAAACTGGGCTCTGATACCAAGTTGAAACACCCCAAACCCGGCCCAAAAAGCCCAACCGGATTTGTTATGTTCCTCGAATCTAACTTTTCGCAAACTCTAAATAAAAATTTGACGATTTTGTAGAAAACGGATTTAACTTAATATTTTAAGTTGAAATCAAATTGTAAAGTAAATTTTGTCTTTTAAAATATTATTTTTAGAAGTAATTAAAAGGAAACCAAATTTAAGAAAATTACTTTAAAACATTTATATATTAGTGACAAAAAAACATTTTTAAAATATTTATCGAAAACCATTTAATTGTTTACTTAATAATTGTTCATGGCAAAATAAAAGTAAATCCAAACACAAAATTAAAGATTGTTTATAATGGCCTTATTACATAAAATTGGCAAACCCATAATAAAATCTAAATAATAAAAATTAACTTAATAAGTTTAAGTAGGAAAATTTCCAAACTTCATTGTTTGAGCATTGGCCACCTCGAAATCCTTGCTGACCCGATCCATCGCTTTACGAATCATCTGAAAAGTTTATCCCACAAAAGGGGTGAGTCATAAACTCAATGTATAACACATACATTAAAAAGCCCATTTGATTAAGCCCTTAAGCCCATTAATCACACATATGGCCATAGGCCCATTTAAGTCATATTTGGCCAAAAGCCCATTTAATTCATATATAGCCCAAAAGCCCATATCATAGCAGATCAAATAATAATCGTTCAATATTACATGGTTATGTACATGAAATGAAATGCAAGCCCGGCCCACCTAAATATCCATCCGCTACACACCACCCGTACCAACCAACACACCGTGGGGATTACTAAATCGACCCTCCATCCGCTACACACCATCGAAGGCGATTCGTTGCAGTCAACATGCACATCGCCCTTATAATATTGTGGCAAAGCCACCAAGCAGATGTGATGAAGTCACCGACCAAGTCAAATTTCAAATCGTGGACCAAGTCACCAGATTCACATATGTGACCGAAGTCACCGGATTTCAAATATGTGATCGAAGTCACCGGATTTCAAATATGTGACCGAAGTCACCGAAAATGTGGTAAAACCACCAGAATACTTCCTCCTTTATCAAATATACCCATATGCCCATGCACATATATATATCGATAAATTTTCATGCTATTTACCCCACAAATCATAATATAGCCATACTTATCTCACATTTATGCATATAGCAAAATGAACAAAATATTGGGGTAAACATACCTGAATATCGTATACCACTGAATGGTATCCAAAATCACAATCATACACATGGTCATATAATCACATTTAAAATATATGTAAATCTATGAGATTTTTAATGTAAGGTTACACACCTCGTGACAGTGAGAACAATACTCTCTCTCTCGTCAACACCTAATTAATTAACACACTTGATTAGTATAAACTTTAACTAATAAAACTATGTTTATTGATGAGGGATCTAAATCCTTACCCTCAGATTCTCGAGCAGCGAGTTATTTGTGGTTTTCTCCACTAGATGGATCAAAACCCACGATATTCCACCAACGTAAAGTGGTTCGGTTGTACGCACTACTCCAAATAATCGATCCTCGTTAGCAGAGGGTCCACAACCCGGTGGAAAGTCTCTTACTCCCGATACGGCCCTTCGTTTGTAGTTCGATGGTAAAGGAATACCTCCTCTTTTCCAAACACTCCGAACTGCCCTTTTCTTACCTATCTTGTTAGTCTCAAATCGCCCCTAATAAATACGATCGATTAGTAATCTATCTAAAGAAATCGATATAACCAAAAAGGGATAATCTTACCTTGATGATTTCGAAAGATCACTTCTTAAAAGTTGTCTTCAACAAAGATCCTTAAAAATCTTTTCCAAGGATTCGGCCTAGGAGAGAAAAATAAAAGATTTATTTTTCTAGATCAATTATAATAAAAAGGAATAATGAAAACTATTGACAAACAAAAACCTTACTTTGATTCACTTGAAGGTTCGGCCTTGAACAAAAAAAAAAGGAATTGATGATTCGGCTTTAACAAAAAAAAGAGAGAAATATTGTGCTTTGGCTATGGTGGTTTCGGTTGAGAATGAAGAAGAAAGAAGTATGAAAAGAGAAGGAAAGGAGAAGGAAGAAAGAGAAAAGAAGAGAGAGATTAAAGGAAGAAGATGATGATGGTGATGTTGTTTCTCAAAAGAGAAGAGATTGGTTTTGGAACCTATGCTCATTCGGCCAAAGAGAAGAAATGAAGAAAATTGGTTCTTGAACTTTTGTAGTTTGACAATGAGGAGAAAGAAAAGAAAGTGATTCTTGAAGGCTTGAAATTTGGTTACAAAGAGAAAGAAAAGTGTTTTGAAAAGAAACTAAAGAGGCCTTTCAAACCAAAATGGTCATTTGCAAGATGATCAAAAGAAAAGAGAAAGACTTCTCTTTTGTGTAATAGGCATTCGGCTAGGAAGGAAGTTTTTGAAGAAAATTGGTCAAATTGAAAGCCAAAACAAAATAAAGTTTTTACCTAATGTCACCAACAAATTTTGGCTAGGAGAGAAACCTTTAGAGAAAAGAGGAAGGATGTACAAAATGCAAAACATTTTGGCCACTATCATCCCCTAACCCAAGTCAAAATTCGGCCAACAAGGAAGCCAACATACTCCCCCTTTTTGCTCCACATTTCTTCCCTATCAACCTTAATTTTGCTATCACCATTAACCACTCCCTTTAGCCCCTAAAACCGTCTAGGTTCATGGTCAAATGACCATGAACAAGCTCCCAAAACATTGCCCAATATCATGCCTTTTGTCCCCCTCATCTTATCATCCTTCATGATTTCATACCATAAGTTCTTAGCTTCCTTTTTCATATGGTCAAATGGCCAAAAATAAAAGAATACTCATCCACTCTAGAATATTCTTGGCCGACACTATGGGGAAGGAAACAAAAGAAATAAAAATTCTCCATTATGCTAGCTAGGAGATTCGAACCTCACTCCTCAAGCACACATCCATACATCCTAACCACTTTGCCAATTACTCAACTTATGCTTAAAACTCCTTGTCATTAATTCTTAAGGCCTAACTTGCTTAGCTCTCTCTTAATTATTAGAAATTAAAAGTTTCACTAAGCATTCACTTAATTAATGAAGCTCAAATAGCTTCCAAAATACACTCAATAATAATTAAGCATGCAACATCATTCAATTAAGTAGAAAATGCATAACCCCTAATTATCAGGATGTTACAAGTATTGAAAATTTCCTGAGTTATCGGTTTAGACCCGAACCACTCCCAAACCATGTTTAAGTCCTCGTAGGCTCATAATAGAGAAAAATTGATTGAGATTGAATATGAATGATTGAATTGAATAATTGTTTGTTAAACAGTTGTCTAAATGTTTCGTAAGTCTGGCAATGCTCCGTAACCTATTTCGGTGTTGAATATGGGTGAGGGGTATTACATCCTAGGTACATGCCATTTACCAAAAAGAAATGTACTTCACCACAGTAAGTTCGGGATCAGTCTTGGATGCTTATTCAACGATTTGAATTTAACCTAACCTGCGCATGGAAACAAACCGTACGCTGAGTATACACTCAGTCGTATTTCTATAATCCGAATACTTTAGAAAAAATAATATTATAAAGGATACACATTTAACCATATGTGAACATTGATCAATCATTAATTCAAATCATCCATTTAACCTTCATTTCATCAATAGCTAATTCAAATATATTTTCTCACTTTGATTCACATAACATTATCAATAGCAATTCTCTTTTCATGAACATTTGGTTCATTCATTTCATTTGCACAATTCAATTCAATAACAACTTTCAATTTCACATCCAATATCAATCTTATTGCCAATTCATTTATTTACCCATATTAACACAACTCGAACTTTGGCAGATACACGGATCCAACCAAAACACACCAGTATGGCACACAGTATCTGATAATTCGAAGTAATAAGTTGACACCTAGTGTCTCATCGGCCATGCCGAAGTAAGTTGGTACCCAGTACCTCATCAAATTTATCCGAAGTAATAATATGACACCTAGTGTCTTATCGACTCATGGTCGAAGTATCCCTGAACTCTTCAAATCCTATGGCATGCCAACTATACCAGACTCAGCCCGATACAGTTAATAGGGTTTTCAATTTCAATTTCTCAATTCAATTTCAATCAAAATCCACACAAATCACAAATTCTCATAATTTCAATTCAACTATTTACATATGCTTATAAAATTCTATTTCATTCAATTCAATATCATAATATCAATTACTAAGCTCAATCTACTTACCATACACATTAAGTAATAAATTCAACAATTAATTATTAAATTTGGATTATAGAAATACAAACCGTAATTTCTGAGCTAATCTTCGTTGACTTTGTCTTTTCCTTTCCTAGCCGAGATCTCCGGCTCAACGTTTGCTATGGAATTAAAATAATTGAAAATCATCAATACAACACAATTTAACATTAAATATTTCAATTTATACACAACTTTTGCCTAAATTCCAATTTAGCCCTTAAATCAAACTAGCTCTTTTTCTTACAAATCTAATTCCATATCTCAATTCAATTTCCACTTTAATCTAATTTCAACTCCCTAATTTCACCATAAAACCCTAATTTTAAAATTTTCTCAATTTAGTACCTATTACTTAAAACTTATGATTTATTTTACAATTTAATCTTTTCTCAATTCTAACTTGAAATTCTATCAATTTAAACCCTAATTCTTCAATTTATTCAACATGAACAACATCTAAAAATTCACTAATTTTCAAAATTTCAACATAAATCAAATAGTATTTTGTTATAGGATTCCAAAAACATAAAAATTTCAAGAAAAGGGACTAAATTGACTTACCAAATTAAGCTTGAACCTTAAAACCCTAATTTCTCCTTCTTTTTCTTTCCCTTTTTCTTTCTTTCTTTCCCTTCTCTGTTTCGTTTTCTATGTTTCTTTTTATTTCATTTTCTTTGTTTATTTTTCTTTTATTTACTTTTAAATTTTAATAATATATTATACTTACTTATAGAATAAGTAAATACATAATTATTATGAACACATGTATTTAATTTTACACATGTCACCATATATACCAAACACTTGTCATATTTTGGTTTAATTACTTAATTAGCCCCTTAACTTTTCTCTATTCTATAATTTAACTTTTTTCCTATTTGCGATTTAGGGCTAGTTTGGATGGGCGGTGTGTTTACCTCCGGTGAGGTTAAAAACAGCGGTGGCGGTGAGATTAGTTACTGTAGCGGTGAGATTGGACACTGTAGCAGTGAGATTAAAAACAATGATTGGAGTGTGTGTTTGGATTCAAACGCAATTGTAGCGGTGAGGTGGAAATAAAAATGACCATTAAGGACATCATATTAGAATTGATATATAATAGTTGTTTTAAATTATTTTACTTATGTAAAATTATTAAAGTATGTGAATTTATGAAATCATTTAATAAAATATTAAAATGTATCTTCCAATATTTTATTATAAATATTTTAATAAATTATATAATCAATTTAAATTATTTATTAGATAAAATAAAATTATTTTTAATTTTTATAGTTAAATATATTTTTATAACAATGATAAATATTATTTTCATAAATAGTAACATTATACTTGGATAAAAATTTGAAGTATCTAACCGAATGATTTTTAATAAAAAATATAGTAAGATAAGACATAACAAGTTTCATTATTGATAGAAATTAAGTTATGATACAAAATTATTTTTACAAATATTGATTCATTAAACTTTTCCTTAACATTGTAATTTCAAGGTCACTTTCATTGTTAGAAGAACTTGATTCACCTCTATCAAAATGGCATGAAGAGATTGGCACGTCGGGTATATTCTCAAATTGTCGAAAATCCTCATCATTTGACCAAGCATGTCTTGAATGTAATTATGCAAAACCATTGTTGCAATAACTATTAAAACTTGCTTGTCGAATGAATAGCTTGAATATCTCTTAATATTGGCCATTTTTTTCCACACTCCAAATGTTCGTTCAATCACAGAGCGTAACGAAGAATGGGCATAATTAAAGATTTCTTTTTTCCATATGCTCGATGATTACCTCGATGAAAGTCGTAAATGATATCGTTCCCCCCTATATGGACCTAGAAAACACGCCATTTCGGATATCCCGAATCCACAAGATAATATTTTCCTACAAAAAAATTAAAATATAATATCAAGTTTAAAAATAAAATAAAAATTTTAATATTTTTATGTCAAGATTAATTAAAAAATTTAAAGTTCGACCTGGTGGAGGGTGTGGAAACTTTAACTCTTGTTTTCTAAGTGCTTGCAAAAAATTCTCTTGTCATGTCTTGTTCCTTCCCAACCAGAAATGCAAAATGAAGCACATGTTGAAGTCACAAACTGCCATAATATTTTGAGTTGGTTCACCTTTCCGTCCGATATAAGGTATTTGAGAAGAAGGTGAAATGCATGCTTTTATGTGTGTTCCATCTATGGCCCCAATACAATCCTTTAAAATAAAAACAAGTGATGAGATAAAAGTTAGAAATAATTTATATTTTAAAATATAAAGATTGTGTAATTTTACCTTAAAGTGAGGCCAATATCTTGTATCATGTCGAATATGGTTCGGTACTTCCTCGAATTGACCTTGATGGGTTTAATCGTGTCTATTCCCATTCGAGCAAATATATGCAACATATCGGTAAAAATTCGACTAACAGTTTCCCAGATCGTTGAAATCGCTTCTCTTTGCATTTGAATTTGATTCTCTATTTCCAAGAATATACAATGATAATGCCAACTTCTCCATCGCAGATACCTTCCCATGCTTTAAGCCATAATTTCTTTGCAAATAATGCAATAAGCTGTGAAATATATTTTTTGGCATCCTAAAACTATTCATGCAATGATCATCATGCCCATTTAATACTTCGTCCACCCACATTTGACCTGTATAATTTGAATTCATACACGGTTGCATAGTGAAATAAGTTCCGTGGTGTACCAATACACTGCTTAACACTTGTTCTTCCTCTTCATGATAATTGTTGTGCTCAACTTGTGTAACAATTGTGGCTATTCTTCGTTGAGCTTCTTCACTTAATTCATGGGTATCATAATTCATATAAAAGTATTATACATATTGTTAAATTCATCCATAACTGAAAAATGAATAAAATGAAAATAAATTAATAACTTGTGACATTATATACAACACAACAAAATTTAATAAAAGCATGGCATAAAAATACCAAATATAAAAACATCATACATTAATTTTACTATAAAAAGTAGATCATACATTAGTTTTGCATATAAAAAGTAGATCATACATTAGTTTTACATATAAAGAGTTGTCCGGTTATATTGTAACATCCTAATATTGGGGTTATTTGTGATTGAATTATTTTTCTTGTGTATGAATTGTTGTGATATTATTCGTAGAGTTATAAGACTAAATTAGGGGTCTTGAGTATGCTTGGTTTAGTAGAATAAATTTAAGTATGGCTTATTTAATGAAGTAGGATTAAGTGAGCTTGACACTTAAGTTAATTAAGTGTTCATTTAAAGCATAAGAGGATTAAGTGGCAAGTTGGTTAAGGAGTTTGAAAGGTGGCTTGAGGTTAGAGGTTCGAGTAGCATGTTTAGCATTTTGAAGGTTTATTTTTGAATCCTTGCATTGATGGTCGGTCAACCTATGTTTATGATAGGTTGGACTTCATCTTTTGGTAAGTTGAATTTTTGCTTAAGGAAAGCTTGAAGATAGGGATAAGAATCTTGAGTTTATGGTATTATGAGGGGACAAGGGCATGAAAGGTGGAGAATGTTTTCCTAGGCCTTAATGGTTGAATGTGGACGGCATGTGTGGAAAAGGGGGATGGCCGAATGTGATAGGTAGCTTGGGGGGGATGTTGGCCAAACTTTTGTTTTGTGTATCATTTTGTGTTTGTTTTCCTCTCCAAAAAGCACTCATCTTTGGCCGAATGTCTAGGGTGTTTTTAGTGCAAAATTTCTTTTGAAGACAACTTCATTTTGTTGAAAACAAAATACCACTTTTTTCTCTCATTTGTCTTTTGAACCAAACTACATTTTCTTTTGCATCTTGTGCATTTTCTTCTTTGGTAAAGTTGTGGTGACCGAACATCATTTCTTCTATCTCTCTCTTTCTTCCATTGATCAATTCTTTTCCATTCTCTTTTCAACCTTTATCAAAAACCAAAAACCATTCTTTCTTTTTCTAAACTTTGGCTGAATCTCCTACACCATTCTCTTTCATCTACTACTTTCTTTTCTTTTCAAAATCGAATCCCCTATTTCTCTTTTCTTCTCAAAAATTTCTTTATTGGTCGAATATACTCTTTTGGGTGTGCCGAAACTCTCTTCTTCCAATTAGAAGTATCTTGGCCAAATATTGAAGGTGGGAAGTGAAGCAGATTTGCGTACCGGTTGCCGTAGTTAGTACTCGAAGGCGAATAGGGGCAAGGAAAACTTGTGTGGCCGATTTGTCTATTCGGGATTTAGGACTCTTGTTAATATCAGGTGTGTACATACACATCTTATAACTATGCAATATGCTAAGTATTATATGTATGTTTAATCGGTTTATGTAGATACGAATTTAATACCATCATGGTATAAACAAGGATTCGGGTAAGTCCTTGTTGCTATGAGATTACTATTTGATGCTTTTGGGAAGCATGATACATTTGGTATGTGGCTTATAATATATGGCTCATGATAGATCTATTGGATATTGATTAATAAATCCATTGGCATGACAATTGTTAATTTTATATTATTGATTCATGTGGGATCTAATGAGTGGAGGGGGTAGTGATATTCGTGTCGATGGACACCAGTGTTTTGGTAACACATTGTGACTACGGTCACCAGAGGTTTGGTACCTCCAGAGGTTTGGCACCTCATAGCGTCTCGTCCTTGTGGCTTAGCACCACCGTGGGTTGGCCCCACTTTGAGATATGGGATTGACGCCAGTGATTTGGTATCACACGATGGGTTGGCCCCATCATTCGATTTGTGTCCTCGGACACCAGAGATTTGGTATCTCCAGTGATTTGGCATCACATTTGTGACTATACGTCACCAGTGGTTTGGCACCACTAGTGATTTGGTACCACACAGGGTAGAGAAAGGCGTTTGGATGGTTAGGATGGGTGCATCTTAAACTTATGCATATTAATTGGTTATGAGTTGTGTATGTTGTTGCACTAAATCGGGGAAGGGTTACACATTGAGTCTTGGTGACTCACCTTCTCCTTTAATTTTTCAGGTGACTCATAGATTGCGGATGAGGAACAGGATGGACTCGAGGTGGCCATGCAATGGACATTTGATATAAATGAACTTTAAATTTTAATTATTTTTTGTTGGTTTGTTTTATTTAAGATGTAATAAGGCCTCCTAGAATTATTTTTGTTATTCTTTGCATGTTTTGAATGTTTTGTTTAAACTATTTGATGATGTTAAGCGGATGCACATGTTTTCTCAAATTAAGCATAAAATGTTTTAAAGTGCCATCGGGTACACTTGAAGTCGTAAACAATTCGACTTAATAAATATTTTTAAACAAATTAAGTATGCTTTTTAACAAAGAGAATTGAAAATGAAAGGCATTTCAACAAAATTTTGAATCGGTTTTAAAATGGTTTTCAAAATGTTTTCTCTGTAGCAAACCAAATTGATTACGTAATGTTTGGGCGGGTTTGGGGTGTTACAAATTGGTATCGAGCCAGTTCAAAGCTTCTATTGTGGGGCCCAAGGCCCAAAAATGTTATTAGTAGGCCTATTTGAAATATTTTGGTTTTGAATAAGCATGGCACCGAGTCTCCGGCACCAATCCTCCCAGGTAAGTACTCCTAACTTCTGTATGATTTATTTTCTATAGAAGGGTAGGAAGCATGGAACATAGTTAGTTTGATAGGTGTTGAACCTTAGGACTAGTCCACCCCAACAAAACTCATAAGACTTTAATGGCCTAATTAAAACCAACCCGTGACCAAGTCGCCGAGTTAGGGTGTGGTAACCTTGGTGCGCATGTCTAGGATTGGATCCGGAAGAGCTTAGTATTTAAGCAGTCCTGGTGACTCACCTCCTCTTCGCAGGAATCCTACCTGGTGCGTAGCTTCGGTTCACCCTAACCAAGAGGACTCGAACCAAGGCCCTTAAGTGGCACCTTGCAGCCACTTTACCACATGATTTCTTGTGGCAATAATCCCCTAAAAATTCCTTTAAAGCCTCCTTAGCCCAGTTCCCCTCTTTGACGCAAAATAAAAGTCTCTAATGCTTCCCACGTTGCTTGAACCTCTTCCCTCCTGCACTCCCTTTGACGCAAACTCCCCAACACTCCAGGTGGCGTCCCTTGCCACTTTACTGTTAGTTCTTTTGTGCCATAAACTCCCCATAATTTCCTTTAAGACCTCATTTACCTAGCTTCTCCTTTAAACTTAAAATTCCAAAATTTTTCCAAGACTTCTTCCTACATCCTTGGGTTCTCAAAACCCTTAAAACACCTCTAAACACACTTAAAGCCTACTAACACTTGAGTTATGCTCCAAACGCATAACCCCTAATCTAGGTTATTACAGTTCTACCCTCCTTAAAAATAATTTCGTCCTCGAAATTACTTACTATCGAACAATCGTATATCCTTAACTCATCACACTACTCTACTGCTGTGCACTCTGATTTTAATAATACTATCACACTTCCTAGGCACAGTCTCTAGGTTCACACCCAAGTTTTCAAGCACTTTACTAGCAATACAAGAATGAACTAACTTTATATCAATCAAGGCAATAAATAGATTCCAGGAATAGGGAACATACCCGATCCTACTTGGTCCAACTTCCTCCTTGCTACGACTGATTACCTAAGCCATCCTTGATTACCTCACATCTGAACCTTCAGCACCTCTGCTTGGGATTCCACGACCTTGGCCTCGAGCCCTATCCATCACTTGAGGACATTTCTTAACCAAATGAGCCTTAGATCCACACCGAAAACATTCCTTACTATTTCCCCAACATTCTCCTACATGAGCTCTTCCACATTAAGCACATAATCGGCTTCTATTCTCAGCAACTAGTACAGGTGCACGTACAGAATTCTCAATCCTTGGTCTTTTCTGATAATCTTCCGATGATTCTGACGATCCAAGACTTCTCTTATTTCGGTTCCTATTCTTTTCTCGATTCTGCCTCATCCGAGCCTTCTCCACGAGAATAGCAAAGTCTCGTTCTCTCTGCGGAGCGATCAACACTCGCAGCTCATCCCTCAATCCATCTTCGAATCGAACGCACCTTTCATAATCAGTAGCCACGATCCCCTTGGCATACTGACTTAACCGTACAAATTCTGCTTCATACTCTATTACCGACTTACTTTCATGTACCAGATTTAAAAACGCCTTTCTTTGCGAGTCTAGATAACTAGCTCCAATGTACTTCTCTTCAAACTTAACCTTGAAATACTCCCAATCCACTCGATCTGTAGGGGTACCTTGCCTGACAGTGAGCCACCATCGATAAGCTTCATCTCGGAGCAACGAGACAGCACCTTTCAGCTTTTCCTCAGCAGTTAAATCCAAATCATCCATAATCTTTTCAACTGCCTCTAGCCAGTACTCGGCTACATTCGGAGCTACTTCAGACACTCCTCTAAAAATCTCGGTTCCGTTTGACTTAAGTCTTTCTGGTACTGATTTTCGAGCTCTATTGCTCACATTAGCTCCTATGACTCGCTCTAGCACTCGCAGTATAGCTAACGATACTGCATCATGTCCTCCAGTTTGTTCTTGATCCTCCGTGCCCACTGCTGGTGGCGGCACATCAATTCCTGACCCATGGCCAGACCCTACTGGTTCCGATACTACCATTCTACCTCGACCACGTCTACTAGAACTCATATCTAACATCGCGATTTAATCTGATTAAAAAGTTTTATGCATTAGTACTTTGTTCCACTATTTATTCGTGAACAGTTTTATGAAAAGGAGTTTAATAGTGGTTCTTTCGATCAATCATAGTCTTAGTTTCAAGTTTACTATTCTAATTCAGAGATTCACATTCACATTCACATTCATCCATCTCGATAGAGACACACTCATTCATCATTAACATTCAATCACACATCCATGGGCATTTTTGACCATACCCAACCCAGGGGTAATTTCGTCATTTTTCCTATAAGGGTATTTTGGTAATAAATCGGGGTTAATTCGAAAATATTTTACAAATCAAAGGTATTTTAGAATTTACAAAACCTCAGGGGTTATCTTGAAAATTTGTTTTCCAAATCAAAGGTGTTGCAAAAATTTCAGAAATCGGGGTTATTTTGGTAATTTTTTGAAGTCAGGGGCATTTTCATAAATTTTCCCAAATCAGGTGGTATTTTTGTAAAATAGGGTTTCTGATATTTTGTCAAGCAAGAATATTTTAACATAAGTCGAGGGGATTTTTGAAAATCTTAGAAACTAAGTGTATTTTAGTAATTTACAACACAGGGGCATTTTAGTAATTTGGCACACCGAAAAAAATTTTTCGAGAAATTTTCAAAAATAGATTTTGTTACAAATCAAAGGGGTAATTTAGAAACTAAGGTGTTTATAAAACAATATGGCTAGCCCCTTCCGGGTTTTAATTATTGGTTTAGCCTGTGAATAAGTCCTCTTGGTTAGGGTGAACCGTCACTACGCACCAGGTAGGATCCGAGTAAAGAGGAGGTGAGTCGCTAGGACTGCTTAAGTACCAAGCTCTTACCGAATCCACTCCTAGACATGCGCACAATGGTTGCCACACCTTAACTCGGCGACTTAGACACAGGTTTGTTTAGTTGCACTTAAGTCTTATGCATGTGTTTGAGTGCACTAGCCCTAGGGTTCAATAGCCCTAATATTCTAATCTACGAACCCAAATAAGTCCATAACATTCACATATAAATCACTTCAATAGTCAGAGGTACTTACCTGGTAGACTTCGGGTCGGAGATACAGGTGCCATGCCAGAATCAACCTGAAATAGTTCATAAAATCTTATATTTTTGAAAAGCCCATTTTGGAAAAACGTTTTTGGGCCCCACAACCCTCAAAGCTGAGTTTTGAATCGGGCTCTAGTACCAAACTGTAACACCCCAAACCTGGCTTATTCGATACGACCGAATTTGAAATGTCACTGCGAAAAACGTTTGAAAACATTCTTACTTAAGAGTAAAAACATATAAATTTATTGTCCTTTGTAAAACATTATTTATTAGAAAGCCCATTAAAACTTAAATGTTATAAAAATACCGGATTCAAAACTCTGATATGACCCTTGAGGTCTAAATAGCTTTAAAATAAAACTTACATAATTTTAACTTAATTATAAATACAATTGAAACATAGCAAAATCCAAATACTTTGAGTGGCTCTTATTACATTAAATAATAATTCATAATTATTGGAGATATAAAATAATTAAAACAAGCAAAACTTCTTCGCATGGGCCACCTTGTATCCACTCCAAACCCGGTCCAAGCATCATACATCACTGTAAGGTTTAATAAAAATTTGGGTGAGTCATATGGACTCGGTGTGCACTTAGTCCTTGAATTCCACCCACATGTCAACCACATACTTACCCACATAACAATTATTAATGCAACTTATTCACATGCTTTCACTTATTGGGCTTGGCCTATATCCTTATCAATAGAGTTCACATATTGGGCTTGGCCCATAACCATATCACATTCTTATAATAGTGTAATTAACCACATGTTTCCACATACTGGGCTTGGCCCATTACCACTTTAATCCACATCACATACTGGGCTTGGCCCATTTTCACATATATTCACATGCAAAATTATGCAATTATGAAACCCAACCCAGCCTAGGGTCCATCCTCTACACACCCTGTATCCAGCCTACCACACACCAGGGGATTATTAAATCACCCTCTCCTTTTCACTCCAAAAGGCAATCAATGCTGTCCACGTGCAATTAAGCACAATAATCCACAACGCGACCTCAGTCAGTGCCAATCCACGATGTAGCCTAGCTAACACCAAAATCACGATGGGACACATAGTCACTCATCAACCACAACATGGCACATAGTCGATATCAACCACGATGAGGCACACAGCCACTCATCAAGCCACGCAAACTAAATCGCAATTAATCCACAACGTGACCTCAGTCAACGTCAATCCACAATGTAGCTCAAGGCTAACATCAAACCACGTACTCGAAGTACACCCATACCTTCTTTCATATCATATCCCACCCATGCACATGCCACATAAAATAATGATATAATATAATGATGCATGAGCATGTTCATCAAACATATTATCACATATTCATATTAATAATCACATTTTATCGATTTGGTACTTAGGATTATCGACATACCCTCGAGGGTATCCATATCACAATTTCTCTGCACTAGTTAGCACATTCATAACACATGCACATATCACATACATATCATTTACTAAAAGCGGTAGGCTAACTACACACCGACTATTTAGTGAAATCCTTAGCTACTTGAATTTAACACGATCCCCGAACTTCCTCTTATTCACATCGATTTGGCCTAAATACACATAGCCAAAATCGGTCACACTTAATACCAATAATATGGCCTTAGGCCGAATACCACAACCACTTACCTCACTTATCCAAATCTCGAAAGGCTCCTTTGATGATCCTTAACGCTAGCTACACACAAAACGCTTATTATGGCACTATGCACATTCGGCCATGCCTAAAACCAAAGCCTAATCACTTGATTTTTGGCACACCTATGAAGAAATAGAACCTAAACCGATTGTTAGGATAGAAAATACTTACCACTATGCTACTCACCACAACGATCAACTTCCCGAATCATCCTTATAGGTTCAGCCCCAACCAAGAAATAGAGTTAGATCTCCAATTGTCGATTTTTAAGGCTTTCCAAATGATGCTAGAATATTCGGCTATCTCTTAAAAGTAAATGTAGAGGGAAGAAAAGAGGTATAAAAGTGACTAAGAGATTTCGGCAATGGCAATGTTTAAGAGTGACTTCGGCTCAAGCAAAAAGATGGGAAAGAAGAAAGAAAATCAATGCACAAAAAGGTTCTATCTTTCGGCTTTTGTCAAAGGAAAATAGGGTGCAAACTTTCGGCAAAATACCAAGATGACAAGAAAATTCAAAAGAAAGACTTCTCTTCAATTAAAAATTAACAAAGGAGACTAGGAAGAAACAAACAAATTTGGCATTTATTTCCTCTTCATGGCCGAATATACCAACCCAAAGAAACCCACATTTGGCCACTACTTCATCTCCTATCATATCCCTCCTTTTTCTGTCCTATTTTATCTCTTTGACACTTGTTCAAAATAAATAAATTAACACATCAATTATCCTCCACTAATCTCCTACATAATCTCTTATCTTCCCATTTAAAATAAATAAAATAAAACCATACTTATCCCACTCTTCTAGCTAAAATTTAAAATAATAAAAAAAACCAAGCTTATCCTTTCCTAATTAAAAGTCCAAAGCCTTCCAACACTCCCCTTCTCTCTTGACGCCACAAGCAAAAATAAAATCCCACCTGCTGCTGTCAACAACGCTCGAACCTAAGCCCTCTTTGCTACAAGCTACAGATACCGTCCCAAGCCACTTTGCCAAGGCGCTTTTTGTGACATGATTCACCCAGAATTTCTTTTAAGACCTCCTTAGCCAGGCGCCTTCTTGACGCAAAAGTAAATACTCCTTCCTGCTTCCTTCGCAACTCGAACCAAGGCCCTTAAGTGGCGCCTTGCAGCCACTTTACCACATGATTTCTTGTGGCAATAATCCCCTAAAAATTTCTTTAAAGCCTCCTTAGCCCAGTTCCCCTCTTTGACGCAAAATAAAAGTCTCTAATGCTTCCCACGTTGCTCGAACCTCTTCCCTCCTGCACTCCCTTTGACGCAAACTCCCCAACACTCCAGGTGGCATCCCTTGCCACTTTACTGTTAGTTCTTTTGTGCCATAAACTCCCCATAATTTTCTTTAAGACCTCCTTTACCTAGCTTCTCCTTTAAACTTAAAATTCCAAAATTTTTCCAAGACTTCCTCCTACATCCTTGGGTTCTCAAAACCCTTAAAACACCTCCAAACACACTTAAAGCCTACTAACACTTGAGTTATGCTCAAACGCATAACCCCTAATCTAGGTTATTACAGTGGTGAACAATACTCGATTCGATTCGAAAAAATCAATTTTTTTTTAAATTTTGAGTTAATTGAATCGAGTTATTTAAGTTATTTGATTTTTTTCAAGTCAATTTGAATAAGTAATTTAAATTTTGATTTCGAGTTGAGTTGAATTTTACAATTCGAATAATAGATTTGTATAAATACTACTTTAGTCACTGTCATTTTAAAAATGAACAAATTGGTCTCTATCTCAACAAAAAATATAAAAATATTAAAAATATTATTTAAAATTCAAAATATTTATAAAACTTCTAAAATTTATATTTTTAAAAAATATTAATATTTTAAAAAATTCTAAAGAATATTAAGAAAGTTAAAATTTTAATTTTTTAAATACTAATTTTGAAACCTAAATAAGTTAATTAATGATTTAAGTTTATCATACTAAGTATTTTTTATTTTTCTTTGAAAAAGTTTTCAAATATATATAGTTTCAAATTTATGTACTCTAACATGAAATTAATTATACTATAACAAAATTTTAATTTGACAAAAAAATTAAATTGAGATAGAATGATAAAATAGGACTTGTCACTCAATTAACTCAAAATTTTTTCACTCGATTCGATCGAATACTCACCCTAAGATAAAATATAAATTTTTAAATATATCAATATAGTTAAAGAATTATAAATAAAAACTAACTCTATTATCTTTAAATCAAAACCTTAATGTGCTGTTTGATTCACCTGAATTGCTAACTCATTCCAAGGGTATTCAACCCACCACAATGAAGCAAGTGTTTAGTTGATTGAATGGACATTCAACCAAATAGTCTAATTCTGGACTAAGCGGCAAACTCTCGTAATCATCATTCAACACAACCACCTTTGAATGGGTTATTCAGTGATTCGCAGAATAGATTTTTTTACCCAATTTACCCATGCAGAAAATCATCTAAAACTCCAAAATAAAACAAAGAAAGTCAATTAACATATCCCAAGTGATCATCCAACACAACAACGTTTTAATCTAAACATTGCAGCAAGTAAATCATGGTAGAAAAAAATAACAAAATTTTATAATATTTATCTTTAAAAAAGGAGACTCAATCATCTCAATCTCAAACACTCAAACAAAATAGAAAGAAAAGAAACAAGAACCCATCTATAGGAATACCTAAAGGAACTAAATCTGCTTAAATTTTCAAGTAAGTACCTTGCATCTTTCTTCATCTTTGTTATTGTTTGGTCTTTTAAGGCAAAAAAGAAAACCATGGTTAGTTGCTCTCTGTGAATTTTTTTGGAATCCAAAATTTCCAAGCAAAACAAGTAGATAAGAATTGAAGGGTCAAGATTTTGTCATTTTAGATAAAATAAAAATGCTGGAATGAAGCAATTTTAAGAACAATTGTTGATGAGAAATTTGGGTGAAAGGAAAAGAATTATCGTGAACTGAAAATGGGGAAGAAAGTGATGATGGCTGGTGGATTTTGGGATTTTGGTGTGCGAGTGGGCTTGCGTATTTGGTGGTTTTTATGGGTAAATAATACCAAAATTCATTAAATTATTAGTAAATTTATATTTTGGTCATTCAATTTTAAAAAATTATAAAATGATCACTAAATTTAATTAAAGGGTATATTTGTCATTTTAGCATTTAACGTTTTGGTTTTTAATATTTTTACAAAAATAAAACACAATTTAAATTATTAAATGGCATATTCATCATTTAAGCAATTTTTTTGCCATTACATATCTATTTCCTCTCAACAAAACGCATAAATATTATTACAATATTCATTCTATCCTATCCAACCAAACCACTATTATACCCATTCAATTCCGTTACAGTCCTATTTCATTTTTATGGAATGACTATTTTATTATAATTCTATTCCATTCCAATAAACCAAACGTGCCAGAAGTCTATTGACATAAAAACCCAAACTCAAACTCAAACTCAAACTCAAATCCCAATACTTAAAACTTTAACATCATGTTTGCTTCACTAAATGGGTTTAACGGTAGAATAACTATTACTTCCTTATTCTTTAACAACAAATTTAGTTGAATGGAATAAGCCATTCATTTAGGCCTGAGTGAGTGGGCCCACTAAAATGCACATGTTTGGTTCACTGACATATGTTATTACAGCCTGGTCTATTTAGCTTTTTATTCTTCAAAAACATTGAATGTCATCCGTTACTCCCAACATTGAATTGCAATTACACGCAATGAGGAATAAAGAAAAAAAAAAACTATAACCTGCCATAATACCCTTTATCATTTTCCTTCACCAAGCACCTCAAGTCACCACACTCGGGTTTTTTTTTCTAGATTATTACAAAAAAAATAAAAATTTGAAAATGGGACATGCTTTTCAGAATTTACCAAAATGGTATAGTGAGGGTGGTGCCGCCTCTGATAGAGGCGCAACCACCCTCTGCGGACCTATTTTTTTAACTGAAATAAAAAAAATTGAAAACAAAAAAAAAAGAAAAATTGAAATGACATGACAATGGTGCGGCCTCTGCGACAGGCGGTGTAACACCCCTATCCCGTGTCTAATCACCGGATTAGGGTTAAAGGCGTTACCGGACAAATCGAAAACAATTTCAGAATTATCACATAGTCATTTATCAATCTCAAACATAAAGTCCCTTAAGAAGGTCATCGAGACCTTAAACATGCTTGTAAGCTGAGTCGGGACTAAACCGAAACACATATGAGATTTCATGAAAATTTAAAACTTTTCTAAAATACAGGGGACACACGGCCGTGGGGGTAGGCCGTGCCTCACCCACGGCTACTGGACACTCCCGTGTGTCCTCCCCGTGGTGGTATACTACCAAATTCAACACAGTCACCAAGCATACCCATGTGCTAAGGCTGTGTACAATAGTTCACATACTGCCATTTCCCATACGGCCACCAAGCACACCCGTGTCGAGGCCGTGTACAATATAAGGCACATTCTTCCAATTTACCCATGGTCTTAGGCACGCCCGTGTGCCTCAACCGTGCGACATTATAGGCCATTTTACAAGGCCAATATGCCACCTATTTTGGGTCTCACCTACAAGCAATACATACCACAACATAATATGCATATATGGAAACCAAAACATATCAAATGGTTCACTTCATTCATACATCCAATACCAAATCCATCCATACCAAATTGCAAACTAAATTCTACCTCATTGCAAACATGTATCATCCATTTGCTTAACCAAAAATTAACCATTCCATATGCATCAAAACATATTAAATATATGCTTCATAACTTATTCATTCAAACATTTATCAACTCAAAAACTTGCCAATACACATGGCCATACTCACTTCATAAACATAAACACCTATCTAGCCTATACATGCCATAATTAGCCATATACATTTTCAAAAGGGTACCAAAATAAGTTTAGTAGTGTGATGACGATCCTTGACAATCCCGAGCCTTCAATAGCTTCGACGACCTATAAAATAGAGAAAATACACACACAGTGTAAGCTTTCAAAAGCTTAGTAAGTCATATACAAATAAGCTTGGCATAAAAAGCATAAATGCACTTTGAAACTTTTTCACATCTCATTCACTTAACAATTTATCATGTACATGCTTGATTCATACTTTTGATTACCTTGGTCACTTTTATCCATTCAAAACTCATTTGAAGCACATGGCTCATTCACAATCTTCCTTGCATATCATTCACATTACCCTATTCAAACATACCTTTCTTCAAATCAAGGTCAAATGCATACTTACCTTTCATGCATACTTAATGCACATTCAACGTACCTGAATCGGATATTTATTCACTTAATTGTTCATAGCTCAGATATACCATTTGTATTGTAGACTTGCCCGTTGAACTCTTAGGAACCTAGTAGGATACTCAGAAAGCTCGAAATAATAGTACAATGCCAACGTCCCAGACGAGGTCTTACATGCACTCGTATATCGATGCCACTGTCCCAGACAGGGTCTTACACGTACAAATCATAACGATGCCGACGTCCCAGATGTGGTCTTACACGAATCAATATGATGCCGATGTCCCAGACATGGTCTTACTCATTAAGTTCATAACGATGCCTACGTCCCAGACGAGGTCTTTTACATATAATTCCTATCGATGCCTACGGCCTAGACGAGGTATTACACAAAATTTCAAATCAATGCCAACGTCCCGGACGTGGTCTTACATGATAAAACAGAACAGATACCTATGTCATGACATAGCTAATCCTATCTATTCCTAGGTTCATATGGGACTTCTCAGCTTTAACACTATATCAAACTATTTTCGGAATTCACGCTCTTATCATCTTATGCTCATTCATTTTCATCGATAGACATATGAATACATATATTCAATTCAATATAGATAAGTTTATTTGCATAGTGACTTACCTCAGATTCGATTTATCGAAATGAAAACGGCTACTCGTTAACTTTCGCTTTCCCGCAATCTAAGTCCGTTTTCCTTGGTTCTTGATCTAAACATATTCAGAATTAACCCTTTTTATTCACTATTTCATTCAATTCACTCCATACACATATATTTTGGGCTATTTACAATTTAACCCTCATATTTGCACACTTTATCAATTTAGTCCATTTTTCTCAAAACATCAAATTCAGAAAATCCACAGACACACATGCTTAGACGAACCTCTCTAGGGACTATATAAGCCCAAATATTTCATCAAATTTGCTATTTAGTCCTTCAATTTACCATTTTCACAATTTAGCCTTATTTAGCTAAATTCATCAAAACTTCAAGAACAAAACATGTTCATCAAACACATATCTTTCATATTTCACTATTAAACATCACAAATCATGTGAGTTCATCAAAGTCTCATTTCACAAACATCATTAATCTTCAAAATTGAAGCATGGGTTTAGAAGCATTCGAAGCAACAATTACGAAAACATAGAAATTATCAAAAACGAATCAAAAACTAACCTCAAATTCAAGCATACAATTGCCGAAACCTAGCTCAACTTCTTCTTTTTCTTTTCTTCAATATTTCAGCACTCATAAAAAATGATAACTATCATCTTTCCTTTGTTTCTTTTATTATACTTATATTATTATTTCATTTACTAAAATACCCCTTTCACTTAATATAAGAAAACATATATAACAAGGGCACATTTGACCTTTATCCATCCACTATCTAAATAATGGTCTTATTGCCTCATAAGGCCTTCTCTTTTAAAAGCCATAACATCTTGATACTTAACAATTATCATGCAACTTTCACATTCAATGCATTTCAGTCCTTTTGTCAAATTAAACACATAAGCAGACAAATTAAACTTAAAATTTACCACATGCTAATTCACATATCAACGGCACAGAATAAAATATTAAAATATTATACGGACTCAGATTTGTGGTCCTGAAACCACTGTTTGGCTAGGGTATAAACCATACTGTTACAATTCTCCCCCCTTAGAGATTTTTGTCCCTGAAAATCTTACCGTTAAACAAATTCGAATATTGCTGTCTCATTGAATCTTCAGGCTCCTCCCACGTAGCCTCTTCTAATCTGTGTTGATTCCACAATATTTTCACTAACGGAATTTTCTTGTTTCTCAACTCTTTCACTTCACGAGCTAAGATACGGATAAATTCCTCTTTGTACGTCATATCAGATTGGATTTTAATTTCAGATGGAGCAATCACATGTGACGGATCAGACTGATATCTACGGAGCATTGAAACGTGAAATATATTGTGAATCTTTTCTAGTTCAGAGGGTGACTTCAATCTATATGCAACAGGCCCAACACCTTTAATGATCTCATACAGTCCGATGAATCTCGGACTTAACTTGCCTTTACGTCCGAATCGAAGCACTTTCTTCCACGGAGACACTTTCAGAAATACTTTATCGCCGATCTCAAATTCTATATCTTTTCGTTTTAAGTCTGCATAGGACTTTTGACGATCAGATGCTGCTTTCAAACAATCTCAAATCAGTTTCACTTTCTGTTTGGTATTTTTTTATCAAATCAACCCCGTGTAACTTATTCTCATTGAGTTCAGTCCAATACAGAGGTGTACGACATTTACGTCCGTACAAAGCTTCATATGGTGCCATTTTGATGCTAGTCTGAAAACTATTGTTATATGCAAATTCGATCAACGGCAGGTATTGTTCCCACGAACCATTAAACTCAAGTACACAGTATCTTGCAATTTCTTCCAGAACCTCGATTGACCATCCGAATGACTTGCTCGGATTGACCATCCGTCTGCGGATGAAAATCTGTACTAAAATAAAATTTTGTGCCCAAAGCTTCTTGCAATTTCTTCCAGAACCTCGATGTGAATCTTGGGTCTCTATCTGACACAATGGATAGCGGCACCCCGTGCAATCTCACAATCTCAGAAATATAAAGCCCAGCTACTCTCTCAAGTGAATAGTTAGATCTTACTGAAATAAAATGGGCAGATTTCGCCAATCAGTCAACTACAACCCATATCGCATCCTTCTTTCTCGGAGTCAGAGACAACCCATAAACAAAGTCCATAGTTACTCTATCTCATTTCCATTCAGGAATCAGAATCGACTGTAACAACCCAAACGAAACTTGATGTTCTGCTTTCACTTGCTGACAAACTAAACATTTTGAAACAAAGTCAGAAATGTCTCGTTTCATGCCAGACCACCAATAGTGTTGCTTCAAATCATGATGCATCTTTGTACTTCCCGGATGGACAGATAGGCTAATGTTATGTGCTTCACCCAAAATCAATTGAATCAACTCCAGATTTCTTGGAATACAGATTCGATCTCGAAATCTCAAACAATCATCAATAACTCAAAATTCAGATTTAGAATTCAATTCACACTGAGCTCGTTTCAACAACAATTCATTATCAACCTTATGAGTATCACATATTTGCTGTACAAATAACGATTTCGCTCCCAATTCAGCTATCACAGAACTATCATCCGCAAATATATCTGAGCATTCAAAGCATGTAGTGCAAACAACGACTTTCTACTCAACGCATCTGCAACAACGTTTGCTTTACCCGGATGATAATCTATCACAAGATCATAATCTTTTAACAATTCAAGCCATCTTCTCTAACGCAGGTTCAAATCTTTCTGGTTCATTAGATATTTCAAACTTTTATGATCTGAAAACACATGACATTTCTCACCGTACAAATAATGACGCCAAATCTTAAGTGCAAAAACAATCGCAGCGAGCTCAGGGTCGTGTGTCGGATAATTCTTTTCATGAGGCTTTAATTGTCTCGAAGGATAAGCTACAGCTTTGCCTTCTTGCATTAAAACACATCCTAGTCCATTTAACAAAACATCACTGTAAACAATAAATTCCTTACCCGATTTTGATTGTACTAGTACTGGAGCTTCTGTTAATAGAGTTTTCAACTGATCAAAACTTCTCTGACATTTATCCGACCATTCAAATCTGATATCTTTCTGAAGTAATCTTGTCAACGGAGTAGCTATTGTTAAAAAACCCTTTACAAATCTACAGTAATAACCAGCTAACCCCAGAAAACTACGGACTTCAGATACATTTCGCGGAGGTTTCCAATTCAAAATAGCAGAAATCTTGCTTGGGTCTACTGGGATTCCAAAAGCTGACACAATGTGTACTAGAATGCTAACCTCGTGCAACCAGAATTCACATTTGCTGAATTTCGCGTACAATTGCTTTTCTCGCAGAGTTTGCAACACAATCCTCAAGTGTTAAGCATGCTCATTTTCATTCCGTGAATAGATCAATAAATCATCTATGAATACTACAACAAATTGATCTAAGTACGGTCTATATGCATCAGGCCCAACACGTTCAATGATCTCATACGGTCCGATAAATCTCAGACTTAACTTGTCTTTACGTCCGAATCGAAGCACTTTCTTTCACGGAGACACTTTCAGAAATACTTTATCGCCGATCTCAAATTCTATATCTTTTCGTTTTAAGTCTGTATAGGACTTCTGACGATCAGATGCTGCTTTTAAACAATCTCGAATCAGTTTTACTTTCTGTTTGGTATCTTTTATCAAATCGACCCCGTGTAACTTATTCTCACTGAGTTCAGTCCAATACAGAGGTGTACGACAATTACGTCCGTACAAAGCTTCATATGGTGCCATTTTGATGCTCGTCTGAAAACTATTGTTAAACGCAAATTCGATCAACGGCAGGTATTGTTCCCACGAACCATTAAACTCAAGTACACAGCATCTTAACATATCTTCTACAATCTGAATGACTCGATCGGATTGACCATCCGTCTGCGGATGAAAAGCTGTACTAAAATACAATTTCGTGCCCAAAGCTTCTTGCAATTTCTTCCAGAACCTCGATGTGAATCTCCGGTCTCTATCTGACACAATGGATAGTGGCACCCCGTGGAATCTCACAATCTCAGAAATATAAAGCTCAGCTAATCTCTCAAGTGAATAGTCAAATCTTACCTAAATAAAATGGGCAGATTTTATCAATCGGTCAACTATGACCCATATCGTATCCTTCTTTCTCAGAGTCAGAGGCAACCCAGAAATAAAGTCCATAGTTACTCTATCCCATTTCCATTCAAGAATCAGAATCGGCTGTAACAACCCAGACGGAACTTGATGTTCTGTTTTCACTTGCTGAAAAACTAAACATTTTGAAACAAAGTCAGAAATGTCTCGTTTCATGCCAGACCACCAATAGTGTTGCTTCAAATCATGATACATCTTTGTACTTCTCGGATGGACAGATAGGCGATTGTTATGTGCTTTACCCAAAATCAATTGAATCAACTCTGAATTTCTTGGAATACATATTCGATCTCGGAATCTCAAACAATCATCAACAACTCAAAATTCAGATTCAGAATTCAATTCACACTGAGCTCGTTTCAAAAACAATTCATTATCAACCTTCTGAGCATCACATATTTGCTGTACAAATAACGGTTTCGCTCTCAATTCAACTATCATAGAACTATCATCCGACAAATCTATCTGAGCATTCAAAGCATGTAGTGCAAACAACGACTTTCTACTCAATGCATCTGCAACAACGTTTACTTTACCCGGATAATAATCTATCACAAGATCATAATCTTTTAACAATTCAAGCCATCTTCTCTGACACAGGTTCAAATCTTTCTGGGTCATTAGATATTTCAGACTTTTATGAGCTGAAAACACATGACATTTCTCACCATACAAATAATGACGCGAAATTTTAAGTACAAAAATAATCGCAGCGAGCTCAAAGTCGTGTGTCGGATAATTCTTTTCATGAGGCTTTAATTGTCTCGAAACATAAGCTACAACTTTTCCTTCTTGTATTAAAACACATCCCAGTCCATTTAACGAAGCATCACTTTAAAAAACAAATTCCTTACCCGATTCTGGTTGTACTAGCACTGGAGCTTCTGTTAATAGAGTTTTCAACAGATCAAAACTTCTCTGACATTTATCCGACCATTCAAATCTGATATCTTTCTGAAGTAATCTTGTCAAAGAATAGCTATTGTTGAAAAACCCTTTACAAATCTATGGTAATAATCAGCTAACCCTAGAAAACTATGGACTTCAAATACATTTCGCGGAGGTTTCCAATTCAAAATAGAAGAAATCTTGCTTGGGTCTACTCAGATTCCAGAACTGACACAATGTGTCCCAGAAAGCTAACCTCGTGTAACCAGAATTCACATTTGCTGAATTTCGTGTACAATTACTTTTCTCGCAGAGTTTGCAACACAATCCTCAAGTGTTCAGCATGAATACTACAACAAATTGATCTAAGTACGGTCTGAAAATTCTGTTCATTAGATCCATAAAAACAATAGGAACATTGGTTAGTCCAAATGGCATAACTAAAAACTCATAATGCCCACACCTTGTTCTGAAGGTAATTTTCAGAATATCTGAATCTTTAACTCTCAACTGGTAGTATCTTGATCTCGGATCAATCTTTGAAAATACAGTAGCTCCTTTTAACTGATCGAATAAGTCATCAATCCTAGGCAACGGATATTTGTTCTTTATGGTCACCTTATTCAACTGACGATAATCAATGCACATTCTCATCGTGCCATCTTTCTTTTTCACAAACAGAACAGGTGCACCCCAAGGTGAGAAACTCGATCTAGCGAGCCCTCTATCATTCAACTCTTGCAACTGTGACTTTAACTCTTTCAACTCTGTTGGTGCCATCCTATACGGAGCTATCGAAATAGGTGTCGTACCAGGCAATAATTCAATACCAAATTCAACTTCACGAATCGGAGGTAAACCCGGTAACTCTTCATGGAACACATCAGAAAAATCCCAAACAATGGGTACTGATTTAACTTTCTTCTCGGATACTTTTGAATCAATCACATAAGCAAAATATGATTCATACCCCTTTTTCACATAACTCTGAGCTTTCAAAACGGATATCACAGCAGGCAATCCATTCAAATCATCAGACTCAATCCGTACAATCTCATCATTCGGACTTCTTAAATCAATAGATTTTCTTTTACAGTTCACAACGGCATCATGCATAAAAAACCAATCTATTCCCAAAATATTATTGAATTCATCAAATGGCAAAAGCATCAGATCAGTAGGAAAATAGATATCTCGAAACATTAACGGACAGTTCTTGCATACTTTGTCAACAATGACACTTTTACCTAAGAGGTTTGATACTTTTATAGTAAACTCAGTAGACTCTACAGGCAAAGTCTTGCTGAATATTAAATTCATGCATATATATGAATGCGTAGAACCAGAGTCTATCAAAGCAATCACGAAGTATCATAAAGAGTAAAAGTACCCGTTATAACATCAGGTGATGAAGCTTCTTCACGAGCTCGGATAGCATATACTCTGGCAGGCGCTCTAACTTCAGATCTTACCACAGTGTCTCTCGTGCACCTCTGACTACCACTACTATTCTTTACATTCTTTGATGTTCGACCTCTTGCAGGTGCATTATCAGATTTCAAATTCTGAACAGTCTCTGGTTCGACAGGCTCAGGGCAATCACGGATAAAATGATCAAGTGATCCACATCTGAAGCAAGCTCTGTCAATTAATCTATAGCTTCTCGGATGTCTTTTTCCACAATATCTATATTCGGGTCTCTCGGATCGAACATTACCAACGCTGGCCATTGAAATGGCTGGAGTTTTGGAACTCATTTGCGATCTAGCTCTATTTTTGTTCAAATGTCCCGTATTTTCTTAGGAATGACTTTGATTATTTATGTATCTCTTTGAAGCTGACTGAAATGATTTATTCTGAAATCTCTTTCTCATATCTCGGGCTTCAGTTTCAGCTTTTCTTTTATCTTTCCCAAGTTTTTAGCTTTGCATGCTCGATCAACGAGTGTAACGAACTCTTCTATTTCTAATATCCTGACTAGCAAACAGATGTATTCATTAAGACCATCTTCGAATCTTTTGCACATTATAGCTTTGGAAGATATACACTCTCTGGCATATTGACTTAGTCGCACGAACTCTCGTTCATATTCAGTGACAGTCATTCAGCCCTGTTTAAGGTCCAGAAATTCTTTTTGTTTTTGATCGACGAATCTCTCACTAATATATTTCTTTCAAACTCAATCTGAAAGAAATCCCATGTAACTCGTTCTTTCGGAACAATGAAAATTAAGGTTTTCCACCATTGAGAAGCTGCATCTCGGAGTAATGATACCACACACTTAATACTTTCTTCTGGAGTCAGAGACATTTCATCAAATACCTGGATCATGTTTTCTAGCCAGAACTCAGCTTTTTCAGCATCATCAGCATTAGTAGCTCAGAATTCTTCAGCCCCATACTTATGAATCTTGTCAACCGGAGGCTTATTTAACATATTCGAATACATAATCGATGGCACGACTGTAGTCTGAGGGAGATTAACAGAGGCAGAGGTTGTGAAACAGTCGAGTTATTCTTTACGAACTGAGTGAAGCACTCACTCATCATTTGGAAGAAAGCTTGTTTAGCTTCTCCCTTTTGACCGCTCGTAGTTAGTCTCGGATTAAAAGGCTCTGTCCCTTGCGTCGGAGCAGGCGCATTATTTTCTACGTCGTTAGCTACCGCTCTTTCGGGATCCATTGCTATATAGAAATCACATTTTACACGTCAGGATTCATCACACTATCACAGTTCAAATATTATGGCATGTATAGCTAGACTCTGACGTACTACGTTAGTCCGAAAATCGACTAAACCGCAGCTCTGATACCAATCAAATATAACACCCTTATCTCGTGTCTGATCACCGGATTAGGGTTAAAGGTGTTATCGGACAGATCAAAAACAATTTCAGAATTATCACATAGTCATTTATCAATCTCAAACATAAAGTCCCTTAAGAAGGTCATCGAGACCTTAAACATGCTTGTAAGCCAAGTCGGGACTAAACTGAAACACATACGAGAATTCATGAAAATTTAAAACTTTTCTAAAATCTGAGGGACACACTAGTGGGGTTGGTAGTGCCTCACCTTCGTAACACCGAACCCGGCCCAAACACTAACCAAATTCGGTATGTTACAGATGAAAACATTTTGAAAATCCCTATTTAGCCGATTTAATTTAAAGTAAAAAGATATTGTCTTGTTTAAAACTATTGAGGTGCATGAAGAAAACAATACTTAACTTAGTTGTTAAAAATTTATCAAGTCAAATGGTTACATATTTGGATGTGCAGATGGCACGAAAACATTTACGTTTGAATTTAAGAAAACTTGTGTAATCATTTTAAAGTCATTAAGTGGTTTAAACAAATTATCCAAACATGTAAAATAATAAAAATAATCTTAGGAGGCCTTATTACAACTTGAACAAATAAAACCAAAATAAAATAAAAACAATTCAAAGTTCATCTAATCCATATTTTCACTGCATGGCCACCTCGAGTCCATCTGGCTCCTCATCCGCGATCTACGAGTCACCTGAAAAATATTAAAGGAGAAGGTGAGTCACCAAGACTCAATGTGTAACCCTTCCCCCGGTTTAGTGCAACATCATAAACAATTTATAACTAAATTTAACATGCACTAAGTTTAACATGCACCCAACCTAGCCATCCAAAACACCTATCTCTACCCCATGTGGTACCAAACCACTTGTGGTGCCAAACCACTGGTGACTCAAAGTCACGATATTCATCAATATTGTGGTGCCAAACCACTGGTGACCCAAAGTCACATATAATAAGTTGTGGGGCCAACCCACGTGTGATACCAAATCACTGGCGACGATCCCATAATATCAACTGTGGGGCCAACCCACTGTGGTGCTAAGCCACTGGGACAAGACGCTATGAGGTGCCAAACCTCTGGTGACCGTAGTCACGAAATGTGGTACCAAACTACTGGTGTCTGTAGACACGGATATCACTTCCCCCTCCACTCGTTTAACCCACATCAATCAATGATATGCATTTAACAGAAATCATGCCAACATGTTTATTTAACAACATACACTGAATTTATCATTAGTCACATATCTATATGCCACATATACCAAATATGTCATGCTTGCCAAAAGCATCATAAAGAAAGCTCATAACAACAAAGACTTACCTGAATCCTTGCTTATACCTTTATGGTATTAAATCCCAATCTACATCAATCCAGTTTAGCATACACAATGTATTTAGCACAGTTATTAGTCATAAAGTGTGTATGTACACACATTACCAATGATAGTCCTAAATCCTCGAAGAGTCAATCGGCCACACTAGGTATCCTTGCTCCTATATTCGGCCAAACATAAGGTTAGTGTTATAGACCATTACCAAACCCAAAATAATACCAAAGGGTTACACACGAACCCGAAACCTTACCTACACATCCTTTGAACACTAACCACCTCACGATATGTAAATCATTTCACTTCTCTACAATCGGCAACCATCCATATTAATAGCCTTGACTTTTCGATCACTAAAATATAATCTATTAAAGTAGATCCTTACCACCACTTACCAAGATTACTTGCTAACAAATGGAGGCTTGGTTCGAATACTTCAAAATCCCGGAGTCCCTAGGTGAAATCGGTTTCAAAAGAAAGATTAGCCAAACTCTCAACAAATACCGAATTTCGGCTTTCCATTTATCCAAGTCGACGGAGAATCAAGAAAATAGAATAAAAGGCATTGACCTTGGACACTTACCCACCTTTACAAACCGATTGGAGGAAATCCTAGAAGAGATCACCTTTGCTTTGATGTTCGGCCAAAACTACACCAAATAGGGAGAAGGGGATTCGGCCAAGGGTCAAAAAGAAGAAAAGATGAAGATGGCCATGGGGTTTCGGTTTTGAGAGAGGGTGAAAAAGAAAGAAAAAGAGATGAAATGCTAGCCGATTTTGTTAAGTAATTCACTAAGAAAATTCGGCCTCCCCCCCTACATAGCTTCTTTTCCGTCCACTCCTCTCCAAGGAGTTCAAATTTCATCCAACACCTTGAATCACTCTTGGCCAATAGTTTAAAATTATTTCAAAAGAATTTGAATTAAACAAATGCCTACTTTTCCTCCTTGCCACCCTTTTAAAATTAATCAAATAAAATCCAATTAAAATCATTATTATCCTTATTATCCTGAAATCAAAATTGAGCATTTCTCTCTCTCTCTTGCCATCCAAAATAAAGAGCAAAAAGGAGAATTCTGCGACTCGAACATAGGCTCCCCTTGCTCCCCTTGTGGCGTCAATTCCAGCATTTTAAGTGGCATCTCCTTGCCACTTTTCCACGGCCTTATTAGTGTCAAATATTCCCCCATTTAAACTTGTAACCCCTACCTACTAAGGCTCTCTATCTTTAAAGCTTGCAAATACAATTTTTCCTACTATCCGAGCCTACTCAAGATCCATAATTAAGTCTTATTACACCACGAATAACACCACAGTAATTCAAACACAATAAAAATAATTTAATCATGAATAACCCCAATTTTAGGATGTTACACCCACGGCTACTGGACGCTCCCGTGTGTCCTCCCTGTGGTGGTATACTGCCAAATTTAGCACGGTTACCACGCACGCCCGTGTGCTAAGGCCTTGTACAATAGTTCACATACTGCCATTTCCCACACGGCCACCAAGCACACCCGTGTCGAGGCCGTGTACAATATAAGGCATATTCTGCCAATTTACCCACAGTCTTAGGCACGCCCGTATGCCTAAACCGTGCGACATTATAGGCCATTTTACAAGGCCAATAAGCCACCCATTTTGGGTCTCACCTACAAGCAATACATAGCAAAACATAATATGCATATATGGCAACCAAAATATATCAAATGGTTCACTTCATTCATATATCCAATACCAAATCCATCCATACCAAATTGCAAACTAAATTCTACCTCATTGCAAGCATGTATCATCCATTTGCTTAACCAAAAATTAACCATTCCATATGCATCAAAACATATTAAATATATGCTTCATAACTTATTCATTCAAACATTTATCAACTCAAAAACTTGCCAATACACATGGCCATACTCACTTCATAAACATAAACACCTATCTAGCCTATACATGCCATAATTAGCCATATACATTTTCAAAAGGGTACCAAAATAAGTTTAGTAGTGTGATGACGATCCTTGACAATCTCGAGCCTTCAATAGCTTCGACAACCTATAAAACATAGAAAATACACACACAGAGCAAGCTTTCAAAAGCTTAGCAAGTCATATACAAATAAACTTGGCATAAAAAGCATAAATGCACTTTGAAACTTTTGCACATCTCATTTACTTAAAAATTTATCATGTACATGCTTGATTCATACTTTTGACTACCTTGGTCACTTTTATCCATTCAAAACTCATTTGAAGCACATGGCTCATTCACAATCTTCCTTGCATATCATTCACATTACCCTATTCAAACATACCTTTCTTCAAATCAAGGTCATATGCATACTTACCTTTCATGCATACTTAATGCACATTCAACGTGCCTGAATCGGATATTCATTCACTTAATTGTTCATAGCTCAGATATACCATTCGTATTGCAGACTTGCCCGTTGAACCCTTAGGAACCTAGTTGGATACTTAGAAAGCTCGGAGTAATAGTACAATGCCAACATCCCAGACGAGGTCTTACATGCTCTCGTATATCGATGCCACTGTCCCAGACACGGTCTTACACGTACAGATCATAACGATGCCGACGTCTCAGACGTGGTCTTACACGAGTCAATATGATGCCATGTCCCAGACATGGTCTTACTCATAAAGTTCATATCGATGCCTATGTCCCAGACGATGTCTTTTACATGTAATTCCTATCGATGCCTACGTCCCAGACGAGGTCTTACACGAAATTTCAAATCAACGCCAACGTTCCGGACGTGGTCTTACATGATAAAATAGAACAGATACCTATGTCATGACATAGCTAATTCTATCTATTCCTAGGTTCATACGGGACTTCTCAGCTTTAACACTATATCAAACTATTTTCGGAATTCACGCTCTTATCATCTTATGCTCATTCATTTTCATCGATAGACATATGAATACATATATTAAATTCAATACATATAAGTTTATTTGCATAGTGACTTACCTCAGATTCGATTTATCGAAATGAAAACGGCTACTCGTTAACTTTCGCTTTCCCACGATCTAAGTCCGTTTTCCTCGGTTCTTAATCTAAACATATTCAGAATTAACCCTTTTTATTCACTATTTCATTCAGTTCACTCCATACACATATATTTTGGGCTATTTACAATTTAACCCTCATATTTGCACACTATCAATTTAGTCCATTTTTCTCAAAACATCAAATTCACAAAATCCACACACACACATGCTTGGCCGAACCTCTCTAGGGACTATATAAGCCTAAATATTTCATCACATTTTCTATTTAGTCCTTCAATTTACCATTTTCACAATTTAGCCCTATTTAGCTAAATTCATCAAAACTTCAAGAACAAAACATGTTCATCAAACACATATCTTTCATATTTCACTATTAAACATCACAAATCACATGAGTTCATCAAAGTCTCATTTCACAAACATCATCAATCTTCAAAATTGAAGCATGGGTTTAGAAGCATTCGAAGCAACGATTACGAAAACATAGAAATTATGAAAAACGAATCAAAAACTAACCTCAAATTCAAGCTTACAATTGCCGAAACCTAGCTCAACTTCTTCTTTTTCTTTTCTTCATTATTTTGGTACTCATAAAAGATGATAACTATCATCTTTCCTTTGTTTCTTTTATTATACTTATATTATTATTTCATTTACTAAAATACCCCTTTCACTTAATAAAAGAAAACATATATAACAAGGGCACATTTGACCTTTATCCATCCACTATCTAAATAATGGTCTTATTGCCTCATAAGGCCTTCTCTTTTAAAAGCCATAACATCTTGATGCTTAACAATTATCATGCAACTTTCACATTCAATGCATTTCAGTCCTTTTGTCAAATTAAGCACGCAAACAGACAAATTCGCTTACGAAAATTTACCAATGCTAATTCACATATCAACGGCACAGAATAAAATATTAAAACATTATACAGACTCAGACTTATGGTCCCGAAACCACTGTTCTGACTAGGGTATAAACTGGACTGTTACAGGCGGCATCGAAGGTACCCCTGACAGAGGCGGCACCCATGATGGTGACTACTCCTGCAGGGCGTTTCGGCTGTTTGTGGCCTTGGGGACCTTATAATGGTCCCCAATTTCATGTTGGTTCTCCACCTGAGAAATGGAAAGGAAAGGAAGAAGAAGAAGAAGAGAAGCAGATGGCGGCATCGAAATTCGGAAGGAAGAGAAAGGAGGAGGAGAAAGAAGAAAGAAAGAAGAAAAAATAGAAAAAGTAATTTTTTTTAAAATAATGGATGTTGATTTGTTGTTATTATTATTTTGTTGATTATTATTATTGATTTTATTTAATTATTTGATGTTGTTTGTTAGTTTAGTTTAGGTTAGGTTAGTTTAGTTTAGGTATTGTTAGTTTAGAGTTGAAAAGTGTTTAAAAAGTATTTTAAGTATTATTATTATTATTATTAGTTTTAGTTTTTAAAATGTTGAAATAAATAATAATTTAGTTAGTAAGTTATTATTATTAGGATTAGTAAAAGTTAGTAATTTGGTTAGTAATAATATTGTTAGTTAATATTATAATTAGTTAGTTAAAAACACTAAAATAATAATTTAGGTAGTTAGTTAGTATAAGTTGTTATTATTAGGAATAGTAACAAGTTTAAATATTAATTATATTGTTAGTTGTTAGTTATTATTATTATACTTAGTTAGTTAGTTAGTTAGTTAGTTAGAAACCCTAAAATAATAATTGTTATTTAGTTAGTATTATTAGTTATTATTATGATAATTAAAAGTTTAAATATTAGTTATATTGTATTATAGTTAGTTAGTTAGTTAAAACCCTAAAATAAGAATTGTTAGTTAGTTACTATTGTTATTTATTAATATGATTACTAAAAGTTTAAATATTAATAATATTGTATTATAGTTAATTAGTTAAAAACTCTAAAATAATAGTAATTGTTAGTTAGTTACTATTGTTAGTTATTATTAGGTTTTTTTACTAAAAGGTTTAAATATTAATAATATTGTATTATAGTTAGTTAGTTTTTTAACCCTAAAATAATAATAATTGTTAGTTAGTTACTATTGTTAGTTATTATTAGGTTTTTACTAAAATGTTTAAATATTAATAATATTGTAATATAATTAATAGTTAGGTAGTTAAAACCTTAAAATAATAATTTAGTATATTATTAGTTAATTAGTAAATTGTGTTTTAAGATTACTAAAAGTTACAATATTAATTAAATTGTTAGTTATTTTATAGTTAGTTAGTTAAATACCTAAAATACAAAATTTGTTAGTTAGTTAGTATATTGTGTTAGGATTACAAAAAGTTACAATATTAATTATATATATTGTTAGTTATTATAGTTAGTTAATTAAAAGCCCTAAAATATAATTATTATTTTAGTTTAGTATTATTATTGTTAGTAAAATTATTATTATTGTTAGGATTACTTACCAACCTTAGTTATTAATAATCAATAGGTATATATATATTTAAAAAAGTACTAAATAAAATAATATAAAATAATAAAAGACGAAAATTATATATTTACATTAAGTAATAGAGTTTGGGAATAAGGAAAATACAAACAAAGGGCTAAATAAGGGGTTTTACTAAATTTATATTAAAAAGCAGTAAAATAGGTACATAATAAATTAAATTATGTTATATTTTGTTATATTAAAATATGTTATGTTTTTGTTATATATTTTTTGGCATGTTATTTTTTGTAATTTAATATAAAATTAAATTTTTATGTAGGTTAGAAATCAAATATCCGAGACTAAGCAATGGCTCGATTGATTAGTACATATCCATATATATCTGGCGCAGCTAATGATTTGGTAATGTATTATTATTTATTAATCGCGGGATATATTAACAAAATAGGTACATAATAATTTATGTTGTAATAATAATTTTTTTTCTGATTTAACACTTTCATGACTCGTACCGTGCACTAAGGGGCCGCGTGAATGGGTTAAGAAATCCCCCGTATGAACGATTGGTACCGTATATTGAGCAAGCTGGATTTGGGTTAGCAGCACTGATCTGGACGTTTGACTTGCGGTATGATTTAATATCCGCACTAGTCGAGAGTTGGCGCCCGAAGACCCTCACTTTTCATTTCCCGTGTGGAGAGTGCACAGTCACTCTAGAGGAAGTTGCAGTGCAGCTTGAGCTCCCAATTGAAGGGAGTCCCGTTACGGGCGTCAGTGTGATAGCAGACCCATTTACACTTTGTCAGAGCCTACTAGGGGACCCATACGATGATGGCGAAGAAAATTTTACGGGCTTGAAGTTTACATGGCTGAGAGCGAAGTTTGGACAGTTATCACCTGATGCCACTGCAGCCGAGTTGATGTGCGCTGCTCGAGCGTACATTATGCACATCATAGGGGGTGTACTAATGCCCGATGCAAACAATAATACGGTTCATATTCAGTACCTACCCCTATTGGCTGATTCCGGCAATGCTCGCTCGTATAGTTGGGTCTCCGCTGTTCTTGCGATGTTGTACTGTGAGCTTTGTCGGACGATAAAGCCAGCGGCCGTAGACATAGGTGGATGTCTTACTCTATTGCGTTATGGGCTCTGTATCGGATGCCATTCTTGGCATCAGTTACCCACCAACCATATGTATATCCGCTAGTAAATAGGTGATAAAATATAACTTGTTATTAATTGACAATTTCTTTATATTGATTATATTTGACTTGAAATTTATTTTTGTAGGTAGAGTATTTATCCGGGTATCGGGAGGTCGTACACTGTCTCGATATACCAGCTTATGATTGAGCAACATGTCGGGGAAGGGGTAAGTGATTCCAATATTGGTTACTTGTTAGTTTGTATATCTTACGCACACCGTGTTAAATTTTGACAATGTTATTAATCGTGCAGTTTATATGGACGCCATATTGTTGACCGAAAATTGCAGCCTTTATACCCCCGTCGCTTATATTCACTCGTATATGTGGTGCACAAACGCACCAATTGTCTGTTTCAATGTAGTCGAATGGTATCACGGGGACCGAGTGCTGCGACAATTTGGTTGCGTCCAATATATCCCCGATCCACCATGCCAGGTGGGAAAGGTTCATTGTACAAATAAGAGAGGGAAACAAGGCTTGGATTGGGGGGTTTAGCATAGGCAATTTATTGCGGTGTGGAATGATCGTATGTCCCGTATACCCCAGATGGATATGGCTTCCGATTTTCAACCTTCATTAGAGTACATACAATGGTACTCTAGTATGGGGAAGCCATATATACTCGGGGGACAGTCGACTGTAGTCCCCCAACACATGCAGCGAAATAGGGCATACAAGGCAGCGGCTGATATGGAGGCCGAGGCAGCTGCAGATCCTGATCCTGAGCCGAAACCCGAGTAGGAGCCAGAGCTGGAGCCCGAGCAATCACATTCATATTCAGATGCACATTCGTATCATCCGGATGTACCGGGCTATGACTACTTCCCAGGCTCCTCATGAGGTGGATACCAGTACGAGTTTGATATATTTGGATCGTACACACCGCAGTATAGTACACCCGGCTCGTATCCACTACTGGACATCAGGCCTTCTGGGTCGTATCCACTGCATCAGGGCACTCCTTATGGCTTGAGCTCATCTATGCCATTCAAGCCACAGGATTTTTTGGCCATGTTTAGCACACCCCCACTTGGACCCCCACCGGAGACTGAAGAGGATGTTGGTCGTCGCGGGCACCCACGACGTGATCGTCGACCACCACAGAAGTATACACCTAGGGCCACACCATCGAACCATCAATTTTAGGTGTTTCTTGGGGTTTTGATTTCCCTCTCTTTTTAATTTGTAAATATTACAATGTTTGTACCTTATTTGTATAAAATTAACTTGATTATTTTGAGCTTTAAAATTTCATAACAATATTTGACCATGCGAGAGAATCTTTAAGTTTGATTTATGTTCATGTATATATGTTATTAATAGCCATACGAAAATATGTATGGTATGCTTGGATTTGGTATTTAAGTGAGTTCGGTTAGGTCATATAGGTAAAATGAACTAAATAGGTTTATGAAGGTTAGAAGATAATATGCTTCAATGATTGACTAAATAAGTACGGTTGGTAATAGATTAATAATGATTGTTTCGGTTGATAAGTAAGTGAATATGCAAATGAGGTTAAGGATTTGGTAATAAATGATAAACATGTCATTTTGATTTATAACACACCTAAATAAATATATGTTATAATGATATTATAATATATATATATATTTGAGATAAGTTTTAAGTTTATAAATGCCATTAATGTTTAACTCATGTGGTTTGGACATTTTATGTATTAAGTACTTGTAATATATCTTCTTGCATATTGTTAAATTGAATATGTGATTATTTAGATGATATTCATATGGTTAAATATTGAAGCATGATTTGTACATGTGATATGACTAGAAAAAGTATGAAGTGATTTTGGTTAATTATGTGTTCCATATGTATACATATTAACATGGCTTATATACATTTTCGTAATATCCAACCAAAAATACAACATTTTTATATTACCCATATGGAACAAAATATAAATCTATACCAATCCATATTCATAAAATCCACACATGTAATTTTTTTCATTTAAGTCCCTAAATTTATCAATTTTTTTGCAATTTAACCCAAATTAATCAAAATCACCAAAAATTTGAATACAAAACATGTTAATCTGAATAATGTCAATTCCCACTCCTTCGTGACGATTGACCAACATGATAGTTTCGGTGCGGGCATTTACTTCTATTATGACCACCTAACCTGTATATTCCACAGCGCCTATCGTCGATTTCTCCCGAATGTCCATTTCATTATGGATTCTGGATGATTGCAGACGACCTCTCGGATTCCTGCGTAGCGCTCTGTCTGGGATAAGGTCGAAAGTCATCCGAGGCACCTCCCATGTAGACAGGTCGAGCAAGAAAGCGAACTCATTTTCCCAGACATGCAACGTACGCTAGAGTGTGTACACATCATTCACAAATTGTTCGACATTAAGGTTCGCTTTAGCACACGCTGCCACGACATGTGCACACGGATAATGAAGTGTTTGGAACCTCCTCAATTCGCACGATCTATTCCGAAGATCGACTCCATAAGACCTAAGTGGCAAACCGAGTCAACGACCGATAGACTCCGTAACTCAAAAAGTTTCCATACGTCGTGAGTATATTTCTACAGTCATCGACCTCGCAATTCGACGGTTTGCAATCAATGCATCCCTGACATCTTCCACAAACAAGTGTCCCTCATCCATCTGGTTGACTTGTTGTTCGCCCATTCTTGGCATCAACGTGGCCAACCTGTAGAATGTAGCCGAGAAGACAGATGAAATTGGAAGATGTCTTGTTTTCAACAACACAGCGTTGACCCCCTCCACCAAGTTTGTGGTCATTTGACCATAACGAAATCCCTCATCAAAACTTTGAGCCCATTGCCACAGCTCCATTGTACTTAACCACTCTTGAAAAGTTTGTTCGTTTGACCTTCCATGTCACTCTCAAGTCGAGTCATTCTTTGGTGAAAAATATGTGGCTCTAACTCGTACGCTGTATACGTTTTAATAAAATATAAGTTACGGTAACTAGATAACATAAAAACATTAAACTTATATTGAAAATTTAAGGCTATCCTTTACCCATTTTCACCACTTGTCGCTTCCAGTCTGAATTCTTATTCTCTAGAAGGAAGTTAGCCGCAATATGACAGATGCAGTAAACGGATCTCCATGGCACACCAGAACGCCTAATTGCGACAATTAATCCTTTCCCTCTATCGGAGATGATGCAAATATTATCGTCCCTAATAACATACCTCCGCAGTTGGTAAGGAAGAATTCTTGGTTGGGTAATTGGGTTTGGTTGAATATTTGAGTTTAGATTGGAGGTTCCATATTCTCCTTATCCACTATGAAAAATGCTATTGGGGCACGCGTTCCTATTGCCAAGATTCCATATTCTCCTTATCTCTTGAGCAACCGCAATAAGTAAGATTTGTGTATATTTTTCATATAGCCATGTCCCATCCACCTGCACAAACGGCTTGCAGTGTGGAAATGCCCGCACACATGGATCAAGCGTCCAGAACATCCGATGGAAAATTCTTTTCCCCAACTGTAATTGGTCATCTGGGCCGTAATAAGGTCGTGTCTGCAACTCAATCATAGTTTCCGGTATGTACTCTCTCATAGTAGCTATCCATCCCTGTAGTTAGTTATATGATGAGTCATAATCTCCATACAGTTGCTCTATTTCCATCTGTTTAGCTATCCACGCTTTTCGATATGATACTCGATACTAAAATCGTACTTGTATTTCAGCAATTAGTACCGAAACTTTAATAGTCGGCATATCATTCACCATTGGCAGGATACACGTACAGATAGTTTTGGAATCAAGTTTTTTATGATCTTCTGTCATACGTGTCAATCTGCATGTATGCGGTCCAACCAATTTTCGTATCTCCCACATCTGCGAATTTTGAATGAATGCAGCTTGTACCCGCCAATTGCAGCCTTTCGCTGCCTTCCAACACTCCCCAATATAAAGCGTCGGTTTAGACACTGCGACTTTGTAATCCGCTGATATATCCATGCTATACCGTTTAATAGCAGATATGAACTTTTCTTGACTTTCGAATCTCTGGCCTACGAATAACTCATGCTCAGAATTTACGGCCAGCCGGTGCGCAGGATATATTTCAGGGTACTCGGGGAACTCAGCTACACGTGCTGCGTTGGGGTCTATGAGCGACATGTGTGGCCCAGGATTATTGTGTATCGTAATGCATCCCATCTGGTTCCCGATGGAAGACGCGCTAATGTTTCCATCGTCATTCACGTCTTCATCGTCAATATCATCAGGTATATCGTCCATATCGGGATCGCTGTCACTATCGACCTCTTCCTCACAGCGATCACTACTGTCATGTCCATCATCACCAACCACATCAATATCGGGTCTAATATTAAGATCGATATTGATCCCTTGTATATTCGATTCGGCATCAACATACAATATTGGAGGCACCATGCACGGTTCTTGAGCTCCATGTTCTTCACCATATGCATTGGTGTCTTCATTTGCCTCGATACCAATACCGGCTAACTCAGCAAATAAGTGAATCGGTGCATTTCTGTTACTCCCATTCCCACAGTAAAGAGTGATCATTGTCTCCACGTCTTCATTGTCTACAAGTTCCATTTCTATTAATTTGATCGGATCTGTCGAAACTGAAACTTGTAGAAAATTTTGGAGATCGTTCTCCCACAACGTCTAACAATTTTGGCATTTATCCTTCGCTTCATATCATCCAACGAGACATTTCTATTAAATCTCATTGCTATTTGTTGCCGAAATTCAAATATGCATCCAACAGTTGTTGTCAAGATGATTCCATCGAAATAAACATATACGAAAAACTGATCATCCATCTTCAATATTCAATATGTTAAAAATTAAACAAAATTGCTCAGAAAAATTTCGATCAGTATATACTATTCTTAAATAAAAAAACATAATGTTTCAATATGCTATTTTTTTTCATTCTTAAGCTCACACTATTACAATTATCATTTTGTACATGAACAACATTTATCTTTACATTTAACCACTTAAAGTCAGTTCTACATTTTATTCCATCCCCGAGCTTGTATCTTCCTCTAGAAAGTACTGTACAATCAAATTTATAAATTCTTGATTCTCTTCATATTCATCTTCTACAATCCAATTTGAAAATTCCTCGGGATCTTCTTGCTCTTCAATCTTTATAACAGGTATTGAATTTAGAAATTCTCTTGGTAATTTCCTAATATCTAGTTTATCCATCCATGGTATGTCAAACACACTTTGCTTCCTAGTCAACTTCCATGAGCCTATACGTTGCCACACTGTTTTCCTAGCTCCATAAGAGATTATAGACTTCACAAAGCATATAACTAGATTCCAATAGGTTTGTGGTACCAATGTCTTCCAAAGTTCGTCTAAAATTATTTGATGCTCTCGTTCTATTAATGTCCCTCTAAGGGTTAAGTATTGCACTTTATTCTTCCTAATCATTTCATGACCATTCTACAACACTTCTTACATCTTCTCATTTACGGTAATAATGTGTTGAACAATGTCTTCTTCTGGTTTCATTCTGTAATCTTGCACTTCTCTCATCATCTTATCAACTTTCTCCCTTTGTGCTGAAGTTATTATCTCATCAGGCAATATCCAATATGTTGCCATTTCTAACAATATCTACATCAGAAATATTTTCAATCTTTATCACTAATTAACAATTACTTTATGATAGTTTTACTAATATAAAAACTTTCAAATATATTAAAATTTTAAAACATAACATTCACAATAAAAATTTATTTAATATAAACACAAAACTTACTAACAAATCAAAACTAAATAACAACAAAAATAATATTTAGAGTTTCTTACTAATAATATTTACTAATACTAACTAACAATATAATATACTAACTAAAATATTAATATACTAACATAGTCAAAATATGATTTTAGGGTTTTAGGGTTTTAACTAACATAACATATTAACATACTAACAACAATATACTAACTCAAATATTAAATAAAATATTAATATACTAACATATTATTAATATACTAACAATATATTATTTTAGGGTTTTAGGGTTTTAACTAACTAACATATACTCACTAACATATTAGCTACAATATTAATAGTATTCTAACATTTTAATTATACTACTAACAATATATTATTATTTTAGGGTTTTAACTAACATATTAATATACTAACAATATACTAACTAACATATTATTATTAACAAAAATATATTAATATAATAACATATTAATATACTAACAATATTTTATTTTAGGGTTACTTACTAACAATATATTACTATCTAAAATATCATTTTAGGGTTTCTAACTAACAATAATAATAACTAACTAACTAACTAATATAATAATTAACATATGTAATCCTAATAACTAACAACAAATAATAAAAATAAAAATTAATATATAGGTTAATATATATCATATAACAACAAAAAATTATAAACACAATAACAACAACAATATCTTCCATTATTTCAAAAAAAAAAATTATACATACATACTTTTATTTTTTCCTTCTTTTCTTCTTTCTTTCTCCTCCTTTCTCTATCTTTTTCCGGTGCCGCCGTATCCTCCTCCTTCCTCTTCTTCTTCTTCTTCCTCTTCTTCTTCTTCTTCTTCTTCAACTCAGCTGCTGAAATTTTATTTCTCAAATTAACTCAGCTCGTTTTTCTTTCAGCTTATAAGGCAGAAAATTTGAAGCTGGTGCCGCCTCTGCCAATGGCACAATCGGTGCCGCCTCTCGCAGAGGCTTCACCAGATGATGTTTTTTTCTTCTAGTTTTGTGTTTTTTTTTTAAATTCAGTGCAATAAAAACTAGGGTGTGCAGAGAGTGGTGTCGCCTTTGCCAGAGGCACAACCACCCTCAGTATACCATTTTGGTAAATTCTGAAAAGCATGCCCCATTTTCGAATTTTTTTTTATATTAATCTGGTAAAAAACCCCACCACACCCCCAGCCTTGTCTTCTCATTCCCGTTCGATTTTAGGTATTTTCTCTTCTTTTTCTTTTTTTTCCTTTTTGTATCTTCCATTTTTCTTCTTTATTTTTCCTATTAGATCTTTGATCTTTACCTTTTTCTTTCAAAATGAAGATATGAGTATCATTTATTTTGTGATTTAACGTTTGATTTTCACTTTCTTTTGTTTCTGGGCATTGTCTTTCTAGCCATTTTTATTGCATTTGAATTTATTTTGAGGAAAAAATGTAGTTTTTGAGTGACTGTTTAAGCTTGAAAATATCTACTTGTTTATGTAGATTTTTTCTTCTTTTTTTTGGTACTTCAGTTTTAATAAAACAAAAATAGGAATTTACTGTTTTCTATTTGGTTATTTGGTGACAAATTAGCCATTTTTAATATCTAGTTTCATTGTTTTAAGCTTGAAAGTATCTAATTGTTTGTCTAGATTTTTTTCCTTTTAATCTATTTTTAGTAAAATAAAATAGGGGTTTACTTTTTTTTTTTCCTTCTAATTTAGGCTTTTCAGTTTGTTTCTTTGGTAATAAAATAGCCTTCTTTGAAAAGGAAAAAAAGCTTGAAAATGTTAAAATCAACATTAGTTGAGCCTTTGTTTCAATTTATGATTTGGGTTTTGCTTAGTTCTTTCATTCTAGGTGATTAATTGGAAATTTCCTTGTTATTGGTCTTTTTAATGTTCTCTTGTAGAATTTGAGTTGTTTAACTTAGCTTTATCCTATAAGATATTACCATGACATGGACATTGCACAAAATAAATTTTCAATCCATGCTTCATAGTGTTTTGCATCAATGTGCAAAAGATATCATCGAATGAATTTTTTTATTCAGGCTAATGGTTGGCATATATATATATATATATATATATATATATATTTATCTTGGAATTTGGCATGAAGTGCAAATTTACTGGTTTTAGTTACTTTTCAAGTTTTTATAACATACTAGTTTTCTATTTCTTTCTTTCATAGGGCTTCCCAGTTTGCTGCAAGATTGAGTTATTACGTATGAGTTTTGTACTCGTAAGTATATTTGTCTCGTCTAAGACTAAACAAGTCCTTTGTGATCTTTAGATGTTTGTTGGATCTAAGACTAAAATGACCGAACAATTAACATTATCATCCTGTGCATGTTCTTTTTAATATGGATTTATGTTTAATGTTTAAAGCTTACACCATGTTTAATGTTTCCTATACTATCAACTATTGTCAAATCTTAGCTTAAATCAGTTTTTTGCTCTTTTTTCTGAAGCCAAAGTGATTTGCATAAAGTTTCAAGGCTAATTGCATTTTTAAGAAAAACATATAAAAAAGTTCATGTACTACTAATGTTTCGATCTACCTTCTTTATTACCATTTATGGATGAATTTATTGTTTTGCCTTAATTGCCTCGCTAAAACAGTTGTCTCATGTTTAGATACATATATCATATCTTCCTTTGGCACACATTTGTGAACAAGGTTATCAGGTTACTATATCAAGCAAAAAAATCATAACTATATTTAACAATAAAATATTGGCAAAAGCCCGCATACTACGAAGATTTTTTGCTGCCGTCGAAAAAAGTAGGAGTCCCAGCCCAATTAAAATAGGAATGGGAGTTGAATTCTACAAGGAGTATGAGAATAAACCTAAACATCTTCCCTCTTATATAAGATCCTTGGTTGGTTCTATGTTTTTCCTTAAACTGTTTTTGGCTCACTTTTGGATTGCATACTTCAAGCTGCTGAGTTAATGAAACCCTATACTTATTGCTTAATGTAAATTCTAGAAAAAAAACTTTATCTACGATTGTTTAGATGTTCATCATTAATTTTGTGAATCCTACTTTCTCCTATTTGGAACTTTAAATTGGATGAGGGTCACTAGTTTTAACAGAATCTTTTAAAGCTTTGTAACACCCAGAATTTTGGGGCTAGTTCTTGGGTTTTGTGGTTAGGGTCTGTGAGAAGCTTGCGCTATTATGTTTAGTAGCGCATTTAAGTGTCAGAATGGGCCTGCTAGTTTAGTGGTTGAGTGAGTGTTAGAGTAACTCAAGGTTCTAGGTTCAAGTCTTTGGGTATGCATTTTTGGAGAGCCTTTTATTTTGTTTTGTTTTTAGCTAATAATTATGATTATATATTTTATTAAATTTTACATGGATTTTTATTTTTTTCTCTCTGGACGTTTTTTTCTCCCCTGTTAAGACGTTTCTCTCTTGCGTTTCCTCTCTGTTCTTCTTGGATTGTCTCTGCTGCGTCGGTTCATTTCCATTTATTTATTTATTTATCCTTCGTCGTCAAGAGCTTTGGGTTAAGTCATCAACCGGTGTTGATTGGGTTCGAGGTGTGTTGATTGCGAATCAGGTGTGGGTTCTAACTCTTCTTTTCCGTTATCGAAATACTGGATTGATTCTGGGTAATTCGACGTAACGAGTGTGTTTTGAATTGTATAACTCGGTATCAAATTGCTTGGAATTTGGCAACCCCTTTTTGGTGAGATTTGGTAGTGAACAATGGAAGTGTTGGTTTTAAGTAGTATGAAATCGGTTTGATATGGAGCATTTTTGAAATACTTTATTTAGGGGTCATTTTAGTGATCAGAAAATAAGAATTTCAGTCAATTTTGGTGTGATTTCGTTACCACACGGGTGGCCACACGGGCGTGTGCAGATACAAACGGGCATATGCTTTTGGGAATTAGGGTTTCTGGGCTGATTTGGGCATCACATGGCCTGGCCATACAACCGTGAGGCCGATTTGGGGATTTTGTCGATTTTCACACAACCTGTCCCCAGGACACATGGGCGTGTGTGTTTGGTAATTAGGGTTTAAGTGATTTGGTGCCACACGGTCGTGTGACTAATTTGGCGATCCCACATGAGAGTGTGTTTTGGACACACGGCCGTGTTTGGTGAGCACACGGGGGTCTGAGACCCTCAAGCAGTCGTACCAAGCCTGTACTCAAATTTAGTGCAAACGGACAGAGAGTTACACGGCCTGTTCCCATGGCCTTTCCTTGGTCCACACGGGCGTGTGCCTTATTCAAACGGTAGTGTGCCCCTTTTTACACGGGCTTTTGATCTCCCACATGGCCTAGGCATTTCCACACGGGCGTGTGGTTCTATGACATCAAATTTTGGTTTGTGCATGTTTTTTAGCTGGAAATGTGTATGTATTTCTAGCCATAGATGGGTTTAGTGAGGGTAACAAGACTTGTATATCTGTGGCTATGTGTTCTGTTTACGCATAATTTGTGACTGTTGTAACTAGGATGTCTGATTTTTAAACTTGCTTAACTCTGTGTGTGTGTGTGTGTGTGTGTGTGTGTGTGTGTGTGTGTGTGTGCATATCTGCTCAGTTTGCTTGTTTGTAAATGTGTCCATTATTTCTGTGAGATTGAATGCATTCATGCACTTGCATAAAATATTTTGGGCGGGATTGTGAAGAGAAGGGAGTTTGTTTCTGATCTGATCTAGCAGTTCTACTATAACTTATTCGTACAGTGATTTATCACCCTGTACTACATGTACGTCAGCGTAGCTACGTACTATTCTCTGATCTGGCAATTTAATTACAGCTTACCGATATAGCGATTTACTGCATTATACTGTACCTCATATACGTCAGCTTCGCTGCGTATTACTATTATCTGATCTAGCAGTTCAAACTGCAACATGTCTGTCTGATGATTACCACATTACCTCAGTACTACTTATCGATGACTTTCTTTGCATAATATATCTGAGTGGCTTAGTCCACATACATGGTGTGTAAGGTTGGATGGGCCTTTCGAGGTCCTATGTGGTGTGTTTTGGTTGGATAAGCTTAATCAGTTCTTTTGAGGTATGGTCGAGGGACGGAGAGGTGTTTTGGATGGATGGGTGGGTTCATTCATTATATGATTGCATTTATACGCATCTTTTTGATTGTTCTACGTGTGAGACTATTTGACTATTTATGTTTGACTGAATAGTACTTGTAACTGTGTGTCTGTGTGTGACTTAATATGTTTAAATGGTTACATTTGGTTGGTATGTTAGTTTCAAGTATACTCTCTGACTCTGTGTGTGTTTGTAATTCTGTTGCGCTTTTGATGAGAACACTGTAATTCTATCTCTTTTCGAGTTTTGAACTCACACTAAGCTTAAGTAGCTCACCTCCTCTTAGTGTTTCCTTTTCAGGTACATTTCTGAATTCTGATTTTGGACTCGGTGTACGGAGGTCTCGGACAGTCTCGGTGAAAATAAATTATCATCAATTTGTATTTTTAGTTCTAATTGGTTATTTAGTTTTTGAACTGTAAAGTTTTATAAAGCTGTGGTACAAGGTTTTGTTTTAATTTTTATTCATTTTTTCACTCCTGGTTATATGTTTATTTAACTGTAATTTTACTGACTGGGTTTTTAAATAATTATATGTTTCAATTCGACGTACAACTTGTTTTGTAAAAAAAATTTACCTATGATCACTTCGGTGATCAATGTGACATTCAGGATTCGGTCTAAATTTTTAGGCCGAGTTGCGAGTGTTACATTTAGTGGTATCAGATCCAGGTTTGTAAAAACTAAGCCTGTGTTTTTTACGTATTCGTGTTCGCACGTGGTTGTTTTTAAAAAAAGAAATTTTTGAGAAAACTTTACCACAGTAAGCTAAAACGATTTGTGTTCTGAGAAAAGTTTTAAGGAAAAGAACTGTCTGAGACTCTGATTCTGGTCCAGGTAGAAATTCAAAACTGTAAGATTAGAAATGTAGACTTATGTATTTAGTTTGTATTTGCTTTCTAAAAGTGTGGATATCCTGAGTTAGGCATAGGACGAATATGGATTCTGAAGGTAAGCTTGACCGCGAGAAGACGTCTGCTTCTTCGAGGCGTGTGACTGTACAGGAGCTGGAGGGCAGTGCAATTTGCCAACTGCGGGTAGTAACAAACCGGAGCTTGGTACTGAGGAATTGACTCGAGTGGTGCGAGCTTTCTTTCTTGTGAGCACTGTAAGAAGTGCCATCCGGGTAATTGTTCGAAAAATGTGGGAGCGTGTCTTCGATGAAGGTCCACTGAATATCAAATCTGGGAGTGTCCTCGACGATTTTGGGATAGGTATGATTATGTAGGTTTCAGGGTTTAAATTAGAGTATTAAATTGTGTGTGATAAGGACAAGTGTGTATCTGCTTTAATGGTTAAGTGTTCTGGGTGTGTGAATGAGGTCTTAGGTTTGATTTGGTTTTGCTCGGGCTAGAGTACGTAGCGGAAGTGTAGTGGTGTAGCTTCTGATATACCACTGTTCTGTCAGTTGGAAATTTCGAGGACGAAATTTTTTAAAGAAGGGTGAGTTGTAACACCTCAAATTTTGGGGCTAAAAATTCTTGGGTTTTGTGGTTAGGGTCTGTGAGAAGGTTGCACTATTGTGTTTAGTAGCACATTTAAGTGTCAGAATGGGCCTACTAGTCTGGTGGTTGAGTGAGTGTTGGAGTAACTCAAGGTTCTAGGTTTGAGTATTTGGGTGCGCATTTTTGGAGAGCCTTTTATATTTTTTTTTTGTTTTTAGCTAATAATTATAATTATATGTTTTATTAAAGTTTTTCAGGGATTTATATTTTTTATTTTTTCCCTCTGGACGTTTTTTTCTCCCCTGTTAAGACGTTTCTCTCTTGTGTTTCCTTTCTGTTCTTATTGGATTGTCTCTGTTGTATCGGTTCGTTTCCATTTATTTATTTATCCTTCTTCGTCAAGAGCTTCTGGTTAAGTCATCAACCGGTGTTGATTGGGTTTGAGGCGTGTTGATTGCAGATCAGGTGTATGTTCTAACTCTTCTTTTCTGTTATCGAAATACTGAATTGATTTTGGGTAATTCGACGTAACGAGTGCATTTTGAATTTTATAACTCGGTATCAAATTGCTTGGAATTTGGCAACCCTTTTTTGGTGAGATTTGGTAGTGAGAAATTGAAGTTTTGGTTTTAAGTAGTATGGAATCGGTTTGATATGGAGCGTTTTAAAATACTTTGTTTAGGGGTCATTTTAGTGATCGAAAAATGAGAATTTCAGTCAATTTTGGTGTGGTTTCGTTACCACATGGGTGGCCACACGGGTGTGTGTAGATTGACATGGCTGTGTGCTTTTGGGAATTAGGTTTTTCGGGCTAATTTGGGTGTCACACGGCCTGACCACACAGTCGTGTGACCGATTTGGGGATTTTTTTTATTTTTACACGGCCGTGTCCCTAAGCACACGGGCGTGTGTGTTTGATAATTAGGGTTTGAGTGATTTGGTGCCACACGACCTGGCCACACGGCCGTGTGGTTGATTTAGGGATTCAGGGATCCCATAAGGATGTGTGTTTTGGACACACAGCCGTGCCCGATGGGCATACGGGCGTGTGTGACCCTTATGCGGCCGTGTCAGCCCTGTACTCAAAATATAGAAAGTTACATGGCCTGTTCCCACGGCCATGTCCTTGGTCCACATGGGTGTGTGCCCTTTTTTACATGGGATTTTGATCTCCCACATGGCCTAGGCATTTCCACACGGCCAGAGCACATGGGCATGTGGTTCTATGACATCAGAATTTGGTTTATGCATATTTTTGAGCTGGAAATGTGTGTGTATTTCCACCCTTAGCTGGGATTTACTGAAGGTAACTAGACCTTTATATCTGTGGCTATGTGTTCTATTTACGAATAATTTGTAACTGTTGTAAGTGGGATGTCTGATCTCTGAACTTGCTTATCTGGGCGTATGTGTGCATATCTGCTCTGTCTGACTGTCTGTAAATGTGTTCATTTTTTTTTGTGAGATTGAATGCATTCATGCACTTGCATAAAATATTTTGGGTGGGATTGTAAAGAGAAAGGAGTTTGTTTTTGATCTAATCTGGCAGTTCTACTGCAACTTATTCGTACAGTAATTTATCGCCCTGTATTGCATGTACGTCAGTTTAGCTACGTACTATTATTTGATCTGGTAGTTTAATTACTGCTTATCGGTATAGCGGTTTACAGCATTGCACTGTACCTCATATACGTCACTTCGCTACATATTACTATTATCTGATCTAGTAGTCCAAACTGCAACATGTCTGTACAACGGATTACCACATTGCACTGTACTGCTTATACAACAACTTTTGCTTAATATATCTGAGTGGCTTAGTCCACATACATGGTGTGTAGGGTTGGATGGGCCTTTCGAGCTCCTATGTGGTGTGTTTTGGTTAGATGAGCTTAATCAGTTCTTTTGAGGTATGGTCGGGGGATGGAAAGGTGTTTTGGATGGATGGGTGGGTTCATTCATTATCTGATTGCATTTATACGCATCTGTTTGATTGTTCTGCGTGTGAGACTATTTGACTGTTTATGTCTGACTGAATAGTACTTGTGACTTTGTGTGACTTAATGTGCTTGAATGGTTACGTTTGGTTGGGACGTTAGTTTCAAGTATACTCTCTGACTCTGTGTGTGTTTGTAATTCTGTTGCGCTTTTGATTAGAACATTGTAATTCTGTCTCTTTTCGAGTTTCGAACTCACACTGAGCTCGAGTAGCTCACTCCCTCTTAGTGTTTCCTTTTCAAGTACATTTCTGAATTCTGGCACTGGACTCTATGTGCAGAGGTCTTGGACAGTCTCGGTGAAAAGAAATTATCATCAGTTTGTATTTTCAGTTTCTAATTGGTTATTCGGTTTTTGAACTATAAAGTTTTATAAAGCTGTGGTACAAGGTTTCGTTTTAATTTTTATTCGTTTATTTAGTCCTGGTTATATGTTTAATTTAACTATAATTTTACCGACTGAGTTTTAAAATGATTAAATGTTTCGATTCGATGTGACAACTTGTTTTGTAAAAAAAATTTACCTACGATCACTTCAGTGATCAATGTGACATCCGGGATTCAGTCTAAACTTCTAGGTCGGGTTACGGGTGTTACAAGCTTTTTCTTATTTCTTTGTTGATGATGTCATGTTTACAAGTCCACATTACTTATAACTGTTCTAATTTGTCTAACAACTCCGTCTTATCAAAGGCATTAGTCTTACCAATTTTCTCCTCTCTCTATCCTTGGCTGAAATCTTTTTACAGAGCACTCCTTTCTCTTTGGTTGAAATGTAATAAATTTTGAACTTAGAGATTAAGACATATTGCAGCCAATACTTTTTATTTATTTGCAGTCATGAAAGTAGAAAGGTGAAAATGGGCCATCTTAATCTAGTTTATACAATCATACACTAGTTATTAGTTGAAAATTAATAACTTTTTTTTGACATTTCTCTTTTCAGAGTTGAGGCTATGCATTTTTGGTTATTTATGCTACTCCAATTTAATCTAGTTTTGTTATTCTAATCGGCCATCTTGCTCATTTTTTGTAATGTATGAGGACCATTTTGTCTATTTTTCAAATAAAGGGATTGAAATGCAATTCAATATATAAGACAATGACTTGTATAGTATTTTTACCATTGGTAATTCATTTTACAACTAGTGGGTTTAGTTTGTTAATCATTATAAGGTAATTCCCTGGGTATATATTTTGTGAAAGAAATACTAATTTACATTTAGCTTGTATTTTTCTTCTTTTTATATAGTAATATGTATCTTAGTTGCTAAGTTTTAAATCTTAAATAAAATTGAATATTTTAATTAGCCCTAAGACCGAAGGCCATTCCCGGAGCTGATAATGAACGTAACCTAATCAATTTCATGGGCTATTGGAACGTTGGAGTTTATATTTTTTGGTTATTTTAATTTTATTTATTTGTTTACATTATCTTTAAATATTTTAAAGTAATTTAGTTATCTTTAAATATCATTTTAATATAGCTATAATTTTTTCAAGACATTATTATTTGCTAAATAAAGAGCCGGTTTTGTTGAATGAGATTTGATAAAGAAATGAATTTTAGGTTTTTTACTTGCAAAGATATTTGTAATTTCTATTTTGTGCATTGCAAAGATTCTTAATATGTATTGTTCATTTTTCTTTAGTAGTGTGCTATTGCTTCCTCTTCTTTTTTGGCTTGCTTGATTGGTTCTTCCACCCACAGCTGAGCCTCTTGTATTCACTGAATCGTTGTAAGTTCTTTTGCAATTAAATTCTTTGATTTTGTTTTACTGATATTGGGATTAGTATTGAAGAAATGTGACTTTTTTATTATGATTTGAAGATATGTGACACTTTAATATCTTGCAGCAATGGCTTGTCTGCGTTTAATAGTACAAAGTTAGATGCGTAAAAGAATTCGTCTTGCATTGACAGTATGGTTGCAAATGTGTACAATTACGAGTTGGTTTTTAGTTACATTAGGTGTTGTCCATAGCCTACATACTTATAGACTAAGGATTAAATAATATAGTTTAGATTTTTATATAAAATGAGATTATGCGAAAATATTTGCATATGCTAGTGACGAGACCTGTATTGAACAAGTTAGTATGAATAAAATTATTTTTTTAAACTATGTGAGATGTTACAAATTTTAGGAGGATTGAAGTCGTTAAGGAACATGCTTGTTGATGAACAAGTGATAATGTTTTTACATATCATTTTTCACCACCTTAAAAACTGAGTTATCAAGCATCACTTTAATAAGTCCGGGGAAACCGTTAGCAGATCATTTCACAATGTTTTAAATGATGTCATACACTTACAAGATGTGCTATTTAAAAAGTTAGAGCCAATTACAGCTAATTCTACAGACCCAAGGTAGAAATGGTTCAAGGTATTGAAATAAGTTCCATATATAGCTCATACATAATTTAGTTTATTTAGATTTAAATATAGTATCCTAACCCGAGGTTTATACATGTGATGTAGAATTGCTTAGCTACTTTAGATGGAACCCACATTAAGATTAGGGTTCCAAAAATTGATAAACCTAGATATCGAACGCGAAAAGGTGACATAGCAACAAATATGTTAGGTGTTTGTACGCTTGATATGCATTTGTTTATGTCCTTTCTGGTTGAAAAGATTCTACTGCTGATGGACGAGTTATTCGAGATGCCATTAGTAGGAGACATGGACTAAAAGTTCATCATGGTAAAGTGCAGAACTAGAGGAATTTGAATTCATTTTTAAGATCATACTTTTTTGGGAAAATTAACTTTGATAAATAGTTTTTTTTTCATTTTTTATATGTTATTTTTATCTGGTTGATGTTGGTTACACAAACTATGAGAGATTTCTTGCGCCTTTTAGAGGACAAGTATATCATTTGAATGAGTGGTGTCAAGGTTACCAACCACGTGCTCCAGAAGAATTTTTCAATATGAAACATGATTCAGCATACAATGTTAGTAAAAGATGATTTGGGTTATTAAAACTTAGATGGGGAATACTTAGGAGTCCATCATTCTATCTTATGAGGGTGCACAATAGAATCATTATTGCAAGTTGTTTGCACCATAATTTTATTCGAACCTATATGAGTCTTGGTCCTATTGAAACGGAGTTAGGAGAAGGATTAGCTAATAATGTGATAGATGACGATGGACCGAATATCATAAATATTCATCCATCGAATACATAGGCTACTTGGAGGATGAAACTAGCAAATCAAATGTTCTATAAATGGCAAGCATCTAGAAATTATTTAGGTTTGTTAAAATATAGTAGAAGGTTAATTTGTTTATGTTATTTCATGTATCTAGTTTACGAAAATTTGGTGTTGTTTGAATTGTCTTTATGTATTGTATTGGACTTGTTGAATTACAACTTCAATTTATTTTCTTTTGATTCGTCATGTGTTATAATTTTATAAAGTGTCAATCTTTTGATTCATAATATCATACCTAATTTTAATTTACTTTTTTCTTAAGATAGTTATGTCAGGCTTTTCACAATCAAGTGCTTCTTCCTAAAATTCTCGAGGAACCAAAAGGAAATGGGTTCCAAAAGAATATGTTGCGTTGGCTGCCTGTATGGTCGACTTGTACAATGTTGGAACCTATAACGCAAATATGAAATTCAAGGCCGGTTATTTAAATGAGCTGGAAAGAATGTTCGAAAAAGTTTTACCTCATGCTATGTTGAAGGCTAAACCTAATATTGAATCAAGGATTAAGATATTGAAAAGAGATTGGCCAATCGTTTACGACATGCTCAGTGGAAAAGACAATAGCGAATTTGGTTGGGACAAGCATAGGCAGATGGTTGTTGCTAAAGATGTTGTGTGGAACTCATATATAAGTATAAGAATTATTTCACGTCTTTATAATCTTTTTTTGACCAAACTTATATCTAATGTGGATTCATTCTTTTTTATAAAGTCATAAAGCAGTCGGTCAATTCAGACATCGCAGTTTCCCTTATTATAACCAATTTACTTCCATATATACAAAAGATCGAGCCACTAGGAAAAATGCTCAAATAGCTGTAAATATTCTTGAAGAAATAGATGTTGATGATGTAGCTACTGCAAATAATCTTAAAGAAGGAAACAATTACCATGGATGTGAAGATGATGTTTCTTTGGATGAAATAGATATCTTGGCTACACAATCGCAACCATCGAAGTCAAACCAAAATAGTTCCACATTTTCAAAAAAGAAAAAAAAAGATTTTTGATGGAAGTGAACAAATTTCTACTTCAATTACTAATGCTGCCATGTTGTTGGGGGAAAACATACGGACTGTTGACCTTAAATTAAGTAGGAGCATTGCCTCCGAGAAAGTGCTTTAAGAAAGTGTTCAAAAATTATATCCGGTCTTATCTGAAGTAGAAGGCTTAGCTAAGGATGAGCGCTATCGTGTGTTGAGCAAAATTCCAAACCATCCAACACAAATGCTCATTTTCTTTAGTCTACCTTTTTCTGTGCGATTGGAATGGGTGAGAATATTTCTTTCTAACGATTAAAAATCATGGTTGTGTTGGTGATGTTTTGGTAACTTTTTGTATATATAATATTTGGATTGTATAATAACATGATAGAATGCCATAGACTGTTTTAACTTTTTGATGTTGTAAAATTTAACATATAGATTATGACATATAAGCTAATGACATCATGTAACTTTTTGTTAACGTATGAACATTATGTTTGGATGTAGAATATAATCCTCAAGCTATTTATTACTTCTAGTCTTTTGCTTTTTCGTTTAGAAAATAATTAAACTATTTGTTTCGATAATGATATTTTAGCACATTAAATATATATTGCGTTTAAAAATAATAAAGTAGGTAATATATTATTTTTATAATATTATATATTATGATTTTTATTAATTCATATTTTAATAATATTTATATTAAGAATGTTATTAAATTATATATTATTTTATTAAATTATATTTAATAATAATCGTATTAAAATATGATTAAATTATTTATTATTATTTTATTAAATATATTTAATAATAATCTTACTAAAATTTAATAACAATAATAATCATCTATCTAAAAATTCTACTATAGTACTTTGATCATTTAAGTCTTTTTCGTGTGTTATTATAACATTTATTTCGTTCAACAAAACACAAGAATACTATTACAACTCTATTCTATTTCATTGAACCAAAAATTGGAACTAATTACAACTCTATTACATTACATCTATATTTCATTACAGACCTATTTCATTCGTCCCAACCAAAATACGCTGTAAATGTCTCCCATATCCATTCGGCATTATCATCAAATAATGGGTATTCCCCCCTATGAGGGTGTACAATAGAATCATTATTGCAAGTTGTTTGCTCCATAATTTTATTCGAACCTATATCAGTCTTGATCCTATTGAAACGGAGTTAGGGGAAGGATTACCTAGTAATGTGATAGATGATGATGGCCCGAATATAAAAAATATTCATCCATCGAATACATAGGCTACTTGGAGGATGAAACTAGCAAATCAAATGTTCTATAAATGGCAAGTATCTAGAAATTATTTAGGTTTATTAAAATATAGTAGAAGGTTAATTCGTTTATGTTATTTCATGGATCTAGTTTACGAAAATTTGGTGTTGTTTGAATTGTCTTTATGTATTGTATTGGACTTTTTGAATTACAACTTCAATTTATTTTCTTTTGATTCGTCGTGTGTTATGATTTTATAAAGTGTCAATCTTTTGATTCATAATATCGTACCTAATTTTAATTTACGTTTTTTCTTAAGATAGTTATATCAGGCTTTTCACAATCAAGTGCTTCTTCCTAAAATTCTCGAGGAACCAAAAGGAAATGGATTCCAAAAGAAGATGTTGCGTTGGTTGCCTATAAAGTCGACTTGTACAATGTTGTAACCTATAACGCAAATATGAGATTCAAGGCCGATTATTTAAATGAGCTGGAAAGAATGTTAGAAAAAGTTTTACCTCATGCTACGTTGAAGGCTAAACCTAATCTTGAATCAAGGATTAGGAATTGAAAAGAGATTGGCCAATCGTTTACGACATGCTCAGTAGAAAAGACAATAGCGAATTTGGTTGGGACAAGCATAGGCAGATGGATGTTGCTAAAGATGTTGTGTGGAACTCATATATAAGTGTAAGAATTATTTCATGTCTTTATAATCTTATTTTGACCAAACTTATATCTAATGTGGATTCATTCTTTTTTTATAGAGTCATAAAGTAGTCGGTCAATTCAGACATCGCAGTTTCCCTTATTATAACCAATTTACTTCCATATATGCAAAAGATCAAGCCACTGGGAAAGATGCTCAAACAACTGTAAATATTGTTGAAGAAATAGATGCTGATGATGTAGCTACTACAAATAATCTTAAAGAAGGAAACAATTACCATGGATGTGAAGATGATGTTTCTTTGGATGAAATAGATGTCTCGGCTACACAATTGCAACCATCGAAGTCAAACCAAAATAGTTCCAAATTTTCGAAAAAGAAAAAAAAAATTTGATGGAAGTGAACAAATTTCTACTTTAATTACTAATGCTGCCATGTTATTGGGGGAAAACATACGGATTGTTGACCTTAAATTAAGTAGGAGCATTGCCTCCGAGAAAGTGCTTTGAGAAAGTGCTCAAAAATTATATTCGGTCTTATGTGAAGTAGAAGGCTTAGCTAAGGATGAGCGCTATCGTGTGTTGAGCAAAATTCCAGACCATCCAACACAAATGCTTATTTTCTTCAGTCTACCTTCTTCTGTGCAATTGGAATGGGTGAGAATATTTCTTTTTAACCATTAAAAATCATGGTTGTGTTGGTGATGTTTTGGTAACTTTTTGTATATATAATATTTGGATTGTATAATAACATAATAGAATGCCATAGACTGTTGTAACTTTTTGATGTTGTAAAATTTAACATATAGATTATGGCATATAAGCTAATGACATCATGTAACTTTTTGTTAACGTATGAACATTATGTTTGGATGTAGAATATAATTCTTAAGCTATTTATTACTTCTAGTCTTTTGCTTTTTGTTTAGAAAATAATTAAACTATTTATTTCGATAATGATATTTTAGCACATTAAATATATATTGCGTTTAAAAATAATAAAGTAGGTAATATATTATTTTTATAACATTATATATTATGATTTTTATTAATTCATATTTTAATAATATTTATATTAAGAATGTTATTAAATTATATATTATTTTATTAAATTATATTTAATAATAATCGTACTAAAATATGATTAAATTATTTATTTTATTTTTATTAAAATATATTTAATAATAATCTTATTAAAATTTAATAACAATAACAACAATCATCTATCTAAAAAATTCTACTAATAGTACTTTGATCATTTAAGCCTTTTTACGTGTGTTATTATAACATTTATTTCATTCAACAAATTATAAGAATACTATTACAACTCTATTCTATTTCATTAAACCAAACAATTGGAACTAATTACAACTCTATTACATTACATCTCTATTTCATTACAAACCTATTTCATTCGTCCCAGGCAAAATATGTTGTAAATGTCTCCCATATCCATTCAACATTATCATCAAAGAATGGGTATTCCCCCCTATGAGGGTGCACAATAGAATCATTATTTCAAATTATTTTCTCCATAATTTTATTCGAACCTATACGGAGTTAGGAGAAGGATTACCTAGTAATGTGATAGATGACGATGGACTGAATATCATAAATATTCATCCATCGAATACATAGGCTACTTGGAGGATGAAACTAGCAAATCAAATGTTCTACAAATGGTGTAACATCCTGAAATTGGGCCTAAGAGAATTGAGCCCAATGGTGAGCGTAGTAGCGTTTAAATTTTTTGAAGAACAAGAGATCGGCTTAAATGCAAGTTGGACCAATTAGATAAGTGAGTTTGGAAGGTTAGGGGGCTTCTATGAAGTCCCGGGTTCAAGTTAGGCCTTAGGAAAAATTCTGGTTTTAGGTGGAAAAAACCCTGGAGGTTGGCGGGTAGGCCTTAAGAATAAAATGTGGAGGAAAATGACACAAGTGGAGTGTGTGGTGTAGTGGCAAAGTGACGCCACTTAAGGATAAGGGAATGACGCCACAAGGAAGGAAGGAGGTCCAAGGTTCTAGTTGTAGCGTTTGCATTCCTTTTAGATTATTTTTATTAAATGAATTTAGACCTTGGACATAGAGTTATATTTAGTTGCACATGGTTTAAGACACAAAGAACCAGTTGGTAAAGTGGCTAGCGGCGTGGATTATGCTACAGGAGAGTCTAGGTTCGAATCTCATGAGAAGGAAGGGAGAATTTATTTTGCGGATTGGACGGTAAGAGTTTCAGTTGAATTTAAACTCTACTAACGGAGGGATCCCACATTAGAAAGATACAAAGAAGGAAGGTGAAGAGCTAGCTATATAAAGAGCATTCCAGGAGGAGAGTTATGATACCTTGGTGCGCGTTTGGGCACAGGAGCGGTCGCAGCGCGGATTAACACCAAACTCCTATCAGGTGTGTAACTCTCTCTACTCTAGTTGTAGAGCGGCAAATGTCGAAGTGCCGGTCACAGCAATAGTAGCCACACGAGTGTGCGAGCGCATGTATAGGGCTTCGACGCGATAGTTGAGGCTATCAGTAGTATTCTTGTGGGTTGGGGCTGCTTGGGCCGCGTTGGGCCGAAGTAGGCCCAATGGGCCCATAGGCCCAATAGAATAAATTGTATGATGATGTAGTATATAGTGAACTAGACTAGGTGGAACTTATATACGTGGCTAGATTTGTGTTAGGTGGGCCACACGAGCATGTGGGCCTGAATGGGCCGAAATCAAGTTTTAGGCCCAACAGTCCGGTAAAGACCAAAAATGGTAGTTGAGTCGCTCAAGGTGACACTGGGCCTTCAGACAGGCCATTCCAGGTACGAAATTACTGAAATACCTTTAGTGGGTAAATTACTAAAATACCCCTAAAAGGTAAATTACGGAAATGCCTTTGGTAGGTAAAATTACGGTTATACCCTTAGAGGTTGATTAGCATAATTATGTTATTTTTTGTCTATCTAATTATGATGGTAATTCATGTTATACTTATATTTGATATATGTCTAGCATACATGACATACTGCATACACGAATTATTATGTCATTTTGCATTGGTATGATGAGAGGAGGGGGAAGATGTGATATTTGTGACTTTGGGTCACTAGTGGTTTGGCACCACCAGTGGTTTGGTACCACATATATTTATCTTTGTGACTTGTCCCAGTGGTTCGACACCACGATTGGGTTGGCCCACATATTATATTTAAAGGGATCGTCACCGGTAGTTTGGTACTACAAAGTGGGTTGGCCCACATATGTTATTGTGACTTTGGGTCACGGTGGTTTAGCACCACCGGTGGTTTGGTACCAAATATGTTATTTGTGACTTTGGGTCACCAGTGGTTTGGCACCACCAATGGTTTGGTACCACATATGTTATTTGTGACTTTGGATCACCAGTGGTTTGGCACCACCAGTGGTTTGGTACCACACGGGGTAGAATCGGAAGTTTCGGATGGTTTGGTTTTGGGTTGCATGACATGCATATTTTCATATGAAATTGTGTAAGGGTTTAACACCCGTTGGATGGGGATTTACACACTAAGTCTCGATGACTCACCCTTAGTTAAATTTTGCGGTAATCATTAGATCATGGATTTGGGGTGAGGTGGACTCGTGGAGGCCATATATATCGTTTACTCGTAAATTCATTTCTTTTATTTGGACTTATTTTTATATGGGTTTTTGTTATGTAATAAGGCCTTGGGTATTTTACTTGGTTTCAGCTTTCAATTTGGTTACTGCTTATTATTAAATGATCAATTTGGGATTTTCCTAAAATGATAATAAACCGTTTCTTATTCAAAATTACTTAAACTCGATTTTTCACAACAACTATAAAAAATACGAGTTTTTTAACGAACGCACAATTTTTAGACATTCCTTTCATGTGACATGCCAGATCCGATCGTAATTTCTAGGCCGAGTTTAGGGTGTTACAATTATGGTATCAGAGCCATTTGTAACATCCTGAAATTGGGCCTAAGAGAATTGAGCCCAACGGGCCTTGAGCGTTGTAACGTTTAAATTTTTTAGAGAACAAGAGATCAGCTTAAATGCAAGTTGGACCAATTAGATAAGTGAGTTTGGAAGGATAAGGGGCTTCTATGAAGTCCTGGGTTCAAGTTAGGCCTTAGGAAAAAATTTAGTTTTAGGTGGAAAAAACCCTGGAGGTTGGCGGGTAGGCCTTAAGAATAAAATGTGGAGGAAAATGACACAAGTGGAGTGTGTGGTGTAGTGGCAAAGTGACGCCACTTAAGGACAAGAGAATGACGCCACAAGGAAGGAAGGAGGTCCAAGGTTCTAGTTGTAGCGTTTGCATTCCTTTTAGATTATTTTTATTAAATGAATTTAGACCTTGGCCATAGCGTTATATTTAGTTGCGCATGGTTTAAGACACAAAGAACTAGTTGGTAAAGTGGCTAGCTGCGTGGATTATGCTCTGAGGAAAGTGCAGGTTGAATCTCATGAGAAGCAAGGAGTATTTATTTTGTAGATTGGACGGTAAGAGTTTGATTGAATTTAAACTCTCTTGACGGAGGATCCCACATCGGAAAGATACAAAGAAGGAAGGTGAAGAGCTAGCTATATAAAGAGCATTCCGGAGGAGAGTTAAGATACCTCGGTGGGCGTTTGAGCACGGAGTGGTCGCAGTGTGATTTAACACCGACTCTATCGTGTGTAACTCTCTACTCTAGTTGTAGGCGGCAAATGTCGAAGTCTGGAGTCACGGCAATAGTAGCCACACGAGCATGCGAGTGCACGTATAGGACTTCGACGTGATAGTTGAGGCCATCAGTAGTATTCTTTTGGGTTGAGGCTGCTTGGGCCGCGATGGGTCGAAGTAGGCCCAATGGGCCCATAGGCCCAATAGAATAAATTGTATGATGATGTAGTATATAGTGAACTAGACTAGGTGGAACTTATAAACGTGGCTAGATTTGTGTTAGGTGGGCCACATGAGCGTGTGAGCCCGAATGGGCCGAAATCAGGTTTTAGGCCCAACAGTCCGGTAAAGACCGAAAATGGTAGTTGAGTTGCTCAAGGTGACACTGGGCCTTCAGAAAGGTAATTCTAGGTACGAAATCAATGAAATACCCTTAGTGGGTAAATTATCAAAATACCCCTGAAAGGTAAATTACGAAAATGCCTTTGGTAGGTAAAATTACGATTATACCCTTAGAGGTTGATTAGCATGATTATGTTATTTTTTGTCTATCTGATTATGATGGTAATTCATGTTATACTTATATTTGATATATGTCTAGCATACATGACATACTGCATACACGAATTATTATGTCATTTTGCATTGGTATGATGAGAGGAGGGGGAAGATGTGATATTTGTGACTTTGGGTCACTAGTGGTTTGGCACCACCAGTGGTTTGGTACCACATATATTTATCTTTGTGACTTGTCCCATTGGTTCAAGACCACGATGGGTTGGCCCCACATATTATATTTAAAGGGATCGTCACCAGTAGTTTGGTACTACAAAGTGGGTTGGCCCCACATATGTTATTTGTGACTTTGGGTCACCAGTGGTTTGGCACCACCAGTGGTTTGGTACCAAATATGTTATTTGTGACTTTGGGTCACCAGTGGTTTGGCACCACCAATGGTTTGGTACCACATATGTTATTTGTGACTTTGGATCACCAGTGGTTTGGCACCACAAGTGGTTTGGTACCACACGGGGTAGAATTGGAAGTTTCGGATGGTTTGGTTTTGGGTTGCATGACATGCATATTTTCATATGAAATTGTGTAAGGGTTTAACACCCGTTGGATGGGGATTTACACACTAAGTCTCGATGACTCACCCCTTAGTTAAATTTTGCAGGTAATCATTAGATCGCGAATTTGGGAGCTGAGGTGGACTCGTGGAGGCCATACATATGTTTACTCGTAAATTCATTTCTTTTATTTGGACTTATTTTTATATGGGTTTTTGTTATGTAATAAGGCCTTGGGTATTTTACTTGGTTTCAGCTTTCAATTTGGTTACTGCTTATTATTAAATGATCAATTTGGGATTTTCCTAAAATGATAATAAACCGTTTCTTATTCAAAATTACTTAAACTCGATTTTTCACAACAACTATAAAGAATACGAGTTTTTTAACGAACGCACAATTTTTAGACATTCCTTTCATGTGACATGCCAGATCCGATCGTAACGTCTAGGCCGAGTTTAGGGTGTTACAATTATGGTATCAGAGCCATTTGTAACATCCTAAAATTGGGCCTAAGAGAATTGAGCCCAACGGGCCTTGAGCGTTGTAGTGTTTAAATTTTTTGGAGAACAAGAGATCGGCTTAAATGCAAGTTAGACCAATTAGATAAGTGAGTTTGAAAGGTTAAGGGGCTTCTATGAAGTCCTGGGTTCAAGTTAGGCCTTAGGAAAAATTTTGATTTTAGGTGGAAAAAACCCTGGAGGTTGGCAGGTAGGCCTTAAGAATAAAATGTGGAGGAAAATGACACAAGTGGAGTGTGTGGTGTAGTGGCAAAGTGACGCCACTTAAGGACAAGAGAATGACGCCACAAGGAAGGAAGGAGGTCCAAGGTTCTAGTTGTAGCGTTTGCATTCCTTTTAGATTATTTTTATTAAATGAATTTAGACCTTGGCCATAGCGTTATATTTAGTTGCATGGTTTAAGACACAAAGAGCTAGTTGGTAAAGTGGCTAGTGTGTGGATTATGCTCTGAGAGTCTGGGTTGAATCTCATGAGAAGCAAGGGAGTATTTATTTTGGATTGACGGTAAGAGTTTCAGTTGAATTTAAACTCTACTGACGGAGGATCCCACATCGGAAAGATACAAAGAAGGAAGGTGAAGAGCTAGCTATATAAAGAGCATTCCAGGAGGAGAGTTAAGATACCTCGGTAGGCGTTTGGGCACAGGAGTGGTTGCAGCGCGGTTTAACACCAGACTCCTATCAGGTGTGTAACTCTCTCTACTCAAGTTGTAGAGCGGCAAATGCCGAAGTGCCGGTCACGGCAATAGTAGCCACACGAGCATGCGAGTGCACGTATAGGACTTCGACGTGATAGTTGAGGCCATCAGTAGTATTCTTTTGGGTTGGGGCTGCTTGGGCCGCGATGGGCCGAAGTAGGCCCAATGGGCCCATAGGCCCAATAGAATAAATTGTATGATGATGTAGTATATAGTGAACTAGACTAGGTGGAACTTATAAACGTGGCTAGATTTGTGTTAGGTGGGCCACATGAGCGTGTGAGCCCGAATGGGCTGAAATCAGGTTTTAGGCCCAACAGTCCGGTAAAGACCGAAAATGGTAGTTGAGTCGCTCAAGGTGACACTGGGCCTTCAGAAAGGTAATTCTAGGTACGAAATTACTGAAATACCCTTAGTGGGTAAATTACCAAAATACCCCTGAAAGGTAAATTACGAAAATACCTTTGGTAGGTAAAATTACGGTTATACCCTTAGAGGTTGATTAGCATGATTATGTTATTTTTTGTCTATCTGATTATGATGGTAATTCATCTTATAGTTATATTTGATATATGTCTAGCATACATGATATACTGCATACACGAATTATTATGTCATATTGCATGGGTATGATGAGAGGATGGGGAAGATGTGATATTTGTGACTTTGGATCACCAGTGGTTTGGCACCACCAGTGGTTTGGTACCACATATATTTATCTTTGTGACTTGTCCCAGTGGTTCAGCACCATAGTGGGTTGGCCCCACATATTATATTTAAAGGGATCGTCACCAGTAGTTTGGTACTACAAAGTGGGTTGGCCCCACATATGTTATTTGTGACTTTGGGTCACCAGTGGTTTGGCACCACTAGTGGTTTGGTACCACATATGTTATTTGTGACTTTGGGTCACCAAAGTGGTTTAGCACCACCAAATGGTTTGGTACCACATATGTTATTTGTGACTTTGGGTGCATAACATCTGAATAGGGCCTATGCATTTCAGTTTAATTGTATGAAATGACAAGTTTCAAGTACTATGAATAAATTTTTGATACTTTTGGAAATCTAGAAATGCATGAAAATGGAAAGGAAAATGGAAATGAAAATGAAGATAGAAATGAAAATGGAAATGGAAATGGAAATGAGCACTTTTGGAAACTTAGACATTTTGGAATGTGAACATTTTGGAAACCTAAGTAAATTAGGAAAGTGAACATTTTGGAAACCAAGCCAAAATAGGAAACTTGAACATTTTGGAAACTTGAGCATTTTGGAAACACGAACATTTTGGAAACTTGAACATTTTGGAAACACGAACATTTTGGAAACCTAAACATTTTGGAAACACCGAAAATCTGAGCCTGTGAAAATTTTAGGAAACTTAAAATGACCCGGAATGTCGAATTTGAGCCAAAGGGAACTTAGGGCCAAGTGACCCTAAAATATAAAGCACAAGAAATTTGACCCAACAATGGACTTGGAAATGTGGCCTGAAGATGCCACCAAAGGCCTTAGGAAATGGCCCAAATACAAGAGGCTTTTGGGCCTGAGTTTGAGACATCCAGGAAGCAAATAATGAAGGCCTTATTTTGCCTCCAAGGCCAAAAGGTGGGACGGCACAAGCTACTTGAAATTAGAGGAGTTTTACTTCGGTTAAAACTTGTTTAATTAAGTGTTAAGTAAAGGGATTTCTTTTAATAAAATAATTAAGGAGATAAAGGATGGATAAAATACTCTAATTTAATTAAAGTGATAATTAAATGTTAATATTATCACTTGTGGGGAGTGGTGGCCAAGTCAAGGACTCTTGGCATATCAATTTCGATTAAAGAGGAAAATCAAGGCCTTTCTCTCATCTTTCCTAGTGAGTGCCGAAATTTTCATAGCTTTCTTCTCCTCCCTTTTGCGAATTCTCCTTGAACAAAATACCATCTTCTTTTCTTCTCTTTTCTCCTCCGTTTCTACCATCAAGGCCAAATCCATCGATTCTAAGTAAAGGAGAAGTCGGTTAAAACATCAAAAGGGTAAGATCTAAGATCAATCAACTTCTATTCTTTTCTTTTACCAAAATTTGGATACTAACCCTCCTCATGTTCATGGCGAATAGCATAAGGGACTTTTCGGATTCGAAAACAAGGTAAGTACATCAATGTACATTCGGCTAAGAGATCCTTTCATAATCAAACATTAGATCTAATCTAACAAGTGATTTTGGCGAGAATTTGAAATAAAGATCAACCGGGATCGAGGTAAGAGAGTCTATACATTGGCCAAGGTTCATGGGGTTACCTAGATTAGATCCACAATTATTTGAAAGTGAAAACTAAATTTTGTGAAGTTTTAAGGTTGGTAGAACAACAAGTAAAGGAAAACGAAGTTTTCGGGATTTTGTAAACACCAAATCGGCAAGAAGGTGAGTTTCTTTTACAAATCCTACTAGGATTTGGTTTTGTCTAAAAGGGTTTATTAATGTGTTCTAATTGATGGGCGAATATAGGATTAATAGATCTAAAAATTAGATCGGATTCTCGAGATATCAAGGAACCTATTAAGCGAAAAAGGTGTGTACCCTTACTAACCTTCAATATTTCATATGGCTATATATGAATATGTATAAGAATGTGAATGTGGCTAAGTACCACAAATGTGGCAAAAGTACCTGTGCACGTTTCCTACTTGGATAGGATTGTGAAATATGTTATTTTATAACATGCGAATATATGTATATAAACATGAAATTAAGTAAGTTATGCATAATATATATATTTGGGGCATTCGGGATTTATGTGAAAGGGAAGAAGCGGTGTTGACTTGGTCTCACCTTGAAGGTGTTGACTTGGTCTCACCTGTGAAATATAGGTGTTGACTTGGTCTCACCAACGAAATCTGAGTGTTGACTTGGTCTCACCAACGAAGGTGTTGACTTGGTCTCACCAATGAAATATGTTGACTACGGTCACATTGCGAAATTTTGGTAACCGGTTACAATAGTGTCTAATGACACAACGATATGGGCGAATGCCTTTGATGGAGAGTAGCGGATGGAGGGTTGACTTAGTAGTCCCCACGGTGTGAATGGCGTGTACGGTGGTGTGTAGCGGATGGATCTTTAGGCTTGGGTTGGGTTGCATCATCATTTATCTTTATATGATTATGAATTTGATATGAACATGAATGCCCGATTTGTTGAATGTTAGTCTTGTGTGCACATTGAGTCATTGACTCACCCGTTGTGGGAACTATTTTCGTAATGAACAATGACGGACGGGACGGTAGACCTTGAGGTGGCCATGCATCAATTTGAAGATTTTATTTATTTTGGACTTTATTTCTTTTTAGTACATTTAATTTTATTATTGGGTTTTACTTGATGTAATAAGGCCATAAGGCCCAAGTTGGATTTCTTTATTTCTTTTTACTTTTAATTATTATGTTTACGGATTTTTATTAAGTAAAGATCAAGCAAATACATTTTAAAATAAAACCTAAATGTTTTGTCACTTTAAATAAATGGATTTTAATGTTGGATAAATTGGTTTTCAAAGACAAGCCCAACCCAAACCAATCTTTTTTTCAAAATCACACAAGTTTTTCTCTAAGTAACAAAAGAATTTTGAAACCGGTTTACTTGAGGAACATACCGGATCCGGTCCATTCTCGTGGTAGGGTGGGTGTTTCATTTGGTATCGAGCCCGTTTAAACTCTCTTTGTGGGCTCAGCCCAAACGCTTTCAAATGCGAGCCCAAATGATTTTCTTTGAAAAATAAGCGAGCTTTTGGCATGGCCCTAAGTCTCAAACCATGATCCACGGTAAGTACCCTAACTATATGTGTGATTACGTGATTTATATAAGGGTAGAAAAGGCATGGAACGAGAATAGAATGATAGGAATTTGAACCCTAGGATTAGTCTACTCAAACACAAATACATAAGACTTAATACACTAGACAAACTGTGATTAATTCACCGAGCTAGGGTGTGGTAAATGTTAGCGCATGTTCAGGAGTGGATTCAGAAGAGCTTGGTATTTAAGTAGTCCTAGTGACTCACCTCCTCTTTACTTGAATTCTACAGTGCGTAATAAACTGCTCACCCTAACCAAGTGGACTTAGTCACTGCCTAAACCAATAACTAAAACCGAAAGGGACTAGCAGTATTTTATGGAAACCCTAATTTTAAAATTTCTAAATTACCCTCTTGATTTGAAAAGAATATTTTTATAAATTTTCCTGAAATATTTCGATTTACAAACTTACTAAAATACCCCTAGTGGTAAAATTACAAAATGCCCTTGGATATAAAATGTCCAACTACTCAATAGTTTTGCCAAAATTTCATTTTGTTATAAATGTTCAAAACCCTAATTTGCAAACTATCGAGGAAAATACCACGATTTTGGAAAATTACAAAATTTCCTAACTCACCAAAATTACCAAAATGACCTCGATTTTCAAAATTTTGCAACTTCATCATTTTGGAAAATAAATTTCAAAAAGAACCTTCAAAATTTTGCAACTTCTGAAATATCCCTAATTTATTAAAATTATAAATTTACTCCGATTTATGAAAAAATTACCAAAATACCTCGAGGTCAAAAAATTACCGAAATAACCGGATTTTAAAATTTTTCCAAATTACCCTTAGACTTAAAATTTTCAAAATAATTTTGACAAAACACCAAGGAACGTTTTCTTCTAAAAAAATTATTACGAAAATACCTCAGAGGACAAATTACTAAAATACCCCGGGTAGTGGTAAAACAACAACAAAGGAAAAACTACAACGTTTCTCTAAATGAACTAAGGTTCATAATTGTTTGATGGATGTATGAATGGATGAAAAGGCGTGTGCATGTATGAATACGAAAGAACCACTCTAAACTCTTTTCATAAAATTTCTTCATGAGTAATAAAGTGAAACAAGTACTAATGTATAAAGCTTTTAAATCGATTAATTCATGACGTTAGAAAATGAGTTCTAAGGGATGTGAACTTAGAGATTGTGCCTAGAAAGTATGATGGTTCTATTAAGATCGAGTCTTGCAGCGTAAGCATAGTCAAGTGAGAAAGATTGTACGTTGTCGAAGAAGTAATTTCGAGGACGAAATTATTTTTAAGGAGGGTAGAACTCAGAACATCTGAATAGGGCCTATGCATTTCGGTTTAATTGTATGAAATGACAAGTTTCAAGTACTATGAATAAATTTTGATACTTTTGGAAATCTAGAAATGCATGAAAATGGAAAGGAAAATGGAAATGAAAATGAAGATAGAAATGAAAATGGAAATGGAAATGGAAATGAACACTTTTGGAAACTTAGACATTTTGGAAAGTGAACATTTTGGAAACCTAAGTAAATTAGGAAAGTGAACATTTTGGAAACCAAGCCAAAATAGGAAACTTGAACATTTTGGAAACTTGAGCATTTTGGAAACACGAACATTTTGGAAACTTGAACATTTTGGAAACACGAACATTTTGGAAACATGAACATTTTGGAAACCTAAACATTTTGGAAACCGGAAAATACTGAGCCCTGCTGAAAATTTTAGGAAACTTAAAAATGACCCCGGAATGTCAAATTTCAGAGCCCAAAAGGGAACTTAGGGCCAAGTGACCCTAAAAATATAAAGCACAAGAAATTTGACCCAACAACGGACTTGGAAATGTGGCCTGAAGATGCCACCAAAGGCCTTAGGAAATGGCCCAAATACAAGAGGCTTTTGGGCCTGAGTTTGAGACATCCAGGAAGCAAATAATGAAGGCCTTATTTTGCCTCCAAGGCCAAAAGGTGGGACGGCACAAGCTACTTGAAATTAGAGGAGTTTTACTTGGTTAAAACTTGTTTAATTAAGTGTTAAGTAAAGGATTTCTTTTAATAAAATAATTAAGGAGATAAAGGATGGATAAAATACTCTAATTTAATTAAAGTGATAATTAAATGTTAATATTATCACTTGTGGGGAGTGGTGGCCAAGTCAAGGACTCTTGGCATATCAATTTCGATTAAAGAGGAAAATCAAGGCCTTTCTCTCATCTTTCCTAGTGAGTGCCGAAATTTTCATAGCTTTCTTCTCCCTCCCTTTTGCCGAATTCTCCTTGAACAAAATACCATCTTCTTTCTTCTCTTTTCTCCTCCGTTTCTACCATCAAGGCCAAATCCTCGTCGATTCTAAGTAAAGGAGAAGTCGGTTAACATCAAAAAGGGTAAGATCTAAGATCAATCAACTTCTATTCTTTTCTTTTACCAAAATTTGGATACTAACCCTCCTCATGTTCATGGCGAATAGCATAAGGGACTTTTCGGGATTCGAAAACAAGGTGAGTACATCAATGTACATTCGGCTAAGAGATCCCTTTCATAATCAAACATTAGATCTAATCTAACAAGTGATTTCGGCAGGAATTTGAAATAAAGATCAACTTCGGGATCTGAGGTAAGAGAGTCTATACATTCGGCCAAGGTTCATGTGGTTACCTAGATTAGATCCACAATTATTAGAAAGCCGAAAACTAAATTTTGTGAAGTTTTAAGGTTGGCCGAACAACAAGTAAAGGAAAAACGAAGTTTTTCGGGATTTGTGTAAACACCAAATCGGCAAAGGTGAGTTTCTTTTACAAATCCTACTAGGATTTGGTTTTGTCTAAAAAGGGTTTATTAATGTGTTCTAATTGATGGGCCGAATATAGGGATTAATAGATCTAAAAATTAGATCGGGATTCTCGAGATATCAAGGAACCTATTAAGCGAAAAAGGTGTGTACCCTTACTAACCTTCAATATTTCATATGGCTATATATGAATATGTATAAGAATGTGAATGTGGCTAAGTACCACAAATGTGGCAAAAAGTACCCAGGTACGTTTCCTACTTCGGATAGGATTGTGAAATATGTTATTTTATAACATGCGAATATATGTATATAAACATGAAATTAAGTAAGTTATGCATAATATATATATTTGGGGCATTCGGATTTATGTGAAAGGGAAGAGCAGGTGTTGACTTTGGTCTCACCAACGAAGGTGTTGACTTGGTCTCACCAACTGAAATATAGGTGTTGACTTGGTCTCACCAACTAAATCTGGTGTTGACGGTCTCACCAACGAAGGTGTTGACTTTGGCCTCACCAACTAAATATGTTGACTACGGTCACATTCGAAATTTTGGTAACCGGTTACAATAGTGTCTAATGACACAACGTATATGGGTGAATGCCTTTGATGGAGAGTAGCGGATGGAGGGTTGACTTAGTAGTCCCTACGGTGTGAATGGCGGTACGGTGGTGTGTAGCGGATGGATCTTTAGGCTTGGGTTGGGTTGCATCATCATTTATCTTTATATGATTATGAATTTGATATGAACATGAATGCCCGATTTGTTGAATGTTAGTATTGTGTGCACATTGAGTCATTGACTCACCCCGCTGGGAACTATTTTCGTAATGAACAATGACGGACCGGGACTCAGAGACCTTGAGGTGGCCATGCACCAATTTGAAGATTTTATTTATTTTGGACTTTATTTCTTTTAGTACATTTAATTTTATTATTGGGTTTTACTTGATGTAATAAGGCCATAAGGCCCAAGTTGGATTTCTTTATTTCTTTTTACTTTTAATTATTATGTTTACGGATTTTTATTAAGTAAAGATCAAGCAAATACATTTTTAAAATAAAACCTAAATGTTTTGTCACTTTAAATAAATGGATTTTAATGTTGGATAAATTGGTTTTCAGCACAAGCCCAACCCAAACCAATCTTTTTTTCAAAATCACACAAGTTTTTCTCTAAGTAACAAAAGAATTTTGAAACCGGTTTACTTGAGGAACATACCGGGAAGAATCGAGTTTCGGATCGTTAGGTTTTGGGTTGCATGATCCGGTCCATTCTCGTAGGCATTAGGGTGTGGGTGTTTCAAGGTCACTAGTGGTTTGGCACCACCGGTGGGTTTGGTACCACACTATAAAGAATATGAGTTTTTAACGGGAAGAATCGAGAGTTTGGATCGTTAGTTTAGAAGGTTAAGGGCTTTATGAAGTCCCGGGTTCAAGTTAGGCCTTAGGAAAAATTTTGGTTTTAGGTGGAAAACACCCTTAAGGTTGGCGGGTAGGCCTTAAAAATAAAATGTGGAGGAAAATGACACAAGTGGAGTGTGTGGTGTAGTGGCAAAGTGGCGCCACTTAAGGACAAGGAATGACGCCACAAGGAAGGAAGGAGGTCCAAGGTTCTAGTTGTAGCGTTTGCATTCCTTTTAGATTATTTTTATTAAATGAATTTAGACCTTGGCCATAGCGTTATATTTAGTTGCGCATGGTTTAAGACACAAAGAGCTAGTGGGTAAAGTGGCTAGTCTGCGTGGATTATGCTGAGGAGAGTCAGGTTCGAATCTCATGAGAAGCGAGGAGTATTTATTTTATGGATTAGACGGTAAGAGTTTCAGCTTGAATTTAAACTCTCTCGACGGAGGATCCCACATCGGAAAGATACAAAGAAGGAAGGTGAAGAGCTAGCTATATAAAGAGCATTCCGGGAGGAGAGTTAAGGTACCTTGGTGGGCGTTTAGGCACGGGAGTGTGGCTACTGCGGTTTAACACCGCACTCTATCGTGTGTAACTCTCTACTCTAGTTGTAGAGCGGCAAATGCCGAAGTGCCGGTCACGGTAATAGTAGCCACACGAGCATGCGAGCGCACGTATAGGACTTCGACATGATAATTAAGGCCATCAATAGTATTCTTTTGGGTTAGGGCTGCTTGGGTCGCGATGGGCTGGAGTAGGCCCAATGGGCCCATAGGCTCAATAGAATAAATTGTATGATGATGTAGTATATAGTGAACTAGACTAGGTGGAACTTATATACGTGGTTAGATTTTTGTTAGGTGGGCCACACGAGCGTGTGAGCCCGAATGGGCTGAAATCAGGTTTTAGGCCCAACAGTCCGGTAAAGACCAAAATGGTAGTTGAGTCGCTCAAGGCGACACTGGGCCTTCGAAAAGGCCATTCCATGTACAAAATTACTGAAATACACTTAGTGAGTAAATTTCCAAAATACCCCTAAAAGGTAAATTACGGAAATGCCCTTGGTAGGTAAAATTACGGTTATACCCTTAGAGGTTGATTAGCATGATTATGTTGTTTTTTGTCTATCTGATTATGATGGTAATTCATGTTATACTTATATTTGATATATGTCTAGCATACATGACATACTGCATACACGAATTATTATGTCATTTTGCATGGGTATGATGAGAGGAGGGGGAAGATGTGATATTTGTGACTTTGGGTCACCAGTGGTTTGGCACTACCAAAGGGTTTGGTACCACATATATTTATCTTTGTGACTTGTCCCAGTGGTTCAAAGACCACAGAGGGTCGGCCCCACATATTATATTTAAAGAGATCGTCACCGATGAGTTTGGTACTACAAAGTGGGTTGGCCCACATATGTTATTGTGACTTTGGGTCACCAAGTGGTTTGGCACCACCGGTGGTTTGGTACCACATATGTTATTTGTGACTTTGGGTCACCAGTGGTTTGGCACCACCAATGGTTTGGTACCACACGGGGTAGAATCGGAAGTTTTGGATGGTTAGGTTTTGGGTTGCATGACATGCATATTTTCATATGAAATTGTGTAAGGGTTTAACACCCGTTGGATGGGGATTTACACACTGAGCCTCGATGACTCACTCCTTAGTTAAATTTTGCAGGTAATCATTAGATCGTGGATTTGGGGGCTGAGGAGGACTCGTGGAGGCCATACATATGTTTACTCGTAAATTCATTTCTTTTATTTGGACTTATTTTTATTTGGGTTTTTGTTATGTAATAAGGCCTTGGGTATTTTACTTGGTTTCAGCTTTCAATTTGGTTACTGCTTATTATTAAATGATCAATTTGGGATTTTCCTAAAATGATAATAAACCGTTTCTTATTCAAAATTACTTAAACTCGATTTTGCACAGCAACTATAAAGAATACGAGTTTTTTAATGAACGCACAATTTTTAGACATTCCTTTCATGTGACATGCCAGATCCGATCGTAACGTCTAGGCCGGGTTTGGGGTGTTACAATTATGGTATCAGAGCCATTTGTAACATCCTGAAATTGAGCCTAAGAGAATTGAGCCCAATGGGCCTTGAGCGTAGTAGCATTTAAATTTTTTGGAGAATAAGAGATCGGCTTAAATGCAAGTTGGACCAATTAGATAAGTGAGTTTGGAAGGTTAGGGGGCTTCTATGAAGTCCCGGGTTCAAGTTAGGCCTTAGTAAAAATTTTGGTTTTAGGTGGAAAACACCCTTGAGGTTGGCGAGTAGGCCTTAAGAATAAAATATGGAGGAAAATGACACAAGTGGAGTGTGTGGTTTAGTGGCAAAGTGACACCACTTAAGGACAAGGGAATGACGCTACAAGGAAGGAAGGAGGTCCAAGGTTCTAGTTGTAGCGTTTGCATTCCTTTTAGATTATTTTTATTAAATGGATTTAGACCTTGGCCATAGGGATATTTTTAGTTGTGCATGGTTTGAGACACAAAGAGCTAGTTGGTAAAGTGGCTTGCGGCGTGGATTATGCTACAAGAGAGTTTGGGTTCGAATCTCATGAGAAGCAAGGGAGTATTTATTTTGCGGATTGGACGGTAAGAGTTTCAGTTGAATTTAAACTCTACTGACGGAGGATCCCACATCGGAAAGATACAAAGAAGGAAGGTGAAGAGCTAGCTATATAAAGAGCATTCGGGAGGAGAGTTAAGATACCTTGGTGGGCGTTTGGGCACGGGAGTGGTCGCAGTGCGGTTTAACACCAGACTCCTATCCGATGTGTAACTCTCTCTACTCTAGTTGTAGAGCGGCAAATGCCGAAGTACCGGTCACGGCAATAGTAGCCACACGAGCATGCGAGCGCACGTATAGGACTTCGACATGATAGTTGAGGCCATCAATAGTATTCTTTTGGGTTAGGGCTGCTTGGGTCGCGATGGCCCGAAGTAGGCCCAATGGGCCCGTAGGCCCAATAAAATAAATTGTATGATAATGTAGTATATAGTGAACTAGACTAGGTGGAACTTATATACATGGCTAGATTTGTGTTAGGTGGGCCACACGAGCGTGTGGGCCTGAATGGGCCGAAATCAGGTTTTAGGCCCAACAGTTCGGTAAAGACCGAAAATGGTAGTTGAGTCGCTCAAGGCAACACTGAGCCTTCGAAAAGTCCATTCCAGGTACGAAATTACTAAAATACCCTTAGTGGGTAAATAACCAAAATACCCCTGAAAGGTAAATTACGGAAATGCCTTTGGTAGGTAAAATTACGGTTATACCCTTAGAGGTTGATTAGCATGATTATGTTGTTTTTGTCTATCCGATTATGATGGTAATTCATGTTATACTTATATTTGATATATGTAGCATACATGACATAACGCATACACGAATTATTATGTCATATTGCATGGGTATGATGAGAGGAGGGAAGATGTGATATTTGTGACTTTGGGTCACGGTGGTTTGGCACCACCGGTGGTTCTTGCACCACATATATTTATCTTTGTGACTTGTCCCGTTGGTTCAACACCACAGTGGGTTGGCCCCACATATTATATTTAAAGGGAGTAGTTTGGTACTACAAAGTGGGTTGGCCCCACATATGTTATTTGTGACTTTGGGTCACCAGTGGTTTGGCACCATCAGTGGTTTGGTACCACATATGTTATTTGTGACTTTGGGTCACCAGTGGTTTGGCACCACCAGTGGTTTGGTACCATAGGGGGAAGAATCGGGAGTTTCAGATGGTTAGGTTTTGGGTTGCATGACATGCATATTTTTATATGAAATTGGGTAAGGGTTTAACACCCGTTGGATGGGGATTTACACACTGTGTCTCGATGACTCACCCCTTAGTTAAATTTTGCAGGTAATCATTAGATCGTGGATTTGAGAGCTGAGATGGACTCGTGTAGGCCATACATATGTTTACTCGTAAATTCATTTCTTTTATTTGGACTTATTTTTATATGGGTTTTTGTTATGTAATAAGGCCTTGGGTATTTTACTTGGTTTCATCTTTCAATTTGGTTACTGCTTATTATTAAATGATCAATATGGGACTTTCCTAAAATGATAATAAATCGTTTCTTATTCAAAATTACTTAAACTCGATTTTTCACAACAACTATAAAAAATACGAGTTTTTTTAACGAACGCACAGTTTTTAGACATTCCTTTCATGTGACATGCCAGATCCAGTCGTAACGTCTAGGCCAAGTTTAGGGTGTTACAATTATGGTATCAGAGCCATTTGTAACATCCTGAAATTGGGCCTAAGAGAATTAAGCCCAATGGGCCTTGAGCGTTGTAGCGTTTAAATTTTTTAGAGAACAAGAGATCGACTTAAATGCAAGTTGGACCAGTTAGATAAGTGAGTTTGGAAGGTTAGGGGGCTTCTATGAAGTCCCGGGTTCAAGTTAGGCCTTAGTAAAAATTTTGGTTTTAGGTGGAAAACACCCTTGAGGTTGGCGGGTAGGCCTTAAAAATAAAATGTGGAGGAAAATGACACAAGTGGACTGTGTGGTGTAGTGGCAAAGTGACGCCACTTAAGGACAAGGGAATGACGCCACAAGGAAGGAAGAAGGTCCAAGGTTCTAGTTGTAGCGTTTGCATTCCTTTTAGATTATTTTTATTAAATGAATTTAGACCTTGGCCATAGCGTTATATTTAGTTGCGCATGGTTTAAGACACGAAGAGCTAGTGGGTAAAGTGGCTAGCTGTATGGATTATGCTACAGGAGAGTCTGGGTTCAAATCTCATGAGAAGCAAGGGAGTATTTATTTTGCGGATTGGACGGTAAGAGTTTCAGTTGAATTTAAACTCTACTGACGGAGGATCCCACATCGGAAAGATACAAAGAAGGAAGGTGAAGAGCTAGCTATATAAAGAGCATTCCAGGAGGAGAGTTAAGATACCTTGGTGGGTGTTTGGGCACAGGAGTGGTCGCTGCACGGTTTAACACCAGACTCCTATCAGGTGTGTAACTCTCTCTACTCTAGTTGTAGAGCGGCAAATGCCGAAGTGTCGGTCACGGCAATAGTAACCATACGAGCATGCGAGCGCATGTATAGGACTTCGACATAATAGTTGAGGCCATCAGTAGTATTCTTTTAGGTTAGGGCTGCTTGGGCCGCGATGGGCCGAAGTAGGCCCAATGGGCCCATAGGCCCAATAGAATAAATTGTATGATGATGTAGTATATAGTGAACTAGACTAGGTGGAACTTATATACGTGGCTAGATTTGTGTTAGGTGGGCCACACGAGCGTGTGGGCTGGAATGGGCCGAAATCAAGTTTTAGGCCCAACAGTCTGGTAAAGATCGAAAATGGTAGTTGAGTCGCTCAAGGCGACACTGGGCCTTCAGAAAGGCCATTCTAGGTACGAAATTACTGAAATACCCTTAGTGGGTAAATTACCAAAATACCCCTGAAAGGTAAATTACGAAAATACCTTTGGTAGGTAAAATTACGGTTATACCCTTAGAGGTTGATTAGTATGATTATGTTGTTTTTTGTCTATCTGATTATGATGGTAATTCATGTTATACTTATATTTGATATATGTCAAGCATACATGACATACTTCATACACGAATTATTATGTCATATTGCATGGGTATGATGAGAGAAGGGGGAAGATGTGATATTTGTGACTTTGGATCACCAGTGGTTTGGCACCACTAGTGGTTTGGTACCACATATATTTATCTTTGTGACTTGTCCCAGTGGTTCAGCACCACAGTGCGTTGGCCCCACATATTATATTTAAAGGGATCGTCACCAGTAGTTTGGTACTACAAAGTGGGTTGGCCCCACATATGTTATTTGTGACTTTGGGTCACCAGTGGTTTGGCACCACTAGTGGTTTGGTACCACATATGTTATTTGTGACTTTGGGTCACCAGTGGTTTGGCACCACCAGTGGTTTGGTACCACATATGTTATTTGTGAATTTGGGTCACTAGTGGTTTGGCACCACCAGTGGTTTGGTACCACACAGGGAAGAATCGGGACTTTCGGATGGTTAGGTTTTGGGTTGCATGACATACATATTTTCATATGAAATTGTGTAAGGGTTTAACACCGCTGGATGGGATTTACACACCGAGTCTCGATGACTCACCCTTAGTTAAATTTTGCGGTAATCATTAGATCATGGATTTGGGAGTGAGGTGGACTCGTGGAGGCCATACATATGTTTACTCGTAAATTCATTTCTTTTATTTGGACTTATTTTTATATGGGTTTTTGTTATGTAATAAGGCCTTGGGTATTTTCCTTGGTTTCAGCTTTCAATTTGGTTACTGCTTATTATTAAATGATCAATATGGGATTTTCCTAAAGTGATAATAAACCGTTTCTTATTCAAAATTACTTAAACTCGATTTTTCACAACAACTATAAAGAATATGAGTTTTTTTAACGAATGCACAGTTTTTAGACATTCCTTTCATGTGACATGCCAAATCCGGTTGTAACGTCTAGGCCGGGTTTGGGGTGTTACAAATGGCAAGCATCTAGAAATTTTTTAGGTTTATTAAAATATAGTAGAAGGTTAATTTGTTTATGTTATTTCATGTATCTAGTTTACAAAAATTTGGTGTTGTTTGAATTGTCTTTATGTATTGTATTGGACTTTTTGAATTACAACTTCAATTTATTTTCTTTTGATTCGTCGTGTGTTATAATTTTATAAACTTTAGATAAAGTTTGATTAAATTTTGGTAGTTGACCGGCGACGGATGGTGGTCGACGGCCTAAAACTTAAAACAAAAAGGATTGTAATTTTGGGGTTATAGAGAACGAGATATTTTTTTTGGAAGAGGAGACGTGAAAGTGAGGGAGTGAAAATGAAAGAATTCAAAAAAAATTATAAATTGGTGCTTATACCCATACAATAATATAATTCTTTTTTTCATATTTAAATATTCATAACTTTGGTAATCATTTAAATTTTCATATTCATTATGGTGAAGTGAGTGTTTGGTTAAGATTTAAGAATTCAAAGCTGGTAGTATTTTGTCTGCCATCTTTGGCACGTTTTCTCTCTTCCGCTCTTGGCACGTTTTTTAGGGTTTTTTTTAAGGTTTTTTTCTAGGTTTTACTAAAATTTTCTTGATCTTTTGCTCGTGAATCTCTGATTACAGTCTATGGTATGGGAAAGGTTTTGTCTCATATTGAGTAATGGAAAGGTGTATTGAAGATCTAAATCTGGAGGATGAGAAAGATGACGCGTTTTCTTTGCCGGAGGAATTAAGGGAACATCTGTCTGCATATAATTTATGTTTGGTGGGCTATTTTCTTATAGCTAGTGTCGTTCACTTTCCAGCCTGAGAAATACTTTGGCAAACATTTGGCATCCACTAGAAGGGGTGCAAATATCAGATCTGGGAGAAAGACGTTTCTTGTTCAAATTCTTTAACGAAATAGATATCTCTCGGGTAATCACAGGTGCTCCTTGGACTTTTAATAACCATCTTTTAATTTTCAAACGAGTTCAGGAGAATGAAGATCCAATGTTTATCCAGCTTGTGTATACAGATTGGTGGGTTCAAATTCATGATTTGCCTCATGGTGTTTTTAGAGAGACAATGGCAGTTCAGTTTGGAAATTTTATTAGTAGATTTTTAGAATATGATACGAAGCAGATTATTAATGAATATAGGAATTTTATACGTATTCGTGTGCAGATGGATGTGTGAAAACCTTTGAAAAGAAGGAAAAAAGTGATGATTGCTGAGTCAAAGTTCTTGTATGCAAATTTTAGGTATGAAAAATTAACATTGTTTTGCTTTTTATGTGGATGCTTAGGGCATGGTGAGAATTTTTGCCCGATAAGATTATGAATTGGAATACGGAAGGTAGAGTTTGGGTAGGATCTATCACTGAGGGCACCAACGAGGGGGGCTTCCACGCCGAATAGCATATGGTTGAAAGAGGAGGGAGATAGTGATCATTTTGGAAAGGCTCGGGGAGGAGAGCAAGATAGCCAAAACTCAATGCAATATAAAAGACGTGAACAATGGGGAGACATTAATAATACTCTTGGGATAAATTTGGAAGGCTACAAATCTATTGAGGTGTTACATGATAACCAGGAAGGGGAGAAATTTTGTCATGTAGAAGGAAAAAGGGTGGAACATAGGAAGGGTCAAATGATGGGATCAACGCATATTAACAGAGTTATCAAAAACGCGTCAGTGAGTAAGGGGATAACGAATGAAATAGAGCTGTCAAATATGGAATGTGATTTAGAGGACAATCCAATAAGTAATGAAGAGGGAAACAAAAGACAAAGCTCTGATTATTTAACCTTCAACGTTTCTAATGAACAAGATTCGATGGAAGTTTATGTTGGGCTTTTCGCCCACAATTATCAAGTATCGGCGGTTGCCTCGGGACAAGCCGACCGAGAGCAATGAAGATTCTTTATTGGAATGTTCATGGACTGGAGAGTCCGCGAGTAGTTAAAAGACTTCATGGAGACTAAATTGAACACTAATAGAATAGAAAGTGTTAGGAGACGATGTGGTTTTTTCAATGGTATTGACGTGGCCACTGAAGGTTCTCGTGGAGGATTAAGTTTAGGGTGGAATGGAGGACACTTAGTCAATTTGAAGTGTTTTTAAAAAAATCACATTGATGTGGAGATTCAAGAAGAAGAAAACCCTCGATGGCAGTTCACGAGCTTCTATGGGAATCCTGAGGTTAGGAACAAAGCAGAAACATGGGATCTACTTCGACATTTTGGGGGGAGTAACATGTTACCTTGGCTGGTTGGAGGTGATTTTAATGATATTCTTTTTGCTCATGAGAAAAAAGGAGGGAATCCAAGGGAAGAGCTAGAATGAAGCCGTTTCGTAGAATGTTAGAGGATTGTTCATTAGGTGATATCGATTTTTTGGGTACCTGGTTTACTTGGAAGAGAAGACGAACTCTGGAGTGGAATATTAGAGAAAGAATTGACAAAGGAGTTGCGACAAATTCTTGGATTCAAAATTTTCCAAATTATTCACTGAGGCATCTTCCACATTCCTTTTCAGATCATTATCCTTTGCTTATAGAAGCGGAGGTAGGAAGGAGAGGGAGAAACCTTAGTCGCTTTCACTTTGAATCTTGGTGGGTTCTTGAGGAAACGTGTGAGGAAGAAATATGGAAGCTCTGGGAAGAAAGCTCTGGACCATATCTTAATCGTATGAATTCTCTTACAAATGGATTGATAGTTTGGGGGAAAAAATTACAATTCAAACACAAGGGAGAGGTACAAAGGTTAAATAGAAGAATTGAATGGTGAAGAGAGCTCAGAAGGGACGTTAACGGAACTCATGGAGGTGAAACTTCATTTAAACATGGAAATGGACAAGGAGGAAAGATATTGGGAACAACGTGCAAGAGTTAATTGGTTACAAATGGGGGATAAGAACACTTCATTTTTTATAAGAGTGATTCACAAAGAAGGCGTATTAATCGAATTAGGGGTCTACAAAGAATTGATGGGTCTGTTGCGACAAATGAGAAAGAGATTGAGGAGATTGCTCGAAGATACTTTACTGATTTATTTGAATCAAGGGGAGTTGGTAATGTAACGTGCATTTTATCAGGAGTAAAATCATGCATATCAGAAAGTATGAATCAAAATTTGATGGCACCTTACACGGAGACGGATATTATTGAGGCATTGAAGGGAATGGGACCGACAAAGGCTGGCGATTTTGATGGTTTTCCGGTGATCTTTTATAAAAAATTTTGGCATATCTTTGGAAAGGATACTAGTGATTTTTGTTTGGAAGTGTTGATTTAGGGGAATTCACTAGATGAGATCAATAGAACTTTGGTGGTACTAATCCCGAAAACTGTGACTCCCTTAAATCTTAAGAATTTTTGACCTATAAGTCTATGTATAGTGATATATAAGATCATTGCAAATTCTGTCGCCAATCGGTTGCAAAAGGTGTTGGAAGAATGTATTGACGATGCTCAAAGCGCATTTATTCCTGGAAGACTTATTACTGACAATGTGCTACTAGCTTACGAGGTCCTTCATTCTCTTAAGAATAAAAGATTAGGTCGAAAAGGTTTTATGGCGTTAAATCTTGACATGAGTAAGGCCTATGATAGAGTGGAATGGCCTTTTATAAAAGGAGTAATGCCCAAGTTGGGTTTTGCCGAAAATTTTATTGAACTCATTATCCGCTGCCTTAATCCTGTCCGGTACTCTATTTTAATTAACGGGGAAGAAGGATCGATCTTTTGGTCCACGAGAGGTTTACATCAAGGAGATCCATTAAGCCCCTATTGTGGAGAAAGATTATTAGCACTAATGAGATTGGCTTGTCAAGGAAAAAAGATTAGTGGAGCAAAGGTGTGTAGAGCTTCTCCAACAATCACTCACCTTATGTTTGCAGATGACTGCATTCTATTTGGGGAAGCGTCGAATAGAGGAGTTAATGCATTCAAAGATATTTTCACGGAATATGAAGCATGTTCGGGGCAGTGTGTTAATTTCGAAAAATCGACGGTGTTCTTTAGCTCGAATGTAACAAACCAGGGTAGGAATTTGGTATTTCAGGTTCTTGGAGTTCAATGTTCGAATGATCCTGAGAAATATTTAGGACTCCCAAACATGGTGAGACGCAAAAGAAAACTGGCTTCCCAAGTGTTAAAAGACAGGTTGAAACAGAGAATTAACAGCTGGAGCATTAAGTATATCTCACAAGGAGGCAAGGAAGTTTTTATAAAAGCTATTTTGCAAGCTATTCCCACATATACAATGTCTTGTTTCCTTTTGCCAAAATTTTTGTGTTCAGAATTTGAAAATATAATAAGCTCATTTTGGTAGAACAAAAGAAATAGAAAGAGAGGAATGCATTGTTGTACTTGGAAAGCGTTAAGTGTATCTAAGGAAGTAGGCGGGATGGGCTTTCGTGACTTGAATTCTTTTAATATTGCTTTGCTGGCCAAACAGGGTTGGCATTTATTGCGAAATCCTAATTCGTTACTAGCGCGAACTTTGAAGGCAAAATATTACAAAGATTCAAAATTTTCTCAAATCAGAATTAGGTAATTTACCTTCTTTTACCTGGAAGAGCTTGTGGGCGGCAAAAGGTCTCCTTTTACAAGGGACTGGCTGGAAGATTAGAGATGGACAGAAGGTTTCTATTTGGGATGACAAATGAGTCCCTGGAAATGAAATGATCAGTGGTCAGAACTCAATCATTAATTTTAATCTAGAAAAATTTACAGATCTGTTTGAACCTAACACAAGGAAATGGAATGAGAACCTGGTCCTTAATACCTTTACAGTGAGGGATGCTGAGAGGATTTTATGTATTCCATTGTCCCAAAACCCACATGAAGACTTTGTTATCTGGCGAGAAGAACCAACTAGGGAGTATACAGTTCGAAGTGGACACAGAGTCCTTGCACAAAATGGACAGACTCAAATACAGGACAACTTCAAACAATTTTACAAACGATTGTGGAATCTAGATCTACCCTCTAAAATTAAGATTACAGTTTGGCGAAGCTCCTGCAACTATTTGCCTAATTATAGTAATCTATATTACAGACGCTTAATGGGATATGTCAATTGCCGAAGATGTAACAGCCCAATTTAAGGCCTAGTCAGAATAGTGGTGCAAGGCCACGAATCCAAGGTGAACTTATGAGCTTTTAAGGTTTATGTCATGTTTGCATGCTAGTGTGAAAGTTTCATGAATCAATTTTGTTAAATTGAGGTTGAATGATCCAAAAGGACTAAATTGCAAAAGTTGCAAAATATGAGTTTCTAGAAGCTTTTTGTATGAGATAGCTTTAGAATATCAATTAGAAGTCCTTAAGTAGCAATTTGCCCAAATTATAATTTTTGGACAAAATTGGACATGAGATAGTAAATTGTAAAAATTTAGAGAGAAGGGCATTTTGGTCACTTAATCAATTTAAATGATTAAAATGGGAAAAAGATGATAAAAATCTATTCATCTTCTTCCCCTTATTGCCTAAAATTTGAAGACTCCACAGCTAGGGTTCTTCATTTTTTTCAAGCTTGCTAATAAGTTTATTTTAGCCCCGTTTTTAATATTCTTCGTATTTTTAAAGTTCTCATATTATGAATTAGCTATTTTTAGCTATAAAATGAGCTAGGATGCATCTTCAAAAATTTACCCATGAATGACATGCATGTTAAATGATGTTTTATGGAAGTTTATGAGAGTTTGATGTTAGATTAACATCTTTTGCTAAGTGAATTTCATGAAAAATGATAGATGGACTAATTTGTAATAGTTATGAAAATTGGTCATACATACTAGAAATAGTGAGAACTGGTGATTGTTATAGTAGAGAAAATGAATCAGCTAAGCATGAAGTTTAAGAAAGTTTAATGAGAATTATTTTACGAGCCTTTGGGCCAAAGTGCAAATATGAGAAATTATAGGGGCAAAATAATAATTTTTCCAAAGTATGAGTAATGAGTCAATTTAGTCAATGTGATTATTAAATGATCTATTTATGATTATAGATCAAGAAAAATAAAGCCCGGATCGAAACCGAGGCAAGAACAAAGTCGAGGACTAAATTGCAAATCTACATACATTTTGTATATTGAGGTAAGTTTGTATGATTTCTAAGCTTTATGATTTCTATTATTGAATTGCTTGGTATAATGTACATTATTCTCATGTAATGCTTATTGTTTTGTTAAACAAAGAAATCAATGAGATTAAGTATGAGCAAGTCTCGATTAAAGATGAATTTCCCAAGATACTCGATCTACCACATGAGATAAGAAAGTCCGTATAAGATCAAGCCAAGGCATGGCATCAGAAATCAAGCAAGTTATCATGTAAGTCCAAGGCAAGCTTGGCATTGAACAAGTTATCATGTAAGTCCAATGCAAGCTTGGCATTGAACAAGTTATCATGTAAGTCCAAGGCAAGCTTGGCACTGAAAAGCTATCAAGAGAAAGAAATCCCATGTAAGCCCAAGCCAAGGCATGACATTGGTGAGAACAAGAAAGACTTCATATAAGTCCATGTCAAGACATGGCCTTGAAACCAAGATGAGATATTCCATGTAAGACCGTATCCAGGATATGGCTTTGGCATCAAGATATGGGATGAGATTTAGTATCCCGGTTATTCGCAGAAATTCATCAGCAAATGAGTAAAGTTAAAATGAGTTAACAAGAAAGCTAGGTAAGCAAAGCTATTACCAAGTTGAAATTGAGTATCATTTATGTTATGAATGATGAATTAGAGATCATGATTATTATGTTAAAGTATGTTGATCAATGTGATCAAGTGATACAGGTATCATGTTTACCTTACAAGTATGAGAATAGTAAGTATCATGAGACATGTAAGAATCAGTATGAGTAAGTAAACTCTATAGCTGAAATTTATGATACCATTGTTATGTTAAGTGGTTTATATTAAGCAAGTTTATTAATATGTGTTTTACATGCAAACTTACTAAGCTAAATGCTTACGCCTTTAATTATTTCTTTCTATGTAATCTCGCCAAGCTAACTTGTGGATCGTTGGAGTCGGAGCTCGTAGCACACTATCAATCTCTATTTTGGTATAGCCAAGTTATTTTACTAAGTGTGGCATGTATAGGAAGCATTCAGTTTGAGAATCTATTTAAAGAAGGGTCATTTTATAGATTATCAAGTTTATTATTCTTTTGTATATGGCAAAGTGATTGGCCAAAATTAACTAAATATGTCTGTTTATGGAGATCAATGAAGTATGTAGTAATGCTATGAAAAATGTATTGAATTGAACATGAGTTTGGTCTTGATTTCAGGGTGGCAATAGGCTTGGTAAATAGCCTCTAAGTGCCCACACGGTTAGACACACTGGGCGTGTTTCTAGGCCGTGCGTACCCTGCACCTTAGTGCTTTAAATCAGAATAGGCCACGGGCAAATCCCACAGTCATTTGTTTAGGCCGTGTGTGATACGAGGTCAGAACATGGGCTTGTGCCCCAAACCGTGTGAATAAGTTAGAATATCAAGGTATAGCACACGGTTTACATCTACGGGCGTGTCAAGGCCATGTGTAATTAGTCAGTGTCGACCACAGGTGGAAGACATGGGCATGTGTTAGGGGTACACGGGCGTGTCCCAAGTCACATGGGCGTATGACCCCTGTTTTAAGGAAAAGTTTTCATTTGAGTTTCAAAAGTTTCCAAATACGTGTTTAAGGCTTCGTAGGCTCATAAAATGTATGGTTAGACTAAGAAAGAGAAGTTTTTAATTCGGAACAAAATTTTATAGCCTGTAAGTACATGTTTTAAGTGAGTTCAAGCATGGTAATGTCTCTTATCCAGTCTTAGCATCAGACTCAAGTATGGGGTGTTACAAAAGATGCCATATAGAAGCGGAGACGATAGAGCACTTATTTAGGAACTGTCCTGTTACAAAAGAAACATGGGAAAGTTTAGATATTGTTGGGCTTGATTCAGAAGAAAATATGGAGTTCACTGAATGGTTACGAAAATTCTTTGAAGTTAATTCACTAGGCATGTGCAGAAAATTTGTATGTGCATTATGGGGGATTTGGACTTTCAGAAACAAACTCATTCATGAGGAGGAAATAAAAAAAGGGATCCAAATTGTAGATCTCGTTTCAAACTATTTAAAGGAAATTGACGGGTAAAGCAGATCTTACCTGGTAGAAGAGTCAACACGAACAGATGGAAAGCTCCTGCTGAGATGTGTTGGAGGATTAATTTTGATGCGGCTTTTAACAGACAAAGAAATGAATCGTGCTCTAGATTAGTGATTAGAAATGAAAAAGCAGAAGTTTTGTGTTCAAAGACTATTATAAATAGGAATATACCGTCAGTGTTTGTAGCCGAGGCGTTAGCATGTTATCAGGCCATTGATCTAGGATTCTAACTTGGTCTACGGGATGTGAAAATAGAGGGAGATGCTAGGACGGTGATCAGGAAACAGCAAGGAAAAAAAGAAGATAGATCGAAAATTGCGGCGTATATCAAAGATTCAAAGGAAATGGCTCTACAGTTCAGATATTGTGTTTTTCTGTTTCTAAATAGGGAAGCAAATAAGGTTGTGCATAAAATAGCTTCTAAGGGATTAAAAAGGAAGGAAAATACTTATCTGCCACAAAGGGTTCCAACTGGCGCTGAATCGGCGGTGATGGAAGATCGTAGATGGACGGAAAATGAGCAGGAGACAAGAAGGAGAAGCTGTTAAAGGAGAAGATGAAAGGTTTTAGAGAGGGTTCTGATGGTGTTTGGGGGTTTTCTGTTGACAAGGATAAGGATTTTTCGAGAAGAGCCTTTGGTTTTCAGAGGTGGTTTTCGTTTTGGAAATGATGGAAGCCATTAAATGTGATTCTGATAACTTCACCAACACTTTTGTGAGTTTCAAGATGGGGTTTAACGTTGACAACAGCTAGGACGCAGTCCCTATAGCTTCCCATCATTATCTGATGCTGGTTTTCATGGGTACTGAGCCGAATTTTTCTGTTTTGTTTTGCTTGTCTTTTGTTTTCGTTTCTATTGTTATTTTGGTCTTGGGCTTAGTATGCTTATTTTCGTTTAGTTGTTTTTATTTTCGTTCTATGGTTTTACTGTTTTCTGACTTTGGGTTGGCCTATATTTATGAAAGTCCAAGATTTTATCAAAAAAATTCATATTCATTTATGCAATAATAAATTAAAAATATTATTTTATAGAAATTAAATAATTTTAAGATATGATTTATTTTAAAATTGTAGATATATTATTAAATTGTTTTAAAAATAAATAATATATATAGTTATTTTAAAATATTTTATTAATTTTAAAAAAATTGTATAAATCATTGTTAATTGTTTAGTTACAAGGGTTTAAAAATTATTTTGCACTTATTACTAAATTATTGTATAATATCATTCTTATCAACCAAATAATAGTTTATTATTTTTCTATTATATTCAATCAATCAAACATTTTTTTTATTCCATTCCAACAAACCAAACATACTATAAATTTTTAATCTAAAAAATCTAAAAACTTGTTTGAAAACTCATTAAAAATTTAATCAATTAAAAATTAATATTTTCAATAATTAATTTAATTATTTAAACAATTTGGTAATCGATAATAATAACAATAATAATAATAATAATAATAATAAAAATAGATTTTGTTTTATAAAAATGCGGAAAATGATAAGTAGATAAGAACTTTTTCAATTATTTTTATTTTATTTAATTTCTTGTAATATTGTCCTTTAAATATTTTATCTTTAAAATTATAAAAATTACATTTCTCGGATCATCTATTTATACTCTATACTTAAATAATATATCAAACTTATTTTATAATTTAAATTCAAAACTTAATTTTATAATTTGTAAAATGGTTAAATCACATTTTCAGGCTTGAACTTGACAACTCTTCTCATATTAAGGTTTGAATTTTTTTTGTCTAAGTTAGGCCCTGAATTTAGAAAATATTCTCACATCGAGACTTGAACTTTTTCTTTATCTAAGTTAGTCCTTAAAAACCCTAAAGTTTAAGCCCTAATATGGAAACAATTGCCAAGTTCAAATTCCAATATAAAAATAATTGTCAAGTTCAATGCTTAACTTAAACAAAAAAAAGTTTAGGTCCAACATAAAAGAATTTGTCAAGTCCAAACCCCAATATGAGAACAATTGCCAAATTTAATACTCAACATCTAATTCGATAAAACTCCACCATACATTTCTCGGCATCTAAATACACATTGTGATCAAGTTGAAAACACTCACATCCATCTCTCCTTTGCAAAGTCGTCATCCATTCAAGTTCATCTCTTACTCAGCCGTCCAAAGACTTTAAGGGTGTGTTCTCCATTGCTTTTGGGATGAACTTTTTAACAAAAAAGTGTTTTTATCTGAAAATCAATGAAGAATAAATATCAGTGGAGCAAATTTAAGCACTTTTTTGAAGTGCTTTTTTACAGATGGAGAAGCAAAAATTTTTTAGCTTTTCTCCAGCGAAAAGCACTTTTGGCTGGTATTTTGACTTTTTAACCTTACACTTTTTCTCCTTCACAATCTTATCCCAAAATATTAAAATATTAAAATATTAAATATTAAAATATTAACAATAAGTTATAATAAATTATTTTTTTATATTTTTGTTAAAATATTATAATACTAACTAATTTAAATATTATTTAAATATATATTTGTTACTTTATAATATTATGTCTAAAATAGATATTTTATTTTCAAAAGATTTTTGACAAAGCAATACTAAACACTCAAATTTTTAAAAGTACTTTTCAAAAACATTTCCAAACTCGCCTTAAGATAGTAACTGGTTCCTTTGGTGCTCGCATATATCATTCATTGGCATTGCTTTTGTCAAAGCAGAAACAACCAAGTGAAAAACAAAACTCATGGTTTTATATATATATTCTTTCTAAATTTTTGTTTAATTTTTTCTTTATCTTCACTTGCTACGCAAAGCTTGTAATTTCTTCTTCTATTTTCTTTTAAAAGTTTATTTGTTCAGACATCTTGGATTTCTATTCAGCTGGTGCATAGTAGAACCTAGCCTCCCAAGTGTTATTTATCATATTTTTGCATTAATTTTCCTCTTTCAGTAGCACATTCGGTTTGGCTTCCCATCCGTCTCCCATCATTTATGTCCATATTCATTTAAGACGATTTTGTACATTATATAAAGTTAAAAAATATTTAAAAAAATTCTTTAAAAATTGATATATGTTTCGATGTTTTAATTCTATACTATAGGTACCTTTTAGGATTTATAAAAATAAAACAATTATAAAATAAATATAAATAATTTTAAGTCTATTACTCGTATGTGTAAAGGTGCCTTTTTAAATGTATAGATATATCTAACTATTTAAAACTTTTAGATTATAAAATTATTGATACACCTTTTAATTGGATATATTCGTACATTTAAAAAAGCTTTATACATACAATTAATAAAATTAAAATTATTTGTATTTATTTTATAAAATATTTTTATTTTGTATTCATCCTAAAAGGTACCAATAGTGTTAAAAATTAATACGCATATCAATTTTTAAAATAAAATTAATTTTAATATTTTTAAACTTTATATAGTTTAGAAAATCGTCTTGAATGTATATGGACAACTCTGTGTCTAGAGTCATTCTGAACTTCACTTTTAAATTAATTTTTATTAATTTTAATTTTTGAAATTTATTTAATATTTTTATGAATTTTAATAATGTTTTAAAATTTTATTATTTTTATAAAATATATTTACTATTATTCTTTAAATTAAGCTTTGAAATGAATGAACCCGAACAATTCTAGTAGAAAAATTAAATATTCCTTTTAATTTTTTTATTTTTTCAAAAAATTTGATTTTTTGCTAACATGAGATTTGATGTGGCACTTCAACAATTTTTGTTGACATGAAGCACTAGACCAGTGTCGTTAACGATCATACCAACACCGTAACGATCAACGTTGGTCGAATGGCTTATTTGGCCTGTTTTGTTAGTTCAAAGGCTCAATTGGGTGCAAAAAGTCAATAGGGGCTTAATTTGTTTTTTTTTTTTAAGTTCGAGGGATTTTTATACCATTATTTTAAATATTTTTATAATGAATTTCAAATAGAAATAAAATTAAAAGTAATACTATATACTAAATTGAAGAAATAAGACAATTATGTGAAAACATTTTAAAGGAAATAAAGTTATAAGTACCTCAATTAGAATTTTTTTCCAACTAAAAAATATCTAAAAATCGACAAACAAAACCAAACCGAATCAAAATTTTTCGGTTCAGTTTATTCGCTTATGCTCCCAAAGTCGGTTCAATTTATTCAGTTTACATGGATAATTCAGTTTATTCTATTTTTGGTATAACAAAATTGAATTGACCGAACTGACAGAATGTTCACCCTCAAGCCTTGGCATGAAGGAACTTGAAATTGCCCCTACCACTTGATTTCACCCCTCTTGATGATCTCATAATCATCAACACTCACCCGTGGCCACGTTTACTTTTCATCAACCATGTAAGGCCAATGAGAGAATATCATTTCCCCATGTCCCGGGCTATGAATTTCACTGTTGTGAACGACGTTACATACTCAAGAATTCGTATACCCAATAAACAAGCTTTCAGTTCCTTGTCTATTTGAACTCAGGATTTTACTTATGTAACGTCTTTAACCTGACCCGATTCATCGGGTTCAGATATCAGGTGTTACTACACAATATACTTAATGAAATTCGAAATAGTAGACAAACACTCTTTACTTCAAACCTTATTCTTATCAGTTCTTTTAAAGACTTAATTTTAAATAAACAAAAGTAAGTATTTAGAATTGAATTATTGCATCACACTTAGTACAACACATAAATTTACTAAAGACAGACTCTTAGGACGTAACCCTACAATACGCCACTTTTCCACTGTATGCATGATAACCTGCTTTGTCGTTACCTTAGCGACTCTTGGCATAGTCCTTCTTAGCGCATTCTCTTACCACATCACTTGAAACAATAACAAGCATTGTAAGCTCAAGAGAGCTTAGTGAGAGTTAATACAAAATACCTTGGTAGGTAATATTTGAAGAACATCTGTATGCCAACTACCCTTTTTAACCACTTATTTCTGTTTGGGAGAATACTATTGCAGTTTCAGGCTTACACTTACATACCAACTACTATATTTTTAATAGTATCTATTCTCTCTTAAATACCTAACTAACTTAAAATCCTTCCAGGCATTACCTTAATCTCTTCTGTTTCTTAAAACCATACAAGTACTTTTCAAAGAATATCTCTTCAGAACCTGCTACATACAAACCATCTCTTCATACATACATTGATTCCAGAATGGTTGATCACAGATATTGTTCACTGGTTGATACATACACATTTGACGGATACTCACACAGATTAAAATACTATAAGCTTACTAGTCAAATCATATTCTCATTTGATAACATACAAGATCACATTGATAATGAATTTTATATATATATATATATATATATATCATCCAAATGAATTTCACACAATTTTATTTCAGAACCCTAGATACTTAGAAATACAATGACTCAGATTCTATAAGATTTCAGAAGAATACATGATACTGTTCAGATATGGCAAATACCAGATAACTCTGATTTGACCCTGCATGGGACAAACAAACTTAGACTAAGAGATACTTATCTCATTCACAACTACAAATACGCCCAAATTCCAAACTAACAGGTTATTATGGCGAATACCCTTTCTGAACATACAGATACACACTTCTTTTCAAGAAATTCCCTTAAATTTCACTACACCAAAACAGACTTTTAGCGGCGTTTTTAGTGGCGTTTTAAAGAAAAACGCCGCAAATATTATACATTAGTGGCGTTTGAAGGAAAACGCCAAAAAAACAATAAGCGGCGTTTATTAGCAAAAGCCGCTAAAAGGATATATTATGGCGTTTATTTATAAAACGCTTAAAGTCGAGCTTTAAGCGCTTTTGGGAAAACGCTAAAAATCGAGCTTTAGCGACGCTTTTTGGGAAAACGCTAAAAGTCTGAGCTTTAATGCTTTTGGGAAAACGCTAAAGTCTGAGCTTTAAGCGCTTTTGGAAAATGCCGCTAAAGTCGAGCTTTTAGCGGCTTTTGGGAAAACGCCGCTAAAGTTGAGCTTTAGCGCTTTTGGGAAAACGCCGCTAAAAGTTGAGTTTTAAGGCGCTTTGGGAAAAACATTAAAGTTGAGCTTTAGCTTTTTCACAAACGCTAAAAGTTTTTCATATTTTTCTTTTTCTCGCTTTGAATTATATTTTATTTTGATACATTCACTTATAAGCTATGAGAAAGTTTCATTTTAGTTACTTAATTATGAAAAGTTACAAATTGTTAACTAAACAATATAGAAGTTTTCATTTAAGTTATAAATTAAGCTATTAAAATTGATTTAGGGTTTAATGTTTAGTATATTAATTTCATGGTTTAGGGTTTGTTATTTTGGTGTATGGGTTTAGTGTTTTAAAGTTTGTTGTTTGGGTTTATTGTATAGTGTTTAATATGTTAGTGTTCTTGATATTAAGGTTTAAGTGTTAGTGGTTAAGGGTTAAGATTTAGGTTAGGGTTGGGGTTTAGAATGAAATATTTCATTAAAATGAAAAACAATAATTTGTTATGAAAGTATGAGAGATAGTTTTGATATTAAAAGTAATGAGTTTAGAATGAAAGTAAAAACATAGAAAAATATTTGTTAAAATGAAAAAATTATTAAATAATTTCTTATATAATCGTAATGTAGATAGTTTTGATATTAAAATATTGAATTAATTCTCATGATAATTTAGGATTTATGGTTTAATTTAGGTATATAGTTTATGGATTAATCTTTATAGTTTAGGGTTTGGGTTTTATGTTTTAGGGTTTAGGTTTAGGATTTAAGATTAAGGGTTAGGTTAGGGTTTAGGCTAAATTTATAGTTTAGTTTTTATTATTTTAGAGTTATGGGATTTTGGCGAATAATAAAGTTAGAGTCTTATTGTTTAGGGATTTAAGTATTAGGATTTTAATAAAATAGATAAAAATCATATTATTTTAGGGTTTGATAAGCAATTAGATTAATTTTTAATTACTTTCGCAATGTAATATATATATATATATATATATATATGAGTTAAGATGTATAATTTAGAGTTTTAGTATTTAGGTATGAGAAATTAAATTATAAAATCAGACAAATTAAACATTTTGTTAGAAATAAAACAAAATTAATTTAAGGAATCTAATTAATAATTAAACTAAAAAATTATTAATATTGAAGGTATTAGCGGCGTTTTCAAAACGCCTAAACACATTACTAAACAAAATGACGTTGTTTATGTGAGGCTTTAGCGCTAGATATAAAAACGCCATAAATGAGTATTATTAGTGGCGTTTATTTTGAAAAACGTAAAAAATAAAGATATAGTGGCGCTTAAGTTAAAACGCAAAAAATAAGTTTCCCAAACCTAAGTCCCAAATTTTCCTATCGGTTACCCAAAATCCCCAACTCGGTTTCCCCCACCGATCGAAGAAAAAAGGAAACACAGACAAATCAATTAAAGAATGGAAGAAAGCCTTTCAAACTTGTTGAATTTGAAAGATAGAAGAAAAAAATGTATCATCCAACCAGAGGCGGCGTTCGTGGTGGCAGAGATTGTAAGTTTCCTCCTCGTCCTTGCCACTTAGGGCCTGGAACTTAGTTCCTTCCGATTCAAAACTGGATCGCTTTGAAGTTAGAGCCACGGCGGCGGAGAGTGCAGGTGAAGGCGAGAAGTCAGGGAGCCTGGTCAAGACATTGGAGCTTGGATTGTTGTTTGGTTTGTGACCACAAATTTGGGTCTTAATCTTTTGAATCTCAGACGGTTTCCACTTTACAACCAACCAAGCATTTAAAATCCCTTTACAAAGCTGCGTTTTTGAAGGTTAGCCCAAGCTTATGCAATAAAAAGATTCTGTTTTTGTTTCCATTTCTGCACTTTGTTTCGGTTTTTGGTGTCCTATTTTTTTAAGATTGTTGTTTCTCATCTGTTTTGTCGGTGATGTTTTTTCTTTTGGTTATTGCTTTTACATTTTCAATCTAAATCTTTGTGTTTTCTCATTTTTTTATTTTTGCATTTGAAGTGGAGAGGCCATTGTGAACTTGGTTTCCTTTAAAATGTGATCTCATCCGATTACACTAACAATCTTTCTAGCTTTCGGGTTTTCTATTTGGTTCTTTGAGAAAATGTATGATGAAAAGAAAAGAAAATTTTCGATTTTCCTCGAGTTGTATTAGTACTTGACTTGGTCAACGTGAATTCTAAAAAATAAATTGTCCTTACAATTCTTGGTGACAATAGACAATTAATAATTTAGTGTCATGCCATAAAAGAAGTTATCTAATCGATGATTAGTTGTCATCTAGTGTTTCATATCTCTATACGATGACTCACCATGAAGAATCACCTTGAATCATTACACTTTCAAGCTCACCGTCAAGATCGCATCGATTTAGATGGTGCACTCAAGGAGTGCATGCGGCAAATCCGAATCAAGGAAGAACATGAGCGAAGGTGCAAGACGTGGTGGTGAGCAAAAACAAGCAATGTGAAAAGATTAAACTCGAGTTTGAAGCTAGGATTGCTAATTTAGACCAAGAGCTCCTTAAGTTTGAAGTCGACAATGCCGCGATTACGAGGTCTTTGCAAGAACGTTCTAACATCTTTGGTTAAGATTAGCGAAGAGAAATCACGAAATGAGGTGAGGTCGAGCTTCTAAAGGGTAATATTGAATCGCGCGAAAGGGAAATCAATACCTTGAAGTATGAAACCCATGTAGTGTCGAAGAGCTCAAATTCAGAACGAAGAAAAGAACATGAATATGAGGTCTGTGAAGTGGCTAACAAGCAGCATATGGAGGGTGTTAAAAAGATAGCAAAGCTCAAGCGAATGCCAAAGATTACGTGGTCTTGTGAGGAAAAAGTTGCCCGGTCCCATTGTACTCGCTCAAATGAAGCTAGAGGTCGAGAGTTTAGGACGGGATTATGGAGATACACGATTAAAGAGGTCTCCGTCCGCCTTCTACTCCACACTTGCTTACCGTGAGTGAATTTTCACCGACAATGTTCGAAATTCCAAAAGAGAACGAGTTTCTCACGAACGTTTATTGGCAATGGAAGAAGAAACGAAGATGTTGAAAGAAGCGTTAGCAAACGTAATGATGAGCTACAAGCTTCAAGAAGTCTCTCGCTAAGACGTCAAGCAAGCTTTGAGTTTAGAAGCACAACTTGCCCAAGTCCCTCAAAAGCAGAAGTTTACTCGAGTCAAAATGCTAGTACTCCGCCGAGCGTTACTTCCGTATCCGAAGAGGTATGCTATCAATAGGGGTAATCATATCTTTCTAATTTTTTGCATTATATGTATTCTCACATTTCAAATCTCTTTACCAGTAAATTATGTCGGTAGCTTATTTGGTAAACTGGAGAAAGTTGATGAGAATACCGATAAAAGAAGCTTTTGTCTTTGCGTTTGTAAGGATATTTTTCATACCATTTTTCTTTGTGACTATTAATAAATTTCATCATCAAATCTTAACAATTGATGCCATCTTACGGAATAAACTTAATTGAACCTCATCATTCAAGTATGCTAATTTTAACCGAGTTAGGATATAGTAAAGTTTGCTATATCCCGCTTGGGACAAGATCAGAGACCATTTTAACTTAGGAAAAGAAAATTTTTAACTAAGATTAAGAAACTTTTGCCATATCCTTTTCAGGTCCAATGTACAGTTTGGGGTTGTTTAGTTAATAATCTTTCTCGCCCTTGCCTCGTGCATTTCATGTGAGCATATCCCGTTGAATGGCCTAGGATTGTATCATTGCTAGAAATCAATGATTACTAATTGTTGTAGTTAGAACTATGAAAACGTGACATACATTCACTTCATTATATAAATTTGGTAAAATGAACTTTATAGGTAGGTGGGTAGCAAACATGCATTATTAAACCATATGTTAGCTTGCCTTTTAAGTTGGAATTCATTTTGATACACTAGCAAAGGAGCCACATGTGTAATTCTTTTTAAATATGTATGACTGTTAACTCCACTTGTGGAATCTAAGTTTAATAACTTCCTCCAGATTTTGGGTGTTTATTGCAACACAAGTGATTATATCCTATTTCAATCATAACAAAAGCCTCTAAGGTCCTGTTTGAAATTCGCTTGCTTGGCTCCTTTGTTTGTCTTGTCACTTGTTAGATACCGCTTTTCCATGCCATCACCGCAGAAGAGGTTATTGTGGAAGTTCGCCCGCATTATGGTTTCGACTTGAAATTTTATGTTTTCCATATTCCCATGTCAACTGCTGCCAATCATCCCAACCATTCTTTCCGCTTCATCCACCTCTTTGATCCAGCTTATATAGGCTTAAGTATTAATGATTATTTAAATATTCAAGACTAACAAAAAAGGTTGATTGTTGCTCTTTTTCTTTTTTTTTGGGTTTGGAATTAAATCCATTTTCCGGTTTCTGTGTGCTCATTCATCGCGTTAACTATTGTAAACAATTGCAACTATATGATTTGGCCAACAGTAGTGTCTAATCCTCGAATCTACACAAATTTCCCTTCGTGTTTCATTCTTCAACGGTGAATCAACATCTATTTCTGCTCCACCATCTTGGTCGTAATTAAAAGATTATTTGAATACTGACGACTTGTAATGTATTAAGTATACCAAAAAATGCATCTCATTGATTAGTTAATAAAGGTAAATTTAGTTTTATTTATATTTTATGTCAATTCAAATATTACTAAGTTCGTGGTTTGGACCGAGACTTTAAATTTTAAGATTTCAATTTTAGTCTTTATCGGACTTCATTTTTTGTACAATTATTATTTATACTCATGTTATTTCGAAAAAGCGAACATCCAACTAATAGACCACAACTTTGAGGTTCATTAGTACTACATTTTTAATTATGTGGTATCATATGATTCATTGATAATGTCGGGTTGTAGATAAAGAGGCAAGTATTAGCCTTTTAGTCCTTTTGAAATTTATGAAATTATAAGTTAATATAATGGTAATATAAGCACTTCGACTCTTCAAAAGTTAGAATTCATCTCAATAATTTTATATGACATTGTCTTTATATGACATTGATATGATAATTTTATTCCCTTTTCTTTGTTATGTGCTCGTGCATTCATCCGGTTTGATGAATGATGAATTGAATTTTCTTATTTCTTCATGAACTAATTATGCTTTCTCGACTTTCATTTGTCTACATTAGTCTTGGTTGTTGCATTGAAAAGGTAGAACGAAGCTCGTGGTCACTAATAGGAAGCAGATAGCTTCTATCCAATTTTCTTGCTTTGTTTGCTAAAGCCTACCGATATGGATAATTCTCGTTCTTTGAACGTTTTTATTTTACTACACTATATCAATTGGGTTGTCTACCATTTGCACTGGGAACCAATCCCTTTTGCTACAGAGAGAGCAATTCCTCGCATAAAGATCGAAGTGATCGGTTTGGTGAAGGAGTGTGAAGCTCCTAGGGAAAATGGAGAGCGAAAGAGCAATGGCATTGAAGAAGATGCTAACCGATGTAAGTGCGAGAGACAACTGATGTGGTAGATGATCGCCGAGCAAATCTAGGTTTCCTTTTGTATTTTTTTTCCTTTTTGGTCATTTATTGAAGGAAAATATGTAGATTGATGTGACATAAAATGTGGTATTTTGGTACCAAACAAATCGTAGATCCAATAGTAATGCAAAATTTTATTTTTTAATTTTTGATATGAAGAAAAATATTTTAATTTTTTATTTTTCATGACCAAATTAGCGGCGTTTGTAAAAAAGCTACCGCTAAATGCAAAATTTTATTTTTAAATTTTTGATATGAAGAAAAATATTTTAATTTTTTATTTTTCATGATCAAATTAGCGGCGTTTGAAGCTAAAGCGCGCTAAAGGTCATGACCTTTAGCGGCGTTGTAGTAAGCGCTAAAGGTCATGACCTTTAGCGGCTTAGAAAAACGCCGCTAAAAGTCATGTTTTTAGCGGCGTTTGTGTTGAGAGCGCCGCTAAAAGTCATGTTTTTAGCGGCGTTTTTTTTAAAACGCCGCTAAAAGTCATGTTTTTAGCGGCATTTTTTTTAAAACGCCGCTAAAAGTCATGGTTTGTAGCGGCGTTTTTCTCACAAAAATGCCGCTAAATTTTGCGGCGCCACTTTTAGCGGCGTTTTTTGTGGCGTTTTCAAAGCCAAGAAGATCTATTAGTGGCGCTTAAAACGCCGCTAAAAGCCTAAAAAAACGCCGCTAAAAGTCTGTTTTGCTGTAGTGTTTATTCAATTACATCACATATCTTATTCAACTACCTTAGCTCTAGACGTATCTTAACCTTATCATAGCAGTACAAAGCAATCAAAATTTATCCAGAACTTACCATAAGAGCAAAAAATCATATTCTACCAGACAGACTTAACAGAGTATGCCACAAGGGCAACATACAAAATCACGTTTTGAATGTCCCGACAGACTTTCATAGAAGGTGCCATGTGTTTCTCCCTCATGGACTTACACATAGGTTCATGTGTCGTGATTTGCCCATTCGATCTACACATTATCGAAGGCTATACCATAAACATTCATACATTCACATATTATAAGGGCTTCGACAAAAAAATATATAACAAGGGCTCAATCAATTGTACTTTTTAACTATGAGTTCAATTGATTTTTTTTTTAATTATTTTACATCGGCATTTTTTAGTACTTAAGCTGAAATTTTAACAAACAATTTTATTTTTTTTTTGACTTTTTAGTATTTTTTATTTTAAATTATTATGATTCAAAATAAAATCAAGTTTTATATTAAGAAGTCAATGAAGCCCAACTTGTTTGGGGTCTCATTTTATCTTGTGTGAATATTATGTGGAGGTCGTATTTCGATAATGAAACTTAAAAACCAATTATGTTATCAAGAAAATTTAAATTTAAAATCACTTAGATAAAAACAAACAACTTAATAAAATAAGTTAAACTTAGAACTAATACATTAATTAATTAAAAATGCTTTTTAATAATTATTAAATAATGGTGAGTTTTAAAATAGGAAAAGGAAATGAGTATAGCAAACTCGAAGGGACATTTATATCTTAAAGTATATGGGCCGAACTTAATAAATATCTAGCACAACCAGTTAAATAGATTTATAACAACCACAATCCACAAAACAGTAAGAAGTAGGGGAGTTGAAGTTAGGATAAGTAAATCTCAAATTGATTCGAAAAAATTTAAAAAAATAATTTTGAGTTAATTGAATTGAGTTATTTGAGTTTCGAGTTTAAATCGAGTTGAATTTTACAATTTAAATTATTCGAATAATAGATTGGTGTAAATACTTTTTTGATCCCTGTCAAGTTTGAAAATGAGCAAGTTGGTCTCTCTCAACAAAAATTATAAAAAAATTTAGAATAATAATTTTGAGACCTAAAGAAGTTAATTAATGATTCAAGTTTATCATACTAAAGTATTTTTTATTTTGATTTAAAAAATTCTAAATATATATAGTTTCAAATTTATATGTTTCAACATGGAATTAGTTATATTGTAATAATATTTTAATTTAACATGTTTAATTTTTAATTTAAGTCGACAATTGTATTCGATTTGGAAAAAAATCAAATTAAGTTAAATTGATAAAATAAAACTCATCAACTCAATTAATCTAAAATTTTTTCACTCGATTCAATTAAACTTTCACCCAGGAGGGGCACTTGCTCAATATACAAGTATTCATCCGAGTATACCCAACTATCTTCAAAAGCAAAGTTTTTCAGAATTGAATCTATAATGAATTTGATTAATTCAATGAAATTTTTTATTCAAATTTAAAAAAATAAAAAATCATAAAATGAATTAATTCAACTAAATATTTTTAATTCGAGGAATTGATTGATATCAATTTAAAAATCAATAAATTTAATATTTATTTTAAACTAATTCTGAGTGATTTTGGATTCAACCCCTTGAATAAAATCCATTTGGGTCACATGTAAGTAATACGGTTTCCACTTAAAAGGTCAAAAGTGGTACTTTTTACCTTTACAGTTGTAGGTTCTTTTGGAATCAGACATCATCAATCTGAGTAAAATTAGTCGATTTCTCTCACTTTCATTCATTGGTCCTCCTTTTAACTTACTCTTTTCTTTATCTTTGTCGTTGGCAAATTTTTCCCAATTCAATAAAAATTAGCCATTCATTCCAACAAATAAATAAATACAAGGTAATATCACTTGGTTCAACAAAAGCGAAGAGCTCAGCGGTCTCGTTCTAGATTCTCTCTTCTACTTCATCAGTTTCTCCGCTGCTACGATGAGCCTCTCCTTATCCTTCACTCATCCAATCTTAAGCCGCCACGTCTATTCCGCCGTATTTCCTCCTCCCCGTTTTCTCTTCCTCTCTCCTCACATCCCCACCACGTCCCGTTTCCCTATTCTCTACCGCGCGCCCCAACGCGCCACCGCACTCTCAGCCACCGCTGCAACCGCCTCTATTTTCCGAGACACCGCTGCTTCCGCCTCTGTCTTTGCTGGCGCTTATGCTCTCGTCTTCACCTTCGATATTCTCACTCAAAAGGAGCTCGTTCAACAGGTTTTTTTTCTTTTTCTTTTTCTTAAAATCTCTCTTTCACTTTATCAGAATTGTTTAATTTCATTTGATTGGTTCTTTTTGTTAATTATTTTAACAGAATTTAAGTAGAAAATTGGTGCATATATTATCTGGATTACTTTTTGCCATTTCCTGGCCAATTTTCAGGTGAAGATGTTATTTTTTTCTATATTTGAAAGATAATTAAAAAAAAAAACTGGGTTGCATTATTTTATTAATTAAATTGATTAATATTATAGCTGATATATATATTATTTAAAATTTTAAAAAATAGCAACGCCGATGAAGCTCGTTACTTTGCATCTCTGGTTCCACTTTTCAATTGCTTAAGGCTTGTAATTCATGGTCTCTCTTTGAGTGATGATCAAAGCTTGATCAAATCTGTTACTCGAGAAGGAAATCCCAAGTAATTTTTCTATCACCATAATATTATTTTTTACTCCAATTTGATTTTTTTTTTATTCGAATAGTATGTTAGCTTAGTTTATTTTATTTTTAATTAGTATTAAAAAAATTAATTTGCACTCATTTTTAATAAATAAGAAAGCTTAGTCGAGACCTCAAATCAAGCAGAGATTAGTGTAGAGATCCTTCAGCAGCTTACTACAGTGTGAATTAATTAAATTAGAAGGGAAAAAATCGATAGGTTAAAATTAAAGTAGTTTTAAATACGATAGTAATTATTTATATTTTAATATTTTAATAATTTAATCGTTGAATTTATTAATATAATTATACTTGTGATGCATGTAAATTTAAAAATATTTTATATATTAATATATATTTAAAAATTGAATTTATTTTACATAAAATAAATAATTAAAAGTTTTAAATTTATATTAAATTTAAGATGCATTAATTTACATTAATAGACCATGAACTATAATAATTGTATCATTAAAATATTATAAATTGATCCTTTTCTATTTAATATATTTAGTTTTTAACATAAATAAATTCCAAATTTAATTTAAGAATAGCTATGGATTGAAGTGCGGGCAGACAGCAGAGATAGTCTTATGATCCGTCTTTGCCCCACCCTTTGTATTAATGTTGAAAAGAAATAGCTCAGTTTTATACCAATCAGTCCACACTGCTATAGAATTACTCTACAGCACTTAGTTACTAATAATTCTTAATTTCATATCCTAAAAATACATAATTATAATTTCAATATATAATATGGGCGTACTAGAAAACCACAAAAGATACATAGGACATTTCAGCAGTAATTTTAAATGGCGTGGCAGAGTGGTGCGGGATTGGATTTTTTATTCTTTCACACATTTTAGTTTGTTCAATGTACATAACTGGTATTTCTAGAATTGGTAAGTATGAAATGAAACCCCTTCCCCCGACATATATTTGCTTTATTCAAAGTACCTAACTTAAAAAAGGAAAGCAGCTAGGGCAGGCATTTCTACAGTTAAATCCGACTTATATTGGTTTGATTGATTGTGATTATGCAAATTCAAATTTAATCTTCAAATGGGTTATTGTGTTTTTGATAAAATTGCAGGGAATTGCTTAAGGGGCCTTTGTATTATGTTGCGATGTTGATGTTATGTGCTCTTGTGTTTTGGCGTGAATCCCCTGTCGGTGTCATCTGCTTGGCAAACATGTGCGGCGGTGATGGTATCCAATCTCTTATTCCTTTATTATATAATCAATAATTATACTACAATATAAAATATAATATAATATGATATAAAAGAAAAGTAAGGCTAAATTCTATGATTAACTTACTCAATTTTTATAAGTTTTATTTTGGGCATTAAAATTAAAAAAATGTATTTTAAGCACTATCGTTAAAACAGTTTTCTTTTTAGATACCGGCCATTAATTTGGAGTTAGGTTATGTTATTTATACTCATTTTAGTCAACTAACTTTACTAGGTTTTCATTATAGTCAATCAACTTTGGTAGGTTTTAACTTTCATTTAATGTGCAATTGTATAATAAACTTTAATTTAGTGCAATTATATACGTGAAACTCTAATTGTGATTCAAACGTATACTTGAAACTTTAATTTTGATTTAATCATACACATTTAACTAAATAAATACATCAATTTATTTTTATATTAGATAAATATAATTATTTATGTATGCAATATATAAACATAAAATAATGTTATATGAATAATTATGTTAATAATTTATAAGAATTAGATCAAATCAAAATTTTCATATGTAAAATTGCACAAAACTAAAGTTAATGCATACAATTACACATTAAAACATAGTTCATGTATAGTTTTGATATTTAGCCCTTTTAAAAAAAAATCCTGAATTTTTATAGATAATTAAATTATCCAATTGTGGAGATGAAATATAAGTTTTTTTTTCCTGTACCTCAATTACTTGTAACAACCTAGGCTTTTCCATTTTATTGGAAAAAAACTAAAATTAATTTTAAAAGTAAAGATAATTTCCCTTGTAAAAATTTAAGGTTTTCCTTATAAAATTCAAGTAATTTCATAAACAACTCAAGTTTGTTCTGAAAAAAAAGTAATTTTAAAAGAGAAAAATTATAAAGGAAATTGAAAAATAAAATGGTTTTTCTTGTAAAACATAAATTTTTTTTTATAAAATCAATTAATTTTGTTAAAGAAAAACTAAAATTAGTTAAAAAAATTGAAAAGATAAAATGATTTTTAAGGAAAACTTAAGTTTTCCATATAAAACCCAGGTAATTTCATTATTAGTAGTTTAATATTGAAAACTTATAGAAAGGAGTGTAGTAAAACCCACGTTGTCCTTGATAAATTAGTAGTATCATCATCAATTTGCATTCATTGAGTGAAATTATTAATGCCATTTTTACTTTTGTTACGGAAGAGGCGTTTATTTGGATACGATACGAATCTGACAGATTTAATATTCTGGTTTCAGATAATTTATAAAAATTAAAAATAAATTTTAATATTAAAAACTTATAGAAAGGAGTGTGGTGGACAGGTTTTGCAGATATAATTGGAAGAAAATATGGGTCGTCCAAGATTCCTTATAATCAAAGTAAGAGTTGGGTTGGCAGCATTTCCATGTTTGTTTCCGGATTCATCATTTCTATTGGGTGAGTTCCATTAATTTCCTACAATTTAATATTATATAAATTGCAATTTTGATCTTTCTTAAAATTAATATTTCAATTAAGGCCATTTAGCCTCTTAGTTAAATAAGGGCTATTTTAAAATTTATTAATTCAATTTAAACCTTTTAAGATAAAACATTTAATACAAAATTTTATAATTTTATCTCAATTTCCAAAACAAAATAATTGGTTACATATAAGTATATTTTATTTTATTACAAATTTTCATGAATTTTAAAACTATATCTCTAAACTAATGTTGCATTGACTATGAGTGTCAGGTTAATTGCACTTTTGATTATGGTACTAGGAATAAAATAATTTTATATGTTAATTGTACCTAAAAATTAAATTAAATCAAAGTTTAATACATATAATTACATCAAATTAAGTTTTTATATCACGTTATATATTGAATAAGAAATCATATGGTATATATAGTCCAAAGTTTTGTCCAAATATTAATGCTAATAAAAGTTTGTGTTGGTGAATGAATGTAGGATGCTGTACTACTACTCAGCTCTGGGTTATTTACAATTGGATTGGGGATATACAATGCATAGGGTTGCTTTAATTTCTCTAGTGGCAACTCTGGTTGAATCTCTTCCAATTACCATGCTAATAGATGATAATATTTCTGTTCCTCTTGCTTCCATGCTTGCTGCCTATTTAACTTTTGGTCACTAATTTCTTCCTGGCTAATCTACTTTTATATTCATTTTATTTCTTCTACTTTTTCACAAAATAAGATTATGTTAAGTGTAAGAGCCCAATTTTATCTGGGCCCAATAATAAAACAACAGCAAAAAAATAACAGTTCATTTACAAGGCTCAAAAGCCCAAAAAAATAAAAAATTATTACAAGCCCAAATACAAAGAGAGGCCCAATGGCCCAATATCTTAATCTTTCAGCAGAAACCCTAGTTGCCTTAGCCGCTTGCCACGCCGCTCCTCGATGTGTCAGTAGAGCAGCGCCCGAAACATTCTCCCTTGCGCCAAAACAGCAGCAGCAACCGTGTTGACTTCCAACTCCCCTGCAAAAAACACAAAAAAGGAAAAGAAGCATAAACAAGCAATCGAAAAAAAACATATATTGTAATATTATTTCGGTTATAAAAACCGATCTTTGTAACACGCAAAAAAAAAAAAATAAAAAAAAAAACAGAGTTTTAAAACGGATGGCGTAACCCATAATAAAATCTAAATATAAGTTGAGTCCTAAATAAATGGTATTTTGAAAAGTAGTAAACAATTCTAACTGTTAAGCACTAACATTTTCAAATTAACTAGCTTAATAGATTAAGATTTTATTCAATTAAAACATATCAAAAAAAAAAATACTGGTCAGGCCAATAAGATCATAAAAATCATTTCGATTTATTGATCTCTTATTTTACACATAATGAATTTGTTTACGATTTTCTTTTAGTTTTTTAGGATCGAGTCTTATATTAAGAGGTTTGGAATTAGTACTACTTACTAATCCAATTTATTCGACCTTTTCATTAAATTTGATTCTTATTTATATATCATTTTTCTATATTCTCTCAAATTTAAACAGCATGATACTATACAATTAAATTAGTTTTTAGTAAGTAGTATATATCTTAGGATAAATTATGATTAATTAAAACGTAGCATATTAAGAGTGTAAGTATTATTTGAACCATTGAGATAGTTACTCATATCTCTAATAAGTAAAGGGTATATTATTTTTTATTAAGGACAACGCATAAAAAATATTAATATCTATGTGGGAAAATAAGATTTTGTTGTTCAATGGAACATGAGAATTAGAATGTAGGAAAACTAAATAAAAGATACGAGAAATTAAAATTTTACCCTTACAAAATGCTTGGCAGAAATAGAGAGTAGTAGTAATCAGAAGATTTTGTAGTGAAATTGTTGAAAATTACTGATAAATTATATGATAGGTTAACAAATAGGTTCATGAAAAAATTACCCAAACTCTAGGAATTTATTTGAAATTTATCCCCTAACATGAGGACACAAATCATTCCTTCAATGGATATAACTCAATATTACAAATATAAGTCAATCATTCAGAGGATATAACGCAATTCCTCCGGAGATATAATCTAATCCTTCAAAGAATATAAGCAAATCCTTCACCACACTCCATCATCCTTTTTGAGATCTTTATAGTTAGTGGTTACAATTAACGTTTCGAAGATCCAAAACTAATAGACTATACTTCTTGGATTCATATAAAAGTTCTCAACACGTTAATTTATAACTTGTCTTAGGCCTAAAAGAGAACATATTGATATACTAACTAACCAAAAAGAAAAAACCCAAAATAACCAATGGGTCATATGGCCCAAAACCTCAACAAATACAAATAAATCAATTCGACTCTAACATAAAACAGGCACTGAACCTGATAGATGGTATTATTGAAGGATTAAGATAAGCTCATATACAATCATTGGTCTAAGACTTAGACACAGCTACTGAGAAAGGATTTCCAAGTAAATGCAAGACCCATATTTTTACACCCTCGTTGTCTTCCTTACCTTCAAAAAAAAAAAAAAAATTCCATCAAACCACCATTAACTTATGCATTGAAGAGTATCCATAGCACACATTTTGGCGCCCCATGGTTCACCTTTCATTTTGCAAGTTACGCCCGTTTGGCCCATTTTTCCGTCAGTCCAATATTGTCCTAAAGCGGTTGGAACAATCATTTATTAAAATCAATATTCAACTGGTTTAAAATTAAAAAAAAAAAACTTTTTTTTCCTAATAAAAAGATTTTTTACATTAATAATATAAAATGTAATTACGAAAATAGGTAAGTTTCAAATTATTTATGAGAATAGTATATTTTAAACAATATTCTTAGGTGTCGTTAATGTGTCAAGCCACACCAACTCAAAAAATACCCTCATCATGAGCTAATTATTCCAGATGAGAAAAAAAAAATATTAAGTGATGTTGTCACCTTGTCAAGTGAGACCGCAAATTGAAAACCATATTATTTGTATTTTCTTAAAATATTGAAGAAATACTAAAACAAATATTATTTTTTAACTGGTGTCACTTGACACATTGGAGGCACAGATTAGCATGTGTAAGAGTGTGTGTCGATCAGTCACATCAGCAGTAGTGGTGCCACTTGATAGGGTGGCGACACCAAATTATATTTTAAACCTTGCTTATCTACCAAAAAAAAAAAATACAAATCTCTTATTGTTTTTTAGTTCTAAAACAAACCGAGAGAAATAGAAAAGAGTTGTTAAAGTTAAACGGGAGAAATCTTATGTTTAAAGCGGTGGAAAAAAGTCTCAAGCTTGGGTCTCAACAGATATTAGAAATTAAGATTGAAGATCGAGAATATTTGTTTTCATTTTAAAAATTAAGTTTGAGTTGGTAATGTTAGTAAATATTTTTTATGTAATTTCATTTTATTTTACTATTATGTATAATTATGTGACCATATATTGATAATAATTTCTAGTATCACATGCAAATTATTTTGTTGGATACAAATTTTTTTATTGTTTTAATATGGTATGAATGGTTTTAATAGCAACTAATATATATTTTTTATTTTTAATATATTTTAAAGGTTTAGTATAAGAGATGAATAATCAATTCTTTGTTTATGTCCATTTCAATGGGGGTAATTTGTCTTACAGAAGTTGGTAGTATATTTGAATTGCGCCATCAAATAGGAATGAGATTTAACAAAAGTGTAAAACTTGATGAAATCAAACAAAATATTAGTGTAAAAATCACTCGACGTTGTGGGAGGAGGATGTCCGAATTATTCTACAAATTTCCAGTTCAGTCAAATCCATACAAAATAAGGAGATGTGACAAGAATGATGACGTGGAGGCTATGATCGTATTGTATTACTTGCGTGCTAATGTTGAACCAATTGAGTTGTTCGTTGAGTTAGCGGATGTTGAGTCGTTACAAAATATCACTTCATTAAATCAACAATATGGAGTTCATGACCCGTATATAGAGGTTCTGAGAGTGTTTATGGGTGAACGATCTTCTCTACATGAGCTTGACTTTGATATGAGTATTTTGGGTGGGTAGAAACGTGTGATTATGGAGAAACATTGACATCACACAGTGCTTCTATTCTGTATAATAACATAGGGCTATGTAAAGTGTCCAAAGGTTGGTCGCAAGCAAAAAGGATTCAAAATCACATGACTTGAGGGAGAAGGGTGAACCAAAATGTTACGATCTATGCAGAACAGTTGGTTACAATCGAAACAAGTGCTTGCATCAAAAATTTCATCTTGGACAGTCGTCGCGGTCGATGCAAACATAAACCAATGTACCTGAGGTTCAAATGTATTTTTAACGTTATCTGTTGTATTTTATTAACGTTGACAAGTTACGAAAAATGTATTACTATTTACTCAAAATAGGTTAACCTTTTGACTTCTACAAATAAATTAATAAAGTAATCCAATCATATTGAAATTAATTAAAAATAAAAACGAAACTTAAATACTTTATATTCTACAACATATGTTAACCTCAAATTAACCAACAAACTTAAAAGAAAATCCATGTGCACTTGCAGTGAAAAAAGGCCATGTGCCGTTGCAAGCTAGTATTGTACTCAACTGGATATGCATGTATCAAAAATTTTAATTTAAAACATTTTTTTCCAAAATAAAGAAAAAAAAAAAAAACAAAACATTTTCATGTTTGATATAATGAAAATAGAAGTTGAAGTTGGAAAATTGAAGCTTATATCAAGTGTTGGACTTACGTACATTACATTCAAAGAATCTTCTTGGACCTACATCATTCATTACATTTATAAAAAGGTTACAATATGCTAATATAAACCCAACCCACGATAAAATATAATCTATATATAACAACTAGCACAAAATTTAATAAATACAAATTCAAATAAATTTTACAATTTACATTAATTAAAATGGATAGTTGGATGAAGTTGATTGTGGGGTGAAACGTTGCGATGCCCTTCGTTGACGTTCAAATTTTTGGCGACGGTTTATTGGGAGTTCAATATTTTCCTCCCCATACCTGCATTTTTATAATCCAAAGGCGAACCTTGGGGTGTAAAAAAGTAAGTCGAAAAATTATGTACCAAAAGTTTGACTAGGACGTGTGGAGTATTGGGGTGCAGAGCTAAACAATTCATCGATCATTGATGACCCTGGTTGCTAATAATGGGAACTGGAACAGGGCATCTCCGGACGATAGGAATAGCCATGAAACTGTGGGCTCAAAATTGTCACTGCCCAACTTCAAATCGTAAGAACTAGCTTGGGATATTGATGTAAACTCATATGCAGGTTGCGATTGTGTTTGGGTCCGAATAGAGTATTCATTATCCTCTGCATTCTCTTTGACGACTGCAAGTTCGGGCTCGGGAGCAGGAGGTGGATATCTTCGACGAGGATGAACGCGACTCGGTGCACTTTACAGATGTCCCCGTCGATGCATGTGTCTAAGGACTACCGTCAACTGACCACCAAATAAATATGATTGGCCCATCCACCGGTAAATCGATTTGTAAAGCTACATCCTCGATTATGATTGTACACTCGCCTCATGAAAGATGAAAAGTGTGTGTCTCGGGTCTCCATCTTTCCACCAAAGCGCTGATGAGTGTAGGATTGAGTTTGTAGCTCTCGAGCATATGAGACGCATGCAAGAATCCCACGTCTTACAAATAACCACGAATTTCGGTGATTGAGCCCTTTGACAAATCATGTATGAACCCTCCAAAACACGATCCTTCACCTTTTTATATCGACAAAAAAATAAAATAATTTAAAACATAAAATACTTTAAAATTAACTAAATTGGAAATAACAAAATTTAAAATTTTGTCTTACTATTATTGCTTGAGCGGTGAAAATATACTTGTCATTGAAATGAATAAGAGAGACTGCACTTCGTGAAAACTTAATCGAAAGGAATAATATACGAAATAATTAAATAAATCTATAATATTTTTAAACAAGCATATCGGGAAATTTAGAACAAAACTTGAGAAAATTGAGAGAATTGAGAGTTTAGAAAGAATTGAGAGACTTGGATTTGAATGAAAAGAATGAAAAATGACATCGTATTTATAGAGAAAAATTACCGTTGGGGCACTTCAAAAATTTTACTGTTGCCAACATTAAAAAAATATTGTTGGTGAAAAACGTGTCCAAATAAACGCATTTTTACATTCTCTATCAAAAAGTGACCTATTTTCTTAAATTAAGAAAATGATCGTCAAATAAAAGAACAATTTAGTATGTGCATTTACATAACTTTGGGTCCATATTAGTGGGTTTAGGTTTGGATCCATTTTCATTAGGTTTCTTAATTCAGACCAACCGTGGCACACCAATAACCTAATTAGATTAGAAGAAATATCTGAAACTCCATAAGTTAGTTCGTCATAATCTTTAAATTTATTGCAATAATAATTATATTAATTAAATTAATATCCCATCAATAGAAGTTTAAATTTTTTTAATATAAGTTAATTTGACATAAAATTGACATTTGAATATATTTCATAAATTTCCAATTTGCATCAAGTCAAAGGTTTTGTGTATTACACACCTTGCCAATTTACGATGAATAACTCATATTAATGTTTAAAATATAATAATTTTTTTAAATGTGATTAGTTATTTATTTATATAAATTTTTATGCTAAGTGGATTATATTTTTATTTTTATTTGTGGAGTTATGCCTCTCATTTATCGACTTTTCTTCTCCCAGTTAATTTATGTTTTTTAGTTTTCCAATTAAACTCTAATTAGTGTAAGTTATTTTAATATTATTTAACCTACGAATTTAGTTAATAAATATGCCCGTTTTCCACCCTAGAAAAAAAACTCATTACACATTTAGGTATTAGCTTTTACAAACTTTTAGAGAATTTTATGTTTACGTTGTACAAACCCATTTTGCCCAAACCCAATTAACCTTAAACCCAAACCCAATTAACCCTAAGCCCAAACCCAATTAACCTTAAACCCAAACCCAATTAACCCTAAACCCAAACCCAATTAACCTTAAACCCAAAACCAACCCTAGCATACTAAAGCCCAACCAGAAAATAAACAAAAAAACCCTAAAAGTCTCGCCTATCTCTCAACTGCTTTCGCCTCCGCCCCTCGACCCCTCGCTCGTTTCACATCCTATCCACCGCCATCGCTGTAACAAAGACTGCCACCGGCTCCACTTGGCCACTTACCTGCAAGCATTAAAAAGAAAGGATGTAAAGAGACCAAGTTGTAAAATACAGAGCTATAAAAGTCGATTCTAAACGTTTGTAAAGGAGGTTTTTTTTTGTTTTAACCGAATACAAGCAAAAAAATTTTCTAGCACCATAACTGATTCAAACAAAAGAAGAAATAAAGAGCAAAGACAGTCTCAAACACGAAAAGAACGGACATTAAGCAAAGAAAGGGAGACGAACCAAAAGGAATCAAACTCAAGAGCTTTTGGAGGTGATTTTACCCTTTTCAATTTTATTTATTTCGCTTTGATCTTTTTACACAAACATATATACATATATATATATATATTAAGTAAAAAGGAAAATAAAAAAAAGAAGAAAAATACAATTTTACCTTTTCCGCCACTGCATGCGGTGGTTTGGCAAGAAGGTTTGCATTGACGGAGCCTGTGAAGGGGATAATCGAGTGGCTCGAGAGCCGACCCTAGAGAAAAAAGAGGAGGATCAGTTTTTTTTTTTTAAATAGCAGGTGAAAATGATTTTTTTGAAGGATTTGTGCCTTAAATAGGCCTCCAAAACGACGCCGTTTTGGGCAGGCCTCTCAGGCACCAAAACGACGTCGTTTCACCTGGTCCGACCCGAACCCGACCAGCTCCAGATAGGATCCTCGTGTTTTTAAACCAAAGGGGAAATTGCACTAATGGCCCTTTCGCATTTTTGTGTTTTTAAAATCAAATCTTTAATTATTGTAATATTGGCCCAGCAATTTCATGCGGTTTGCGATTCAGTCCCCCCTCAAACGCTGCGTTTTAATTTATGGGAAAATTGCCCCTTTGGTCCCCCACTTTCACGTGCGCATGTTTTCAGCCCCTGAATCTCTACTTTATTTACAATTTGACCCAAAACTTCCGTTTTTAATGCAATTTAGCCCCTTTTTCAATTATTTTGCAATTTTTATTATAATTACTATCATTTAATATTTTATTTTATCATTATTATTATATTTACTATTGTTATTATTATTATTTATTATTATTATTTCATTATTTCTATTATTATTCCATTATTATCATCTTCACATTATTAGTACTATTATTATTACTATTTTACTACCTTATTATCATCCTTATTATTTATTTTTCAGATAATGATATATACCTTTCCTTTATCGCTTGTTTATCGATTGTTACTATTATTATTATCATTATTAAATATATTATTATCACCACTCTTTATATTATTATCACTATCAAGATATTTTTATAATATATATATGTTACTATTATTTTGTTTGCTAATTTATATTTTATTATCATCATCATCGTTTTGCCATTATTATTATTTGTATGTTGTTATTATTATCTATTTAATTTTATTTATATTATTTTATGTATATATTTTATTTCCACTAATATTATTATTGCATTTATTATATACTCCTACTTCCATTGTTAATATTATTTCCATTATTACTTTATTATCATTATTAATATCTTAGTATCACTCGTATTAGTGTATTATTTCACATCGTCATTTTACTATTATTATTCTTTTCACCTATAACATCGTGTTTTCATATTATCATTTGTCACACTAATTTTCTCGACGCATCGCTTTCAAATAATCATTTCAGATTAGCAATTTGAGTAAATCGAGCCCTAACTTCATCGGGTTCCGCTTTCTTCTAGTTTAAAGCTAAACAACGGATATCTCTTTTGAAGTTGCAATTTTAAAACAAAATACTTAATCTCGAAAATTCAAATGTCGCCTCTAACTTCATCGGACTCGACACCTAGATACTTCGAGATAAGCTTTTTTCTTCCAAAATAGAGGCAATATTCCTAATTTGGATTTTCGAGAAAATGAGCCCTAACTTCATCGGGTTCCGATTTTCGATTCAACAAATGACTAAGATCCTCTTCAAAAACGAAAATCAAGTTTTAAAAGACGAGCTTAGTTTCGGAGTCTAAAGTATTGCGCCTAACTTATCGGACATGATGCTTTATCTCTTCAAAATAAGAGAGTCTTAACGCCCTTCCAATTCCTTCAAATTTTGAAAATAAAAAAATTGTATTTTCAACCCTTTCAAGTTTTCAACAAATAGGACATCAATCAATTAGTTTGGTACCGATTTTGGCGTGTTGAGGGTGCTAATCCTTCCTCGCACGTAATCGACTTCAACCCGCTTTTCAAAGTTCGTGGACCAAAAAGTACCGCTTTAGTAAATTAAACGCTTTATTAAAACAAAGGTGATCCGATCACACCAAATAAAGATCGTATGGCGACTCCTTCCTTTTCTTTTTCAAAAATCGAGTCGACGCGCTTTTTACTGCTTTATCAAAAATGGTTACGACAACTTGGCGACTCCATCGGGGAACTCGAGAGTCGTGCCATTGATTGATCGATTTTTGTCCTTTTAATTAAAATTGGAAAATGGTTTCAAATTGTGTTTCTTTAAATGCACTTTCAATGTTATATTTGATCTCTTGAATATTTTGGCATTGCATTGCATGGCCGCTGTGGTCGCACCTTTAAGTGGGAGCGAGAAGCTATGCCTTCGTGAAGTTTTCACCTCCGCATGGGCTAGTGGATCGCCGGATACATCCGCATTCTATGTCTTCGTGAAATTTTCACTTTCGCATGGCCATAGGAAAATGTATTCTCCGAACCGAACTCATCCGTATGAGCCTATAATGGGTGAGGATCGAGAATCACTGGTTCGAGTACCTCGAACTTTAGAACTAAACCGATATAGTAAACCCTAGGAGCCCACCTTAGGTAGAGCTATGTCAAACCTTAGTGGTCACCCAGATAGGTGTTTGTTTATTTTACTTGCTTTATGTTCCATGGTACTAACTTATTGTGTTTCTTTCTTTTTGTGCATATCATTTTATATTTTAAGAGGCATCAATTCACGGTCCGTTTCTGAGTTAAGAAGCTGGTTATGAAAAGCGAATTCCTTGATAAAGTGGAAGACAATGCGGCCGTCCGCATATGGTCGGAGCAATACCGAATAGAAAAAGGGGATAGCTTAGTCGAGGGGTATGTGTCAGAGCTACGAGATTTCACCAATATCAGTGTCACGCAGAACGAGCTCCAGGAGTTGAGAGAAATTTGGACTCAGTGGGATGACGAGGCGAAGCAGCTGTTCTATGGTACTTACGATGACCTGCCTTACCTGCTTGATGTCAAAATAGATAAGCACCTATTTCGAGCAATGACCCAGTTCTAGAATGCCACTTATAGCTGTTTCTCCTTCGGGAAGGTGGATCTGGTTCCCACGGTAGAAGAGTATACGACCTTGCTACATTGCCCAAGAATTCAAGTTGACAAAGCTTATTCCAAAGCAGTTAATGGCCCAACCTTCGCGAAGAAGCTGATGAATATCACCGGAATGAGCGAACAATGGGTCCCAGCTAGAATGTAAAAGAAGGGCGGAGGTAAATGTATACCCTAGATATGTTTGAGAGACCTGATCCTGGCGCATCCCGATGCAAAGAAAAAGATTGACATCTTGGCCTTGTGTATTTACGGTCTGGTAATCTTCCCGAAAGCTTTAAGGCACATTGATGAAGCAGTTATTGACCTATTCAGTCGATTAGACAAAGGGTCACACTGTTCTCGCCATCTTAGCCGAAACGTTCAGATCCTTGAATGCATGTCTGAGAATGGATGAAGGCGTGTTTATTGGATGTGCGCAATTGTTATTGGCTTGGTTTCATAGTCACTTCCGGAAAGTGGAGAAAGAGTCCTGTCGGTTTATGTTGGAAAATTACTCCCCGCTAGAAGAGATAGCAGCTACGCCTAGAAGAGAGGATGTGTCCAAAGAAAATTAGATCGTGCTCTTTCAAAACCTTCAAGAGGACGACATCGAGTGGAAGACTCCTTGGATGATTCCCGACAAGGTCCTTTATCGCTGTGGGAACTTCGATTGGGTTCCCTCATCGAATTTGGGGTGCCACGCGATATGCCCCTTTGCTGGTCCTAAGACAATATAGTTCAAGACAGTTTGTACCAACGACATACGGGCTAGCTCAATGCGAGTTCTCATACGAAGGAGGGAGTTATAAGAGGAAGATTAAAGAGATCTCTAGTGCCTGGAATCAAATTCACAGAATGAAAAGATTATCCGCAGGCCCAAGGACGACCCCAGAATACAGTGATTGGAGGGCTAGAAGAGTCAATGATAACATTCCCGAGCCAAATCCAGAAGGCGTCCGATCAAGAGAAGAATGCATGCGAGTGGTCCCGTCAGAATTAGAGATTGTGAAACAAGATTTTGAACGGATGAGCTCAGAACTTGGAAAAAGGATAGAAAAGCTGGAAGAAGAAATGATACTCCTCCAGTTAGAGGTGGACGGTAAAAAATCAGAGGCTGAGAAACTCAAAAAGGAAAAATAGAAGGTAGAGAAAGACCGAGATAACTTAAAGACGGAATACAAGAAGATGCACTTGACGATAAAAAACGCGGGATTAGGGAAAACTTAGGAGCAATGGCGACAAGAGGTCCGAGAGGAAAAGGCCAAAGTTAGCAGTTAGGAGAGAAAGTTTCATGAAATGCGAACGCAAAAGGAAGACTTAGAGAAGGGTATGACAGAAGACCAAAAGGAGAAAATGGGATTAAAAGCTAGAATAGCTGAGCTTGGGCGGTCTCTACACCACTATCGAAGTCAAGACTCGGAAAGCCAACTCAAGTCAAGCCCAATGTAATAGAGGAAATGAAAGGTAAGGTTGAAGAGCTAGGATCGGTATTACATAGTAGCGAGCTCCGGATTGAGCTTCTAAAAACGAGAGAAAGACGTTGTGAGGAGGAGCTTTACCGTTCTTGCGAGCAAGTTGAAAGTCGAAACTACCTCATGAGTGAAACAATAATTCAGATTCGAGAGGTAGCTGATCACCTACAAACTTTGGTCATGGAGGTCGACATATTGAGCATGAGATATGAGCTACCACGGGTCATGATCAAGAGCTAATCTCCCCGCTGGAAAAATCAAAACCTTAGGCCTTGTATGAAAGCATATTTGTAATCTGCTTTATGTAAAGGGTTTTGCCTTCTAATAAAGTTTTCTAAAATGAAGTTGATCAGAATCGATGTCTTCTTCCTGCATTCATGCATTTGCATTGTATCATATTACATGCATTCAAATTTATAAAAAGAAGCCTAATTGGTTAAGATTATCAGAAATAAGAGAGAAGAAAGAGGAAATCTGGGAACTAAAAATTACTACGAGACTCGTGCTAAGAAAAAGAAAATGGATCAAAGATTTGAACAACTCCAGAAAGACCTGCAAGACCAGATGCAAGAGCAAATGACAATAACTCCAACAAGAGATGAGGGATCAGGTGTTGGAGGCTCAGAGAAACATGATAGCACAGATGGCCCAAATGCTGAATGGAGTAACAGACAAAGGGAAAGGTTCAATGCCTCCGGTCGATGAGGATAGCGAAGGCGCTCCCCTGGGTTTTACCCCGCCACATACAAGAGCAAGGCCTGAAGAGTATGTCCTAAGGCCGCCAGTTGTGATCAGGCCCCAACAAGGGCAGGACGACGCTAGACCGCCCATGAGCTTCTACGCAGGTTCCGGGTCCCAACCAGGAGACAACTCGGCCAATCCTGTTGTACCTGATTTAGATATGGCAAAAAAAATAGGGTCGAGAGAAGAATCTTCAAAGCAGTTAGAGGATCATTGTAGATGGTTCGAGGAAAAGTTCAAGGCTTTGGAAGATACTGATCACCACCATGGTATTGACGCAAAAGACTTGAGTCTGGTTCTAGATCTGGTGCTTCCTCATAAGTTCAAAATGCCTGAATTCGAGAAGTACAGTGGGACTAGCTACCCGAAGGCCCACATCACCATGTTCTACAGGCGAATGGCTGGGTATGTGAACAATGATCAACTCCTAATCCACTGCTTCCAAGAAAGTTTAGTGGCGCTACCGCTAGATGGTATAACCAAATTAGTCGGGCCAACATTAGTTCTGGAGAAGTCCGCTCAAGCATTTCTAAACATTACACCCACGCTACGGACATGGCATCGGATAGAATTACTTTGCAAGGCATGGAAAAAAGACAAAATGAAAGTTTCAGACAATACGCGCAAAGATGGAGGGAGGTCGCCATGCAGGTCCAACCTCCCCTCTTAGAAAAAGAGACCGTCATGCTCTTCATTAACACCTTGAAGGCCCCTTTCATAACTCAAATGATAAGGAGCACGACTAAAAGCTTTGCCGACATAGTAATGGCAGGAGAGATGATTGAACATATCATAAGGGGTGGCAAGATCGAGACAGGAGAAAGCGCTAGAAGGGCCGCTCGTAAGAAGAAAGACAGTGAAGTAAATAACGTGAGCACACACAAGGCGATCACTGTTAATCGGCCAAAGGCAGTCACCTCTGGACAACAAGGTCCGACAAGACAGGAGTCGGGAACCAGATCGAATACTGAAAAATTTAATTCACGCCAATTCCAATAACATACAAGGATCTATACCAGACCTTGTTCAACGAGCATATCGTGTCCCCATTTTATTTACAACTATTGCAACCTCCATACCCTAAGTGGTATGACCCTAACGCTCAATGCGATTACCATGCAGGAGTAGCGGGGCATTCGATAGAGAATTGCCTCACCTTTAAAAAGGTAGTCGAGAGGCTAATAAAGACGTCATAACACTCGACGACTTGGTAAAAAAGGGGAACCCACTACCCAATCACGAGGGTGGAGAGGTAAACACGATTGGCGAGGAGGTGGTGAAAAAGATCAAGAAGGACGTCACAGAGGTGAAAACCCCATTGAGAGTATTATGGGAGGAGATGACGAAGAGAGGATTGATGATTCAGATCCTCGCTAAAAACCTGAGGTATACAAAGAACTATCGCGAACTCCATAAAATAAAAGGGCACGAGATTCAAGAATGTGCCCGCTTAGAATCTTGGTGCAAAACCTTATGGACAACAAGGAACCGGAGTTTTATGAAGAAGGAGTAGAGGAAAGAAATGTATGCGTGATCGAGGAAGAATCGATGAAGCTCGAGTCAATCACCCAAGAATCATCATCTCGCGAAACATGGAAGGCGGGGTACAGAGAAGGCCGGAGATTATAATTCAGAGACCTGCTTCTTTCCCCTACAAAGGTACGCTGGGACTACAATTGTAATGTGATGATACCATATGGAAAGCTCCACTAGCATGTCGGAGGAAGGCAAGAATGAAGGGTCCTATATACGAGGGAAGCAGACGACCCTAAGAATAAAAGAGCGTAACCAGTGAAACTAAAGATCGGCCGACCGGGCGAAAAAGGAATCAAGCCCCACCAACGAACTCAGAAAAGAAAAGGAGGCCAAAGAATTCTTGAAATTCTTGAAACACAGCAAGTACAGCATGGTAGAACAATTGCAAAACAACCAGCTCGCATATCCGTGTTAGCCTTTTGTTAAGCTCGGCGCACCGTGAAGCAATCGATGAAAGTATCGAATGAAACTTATGTTACTAAGGATATATCCGTTAATAAATTGATCGTCTCGTTAGTAACATAAGTGTTGATAATTTTATTTACTTCAGTGATGACGAAATCCCACCCGAAGGCATGGGATCAACGAAGGCCTTGCACATAACCACTCGCTGTAAGGGATACACTCTGCCAAGCGTGCTAATAGATAATGGGTTAGCGTTGAATGTCCTACCACTGGCTACACTCAAGAGGTTGCCAATAGACAGTTCTCACATAAAAGTATGCCAGAACATAGTGAGAGAATTTGATGGTACCGAAAGAAGAGTGATGGGAAGAATGGACGTGCCATTATTGATCGGGCCTAACACATATGAAGTAGATTTTCTAGTCATGGACATCAAGCCCTCTTACAACTGCTTGTTGGGAAGGCCTTGGATTCATTCGGTAGGCGCTGTGCCTCGCCATCGCACTGTAAACTAAAGTCGGTAATGTAAAACCAATCGTAATCGTAAATGTCAAGAAGACATCATAGCTACTGTCACCAACAAAGTGCCATATCTGGAAACAAGTGAGGAGGCCGATGAATGTTCCTTTCGATCCTTAGAGTTTGTCAATGCTACTTTTATCTTGGAGGGGAATGAAGTTCGGTGCCTAAGCTATCCAAGACCACGCGGATGGGCCTACGAATGATGATAGGAAAAGGGGCTCTACCAGGAAAGGGATTGGGCAAACATCTCCAAGGAAAAGTTCAGATCCCGATGCTAAAAGAGAAAAGAGACCATTTTGGCTTGGGTTTCAAACCGGACGCGAAACAAATGAGGAAAGAAATCGAGAAGAAACAAGAAAGAAGAAGGGCAAGGTTGAACAGAGAGGACGTCAAGTGGGGATCAATGACATTCCCCCACATATCCCATACCTTGGTGTCAGGAGGAATAATCTACCCGGAGAATCTTCCTCACATCAATGCCATACACGAAGAGGAAACTGATCAAGGAAACCTGTTGGGCATTCGCCCGTATGAACCTGGAAGCGTTCTAAATAATTGGACTGCGGAGGAATTTCCTGTAGTTTTAGAGATTATACAGAGTAATTTCAGAACGCACTCATTGTTTTAAGCCTAGAAACAATGAGGTTTCTTTTGTGAAACAGGCTCATGTTCGGATATTTTGTTACAGTGAAATGCATCTTTAATTCTAACAAACTTTTTTTCATTTCTTGTTCTCATTCATATCATGTGAATAGTTATCCTTCAATTCATTTGTTCTTTGTACATCCCTTAATACCCATCACAGGTCCCTAGCCATCAATGATATGAGCAACGATACCACAGATTCAGAGGTCCATTTTGAGCAAGATATGTGTTTAGAGGAATCTCAAGATTTTGAATATGACAAGAATGTGACTTGCCTATAGATTTGTTGAGAATGGTAAAGCAAGAAGAAAAGCATATCCTACCGCATAAAGAGTCAGTGGAAGTGGTGAACCTGGAAGAAGGACAAGAAGTGAAGATCGGAGCTTGTATCACGGCAGAGACCAAGCAATACCTCATCGAGTTACTCCAAGAATTCAAGGATGTATTCGCGTGGTCATATCAAGATATGCCCGGATTAAGCATCGATATCGTAGTACACGGCTGCCCATAAAAGAAGAATATAAGCCCATCCAATGTAAGCTTCAAGAATGAGACCGATGTTTTGTTAAAATAAAAGAAGAAGTCGAGAAACAATTTAACGCTGGATTCTTGCAAGTGGTTAAGTATTCGATTGGGTGGCTAATATCGCCCCGCGCCCTAAGAAAGATAGAAAAGTGCAAATGTGCATAGACTATGTGGATCTAAACAAGGCTAGCCCGAAGATAATTTCCGCTGCCTCACATCGACATCTTAGTAGACAATACGGCGGGCTATTCGTTGTTCTCCTTCATGGATGGCTTTTCAGATACAACCAAATAAAGATGCATCCCGAGGATATGGATAAGACAACATTTGTGACCATGTGGGGGACGTTTTACTACAAAGTGATGTCGTTTGGGCTAAAAATGTGGGAGTGACATATCAGAGAGCCATGGTAACCCTATTTCATGACAAGATGCACAGAGAAATTGAGGTTTACGCCAACGACATGATCGCAAAGTCCCGCGCTGAAAAGGAACATGTGCAGGTTTTAAGGAAACTATTCTTGAGGTTGAGGAAATTCTAGCTAAAACTTAATCTTGCAAAGTGTACCTTCGGAGCTCAGTCTGGGAAGTTGCTCGGATTCGTGGTCAGTAAAAAGGGGATTGAATTCGACCCAGACAAAGTTAAGGCCATACAGGAGTTGCCTCCACCACGTACCCAAAGAGAAGTTAGAGGTTTTCTAGGAAGGCTAAATTGCATCGCTCGGTTTATTTCACAACTGACTGAGAAATGTGACCCCATATTCCGTCTTCTTAAGAAACACAATCCGGGCACGTGGGATGAAGAATGCCAGAAGACCTTTGACAAAGTAAAGCAATACCTGTCCAATGCCCCAATATTGACACCGCCTCATCTAGGCAGGCCGTTAATCCTTTATTTGATAGTGCTCGATAATTCAATGGGATGTGTGCTTAGCCAGCATGACGATTCAGGAAAAAGAGAAAAGGCAATATACTACCTTAGTAAAAAATTCACTGAGTGTGAAACAAGGTACTCACCGATCGAAAAACTATGTTGTGCCTTGATTTGGACAACTCGAAGATTGAGGCAGTATATGTTGTATCATACGACATGGCTTATCTCGAAGCTGGATCATTTGAAATACATGATGGAGTCTGCCGCTTTGAACGGAAGGATGGCTAGATGGCAGATTCTACTTTCTGAATTCGACATAGTCTATGTGAACCAAAAAGCAATAAAAAGGAGTACAATAATGGACTTTTTAGCCAATAGAGCCCTGGAAGATTACGAGCCTTTAGACTTTGATTTCCCTAACGAAGATTTGATGTATGTGGCAAACACTGGAGAGGGTACCTCAGAAGATCATCCTTGGAAGCTGAATTTTGACGGAGCATCAAATGCTGTGGGCAATGGAATTGGGGCAGTTCTGATATCCCCAAAAGGAGACCATTACCCGTTTGCTTGCAAATTAGATTTCGATTGCACTAATAATATGGCTGAATATGAAGCTTGTATCATGGGTCTCAGCGCCACTATCGAACTTAAAATCAGAGTACTGGAAGTGTATGGAGATTCTGCCCTCGTAATCTATCAACTTAAAGAGGAATGGGAAACCAGGGATCCAAAGCTGGCCATCTACAAAAGATTGGCCCAAGATTTGATTAGAGAGTTCGACGATGTCACTTTTCGTTATTTACCCAGAGACGAAAACCAGATGGCTGATGCTCTGGCTACCCTAGCCTCCTTGGTCCAAATAAACGAGAATGAGGATATGAAGCCTATACGAATGAGCATTCATCAGGACCCAGCCCATTGCTACAATATTGAGGAAGAAGAGAAAACTGCCCTACCATGGTACCACGATATACTGCGGTACGTGAAGAATCGTGAGTACCCGGACCAAGCAACTGAGAACAATAAAAGGATGTTGAGAAGACTAGCTTGTGAATACGTCCTGGATGGAGAGGTCCTATACAAAAAAAAGGAAAGATCAAGTGCTACTGAGATGTGTGGATGCCGCCGAAGCTAAGTTAATACTCGAAGAAGTCCACGAAGGTGTCTGCGGAACTCACGTCAACGGTTTCACAATAGCCGGACAAATAATGAGGTTTGATATTATTGGTCCACCATGGAAGGAGATCGCATCAACTATGCTAAAAAATGTCATAAATGCCGATTTATGGAGACAAGATTCATGTGCCTCCGCCACCTTTACATCGTTATGACTTCCCATGGCCATTTTCCATGTGGGGCATGGATGTCATTGACCAATCTCACCAAGGCTTCAAATGGGCATCGGTTCATCTTCGTAGTCATCGATTACTTCACCAAGTGGGTAGAAGCCTCAGATGCTAACGTCACTAAGGTGAATGGTCGGTTCTTGAAGAAAGAAATCATTTGTCAATATGGAATGCCCGAGAGGATCATATCGGACAACGATTGAACCTAAACAACAAGACGATAGCGGAGTTTGCGTACCAATTCAACATTAAACACCACAATTCATCTCCAGACGTCTAAAATGAATGGGCAAAGGAAGCGACCAACAAAAACATCAAAAGATAGTGGGAAAGATGACCGAGACTTACAAGGATTGGCATGAAAAATTACCGTCAGACTTCTATGCTTATCGAACGCCCGTCCAACCTCTCACTGGGCAACGCCTTTCTCATTGGTCTACGGGATGGAGGCAATTCTACCTATTGAAGTGGAAATACCTTCCCTTCGAGTATTGTTAGAAGTGAAGCTGGATGAAGCTGAATGGATCTAGGCTCAATATGATCAGTTTAACTTAATTGAAGAAAAGAGATTAAAGGCTATCCGTCACGGTCAGATGCATCAAAAGCGAATGATACGAGCTTACGACAAAAAGTTTCACCCAAGGGAATTCTACGAAGGGGACCTCGTGCTGAAAAAGATCCTTCCCATACAAAAGGATTACAGAGAAAAATAGATGCCGAACTGGGAAGGACCGTACGTGGTAAAGAAAGCTTTCTCGGGAGGGGCACTGATTCTGACTGAGATAGACGGAAAAAGTTTGCCTAACCCCGTGAACTCAGATTCAGTTAAAAAATACTTTGCTTAAAATAGAAGAGGCCAAGGTGAAAACCCGTAAAGGGCACTTTGAGACTTCGAAAAAAAAATGGTGAGGCCAAGGTGAAAACCACAAAAGGGCACCTTGAGACCAAAGGGCTTTTTGAGTTGAAAACCCGAAAAGGGCGGCTCAAATTTTGAATGGACACATCGCGATATTGCAGTGCTTTAATCAACAGAAGAGGAAGTCACGTTGTATATTGGGGCATCAACAAAATACTTTGAGTCTTCTAAACACATGACAGGCTCAAAGCAGTCTTCTTGAAGTTTGTATATAGAAGCCCAATTGGCGATGTCTAGGGCGCCTGATCCATGTTGTTTATTTTACCATTTTTGGGTTCTTTTCTCCGTAAAAAGGGGATATGTCCCCAATCAATTTTCTTTGTTTCATAGATAATTCATTTTAATTCTCTTTGAAATCGACCTACTGTTATCCATCATTAACATACTGCATTGAAATAATTATTGATGAACTAACGATTTCACAAAGGAAAGTTCCACGTATCACTTTGGAAATCTCTAGATAAAACAGGAAGCCAAAATAGAACATTTGTTTAGAACTTCCATGAACACAAGATAAAGACATTGGAAAAAGGGAGTCTCAATGGAAACCATTTCTTTAAAATTTCTCGCCCGATTCAGTAATTGTGGCAAGGGTGAATAATGTTACTTGGTCACTTAGAAAAAATATGACAGGCCAATTTTCGATAAGGAAAGATTCAAAAACCCTAAATGGTTGAGGAACGAATCTAAAACAAACCAAGTCGAACAATCTTCAAGTAGGAGTTGTGACTCCCGGGGAAGACAGCTAGAAGTCAAGGCAGGCCCGTGTTCTAAGGCCTAAAATAGGCTTCGAAATTTCCACAGGGGCAAGTCATTCATGCGAAAACGGTCACTGCAAGGGAAACAAAGATAAAACCTTGACAGATAAATGAATGATAACACCTTAAATAGGAATCATACTCATAACATTCTGACTCGTCATGCTCATGGCATCCTAATCATTAGGCATAAGTATGTACTCATTCTACAGGTTACGTCCTCAAGAGGACAGTGCAGTTGAGCAGATCTCGTCTCCCTGAGTATGCAGTGGAGCAGATCGAAGATAGCAGATTTGACCTTCTTGAAGTTGCAGGAAGCAGATCGAAGATTCAGTCCGGTGATCCCCGAGTTTGCAGGGATCAGATTAAAGATAGCATATTTGACCTTCCTAAAGTTGCAGGAAGCAGATCGAAGATTCAATCTGGTGATCCCCAAGTTTGCGTGGATCAGTTGAAGATAGCAGATTTGACCTTCCGAAGTTGCGAAGCGGATCAAGATTCATCTGGTGATCCCGAGTTTGCAGGATCGATTGAAGATAGCAGATTTGACCTTCCCGGTTGCGGAAGTAGATCAAAAATTCAGTCTGGTGATCCCCGAGTTTGCAGGGATCAGATTGAAGATAGCAGATTTGGCCTTCTTGAAGTTGTAGGAAGCAAATCAAAGAGATCAGTTTGGCATTCCTGAAGTTGCAGGAAGCAGATTGAAGATAGCAGATCTTGTCTCCCTAAGTTTACAGTGGAGCAGATCGAAGATAGCAGGCTGGGCACTCCTAATGTTACAGGGAGCAGATTTAAAATAGCAGATTTGACATTCCTGAAGTTGCAGGAAGCAAATTGAAGACATCAGTCTGGTGATCCCCTAGTTCGCAGGGGTCAGATTGAAAATAACAGGAAGCAGATTGAAGATGGCAGATCTTGTCTTTTTGAAGTTGCAAGAGCATATTCAAAACAAACCTTATCTCCCTGAAGTTGCAGTGGAGCGGGTTGAAGTTGCAAGTCTTATCCCCCTCAAGTTACGGTGGAGCAGATAGAAGATAGTTAAACCTATCTCCCTAAGATTGCAGGGGAGCACATTGAAGTTACAGGTCCTATCTCATCGAAACAACGGAGGAATAGGATCGAAACGGCCAGATGCGGTGGACTGAATGAGGCTACCTGAAGAAAAGAGCACCCAAAAGAAGTTAAAGCCCGCTGAGGCCGGGCAAAATGGGTCTTTCTTATGTCTTTGCTCTATTGCCGTTACACGACAATGAGCAAAGAGGGGCAGCTGTACAAACCCATTTTGCCCAAACCCAATTAACCCTAAACCCAAACCCAATTAACCCTAAGCCCAAACCCAATTAACCCTAAACCCAAACCCAATTAACCCTAAACCCAAACCCAATTAACCTTAAACCCAAAACCAACCCTAGCCCACTAAAGCCCAATCAGAAAATAAACAAAAAAACCCTAAAAGTCTGCCTATCTCTGCGCCATTTACGCCTCCGCCCCTCGACCCTCGTCTGTTCATATCCCATCCACCGCCATTGTCGAACAAAGATCGCCACCGGCTCCACTTGGCCACTTACCTGCAAGCATTAAAAGGAAAGGATAGAACAGAGACCAAGTTGTAAAATACAGGGCTATAAAAGCCGATTCTAAACGTTTGTAAAGGAGGTTTTTTTGGTTTTAACCGAATACAAGCAAAAAAATTTTCTAGCACCATAACAGATTCAAACAAAAGAAGAAATAAAGAGCAGCAGATTCTCAAACACGAAAAGAACGGACATTAAGCAAAGAAAGGGAGACGAACCAAAAGGAATCAAACTCAGTAGCTTTAGGAGGTGATTTTTACCCTTTTCAATTTTATTTATTTCATTTCGGATCTTTTTTACACAAACATATATATATTAAGTAAAAAAAAGAAAAAGAAAAAAAAGAAAAAAAATACAAATTTTACCTTTTTCGACCACTAGTCTTGTGGGTGGCCGTGGCGATCTTTGATTTGAGCCCATGACGGAGACGATCGGAGTGGCTCCGGAGAGTCGACCCCTACAGAGAAAAAAAAGAGGAGGATCAGTTTTTTTTTTTAAAGAGCAGGTGAAAATGATTTTTTTGAAGGATTTGTGCCTTAAATAGGCCTCCAAAACGACGTCGTTTTGGGCAGGCCTCTCAAGCACCAAAACGACGCGCTTCACCTAGTCCGGCCGAACCCGACCCGCCTCGAGATAGGATCGCGTGTTTTTAAATCAAAGGAAATTGCGCTAATGGCCCTTCCGCATTTTTGTGTTTTTAAAATCAAATCTTTAGTTATTGCAAAATTGGCCCAGCAATTTCATGCGGTTTGCGATTCAGTCCCCCCCTCAAACGCTGCGTTTTAATTTATGGGAAAATTGCCCCTTTGGTCCCCCACTTTCACGTGCACGTGTTTTTAGCCCCTGAATCTCTACTTTATTTACAATTTGACCCAAAACTTCCGTTTTTAATGCAATTTAGCCCATTTTTCAATTATTTTGTAATTTTTATTATAATTACTATCATTTAATATTTTATTTTATCATTATTATTATATTTACTATTGTTATTATTATTATTTATTATTATTATTTCATTATTTCTATTATTATTCCATTATTATCATTTTCACATTATTAGTACTATTATTATTACTATTTTACTACCTTATTATCATCCTTATTATTTATTTTTCAGTATAATGATATATACCTTTCCTTTATCGCTTGTTTATCGATTGTTACTATTATTATTATCATTATTAAATATATTATTATCACCACTCTTTATATTATTATCACTATCATTATATTTTTATAATATATATATGTTACTATTATTTTGTTTGCTAATTTATATTTTATTATCATCATCATCGTTTTGCCATTATTATTATTTGTATGTTGTTATTATTATCTATTTAATTTTTATTTATATTATTTTATGTATATATTTTATTTCCACTAATATTATTACATTTATTATATACTCCTACTTCCACATGTTAATATTATTTCCATTATTACTTTATTATCATTATTAATATCTTAGTATCACTGTACTAGTGTATTATTTCACATCGTCATTTTATTATTATTATTCTTTTCACCTATAACATCGTGTTTTCATATTATCATTTGTCACACTAATTTTTCTCGACGATCGGTTTTCAAATAATCATTCTGTATTAGCAATTCGAGTAAATCGAGCCCTAACTTACTGGGTTCCGGTTTCTTCTCGTTTAAAGCTAAACAACAGGATATCTCTTTTGAAGTTGCAATTTTAAAACAAAATACTTAATCTCGAAAATTCGAAATGTCGCACCTTAACTTACTGGACTCGACACCTAGATACTTCGAGATAAGCTTCTTTTTCTTCCAAAATAGAGGCAATATTCCTAATTTGGATTTTCGGGAAAACGAGCCCTAACTTATGGGGTTCCGATTTCTCGATTCAACAAATGATGGAAGATCCTCTTCAAAAACGAAAATCAAGTTTTAAAAGACGAGCTTAGTTTCGGGAGTCTAAAGTATTGCGCCCTAACTTACTGGACATGATGCTTTATCTCTTCGAAAATAAGAGAGTCTTAACGTCCCTTCCAATTCCTTCAAATTTTGAAAATAAAAAAATATTGTATTTTCGAACCCTTTCAAGTTTTCAACAAATAGGACATCAATCAATCAGTTTGGTACCGATTTCGGGCGTGTCGAGGGTGCTAATCCTTCCTCGCACGTAATCGACTTTCGAACCCGTTTTCTCAAAGTTCGTGGACCAAAAAGCACTGTTTTAGTAAATTAAACGTTTTATTAAAACAAAGGTGATCCGATCACACCAAGTAAAGATCGGTGGCGACTCTCTTCCTTTTCTTTTTCAAAAATCGAGTCGACCGCATCGTTTACTGTTTTATCAAAAAATGGTTACGACATATGTTTTGAGGGTTTTTTATTTTTAGGTTTTGGGGTTTAGTTTTATCTCATCTTTGTACTCTTCGTTTTTGCTGTTATAGTGAAATTATCTTTACTCGTGATTTTAATACTCTTCAGAGGGATTTTTTCAGCTAAAATATTTGTGTGCAATCTTTTCAATATATTTGTTATTTTACTTGTTCCTTACTTAATCGGGGTTTATCTCCAACAAACTAGTATCAAGAGTTAGTTCAATTTTTGGAACCAACTTGTTTAGAGATGGCAGCAACAAGGTTTGATATTGATAAGTTCGATGGCATCACAAATTTCAATCTGTGGCAAGTTTAGATTACGGCAATTCTAATTTAGAGCGATCTTGAGAAAGTTCTTATAGAGAATAAGCTTGCATACATGGATAAATCAGAAATGGATAGGTTAGATAAAAAAGCTCTCTCCATGGTTCAATTATGTCTAACAATAATGTGTTGCAGGATGTTTTGATAGAGAAAATGACATTCACCTTATTGAAAAGGTTATAAACCCTCTACGTGATAAAGTCTTTGGCTAACCAATTGGTGTTGGAACAACGTCTATACATGTTCCGCTTGGACGAAAGTGAGCACATTAGAGGTCACATAAATCAATTTATTACTCTTTTGAATGATTTAAAAAATGTTGAGGTTCGATTGATGATGAAGATCATGTTATGTTATTATTATGCGTTTTACCCCCTCATACAAGTCTTTCAATGCGACCTTGATTTATGGCAGAGATAATCTCTTATTCGAGGATGTGAAGGGTCATCTATTTAGAAAAGACAAACTCAACAATGAGTTTAGTTCGAATAGCAAGTCAAATAGGCAAGCCTCAATTTTGGTAGCATTAAGGAAGCGAGATAAGAGATGTCGCTATTGTAAGAAGTTAGATCATGTCAAGACAGATTGTTACAAACTGCGAAATAAAAGCGCTGTTGAGAGCAACAAGAAAAATTTAGTTGTTGCTAATTTGGCCAATGACAAGGGTGATAATTTCTTGTTGGTGTCAACAAGTGAAAGCTCCAAGCTTACACCCGATTGGACCTGGATTCGGGGTGTTCTTTCCACATGTGTCCCAACATGGACTGGTTTTCTACATACAATTTAGTTGAATGTTGAGTTGTGTGCATGAGGAATGGTTCATCCAGTAAGGTAACTGGTATTGGTATTGTTCAGATCAAGATGCACGACGGGACAATTAGGACATTATCAGATGTTAGGCATGTGCCTGACTTAAAGAAAAATCTCATCTCCTTGCGAAGTTTGGACCCGAAGGGTTGTAGAATTAACATCGAGTCAAGCGGTATTAAGGTATCCCATGGGGCTCTCGTTTTGATGAAAGGTAAAAAGATTGGTAGTCTTTATGTTTTGGAAGGATCAACGGTGACTAGTGAAATCGGACGTCCCTCGCCCGTTAAGGAGTCAAAATTGACTTGTTTGAAGCAGAGGGAACTTGGTCATAGGAGGGAAAAAGGTATGACTGTTTCGTATAAGAGAGGTTCTCTTTTGGATGTAGGTTTTGAAAAGATAGGGTACTGCATTCGTGAAAATCAGACTCAAATCAGTTTTGATTTGGCAGTGCACAAGTCAAAGACTAGAATTCTTCTAGCTTTTAAGCACAACTTCGACTCAGTTAATATCATGTATAGTTCGAGATAAGCTCGCGACAGGCTTTGGAAAAAAAAAGTGTTGTGGAAATACAAGTCAAGGTGGAGATTTGTAGAGTTATGCCTCGTATTTTTTGGCTTTTCTTCTCCTAGTTAATCTCTAGGTTTTAGTTTCCCATTTAAACTCTGATTAGTGTAGTTTATTTTAATATTAGTTCCCCACTTAAACTCTAATTAGTATAGTTTTTTTTAATATTATTTGACATATGAATTTAGCCTATAAATAGGTCATTTTTCCACCCTAGAAAAATAACTCATTACATATTTAGATATTAGCTTTTACAAGCTTTCAGAAAATTTTGTGTTTACGTTTTGAGGGTTCTTATTTTCGAGTCTCGGGTTTAGTTTTATCTCCATCCTTGTACTCTTTATTTTTGCCGTTATAATGAAATTATCTTTGTTCGTGATTTTTATCATTTTCAAAGAGATTTTTCATATAAAATATTTGTATGCAATCTGCTCAATTTCTTTATTATTTTAATTATCCATTACTTAATAGAATTTATTCCCAATATTATTATTTTTGAAAATACCAAATAAAATTCCCATTCTATTATAGGTCGAGGTTGTTTTGATTAACCAAGAAAAAACATATCCAAAAGTTATCAATCTAGCAAACTCGTAAAAATGTATTAATGTTAAAATATAATAAAATATATGTCAAATCGTAATTTAACTGTTTTTTAGTGAAAATGCCCGCAAGAGTATAATAACATAAATCAAACTAAAGTGTGATTCAACATAACCCGTTGAACTATATCCGCAAAATCCAATTCAAAAGATAAATCAACGTTCTCTCTAAGAGGTCGATAGGTTAGTCTATGTGCAATCTTACTGACTTATGAGCTGAAAAACCACACAATTTGTAAACCTCCTCAACGATTCGATTATATAAAAATTAATCCAAAGCACGATTATTAACAATAGCATAACATTCAGAAATAATAATGATGCGATGATAACCATGCTTCCGTGCTATTTTTAGAGCACCAATAATGGCTCCATCAAGGTGTCAAGCACAACTGTAATAGATTAATTTAATCAGGATTTAAATTACAAAAATAAAATAAATTTAAATTAAAATAGTTAAAGTTTAAAGTCCGCCCAAATACAAAATTAAAAGCCTAAAATAATAAAAAAAACCTAAAGACCCAATGACCCAACAACCTAGATTCATTTTTAGTAAAATTAGAAACCCTAGCCCCTCTTCGCGCCGCTCATCGTGTCACATTGGTAGGCGTGCCTCTAACGTCCCTCTGCCACCACTGTTGACCTTGCTCTCTGCCACCGTCGCCTGCAAAAAAGAACGAGCACGCAAGGTAATAATAAACAAAAGCAAAAAACAAGAGAATAACGACAAATAGTTTTGTATTTTGGCTATAAAAAGCCACAACAGCTTTAGTTGTAATTTTTTACGAACACAAACATAGAGAAAATATATACAAAAAGCAGAGATTTTGAAATTGATTCAAAAAAGGTGCTGTATTTTCGCTTTTACTTATTTATTTTAGAAATAAACAAGTTATAAAATATTAAAAAACATAAAAAAAGAACCTTTTTTTTTCTTTTTTACTTGTTGGTGTTATCGTCGGTTCGCAAGGTCGTCGAATCCATCGGGATTCGGCCAAAGGCCATGGCGGAGGATGGAAGAAGTCGAGGGGATTTCTTCGTTCTTTTTTATTTTGGCTCTTTGTTTTGGTGATTTCAACTCCAAAAGGAGTTCTACGCAAAAAAAAAAATACAAAAAAAAGGGTTCAGGTGATTTTTTGGCCACCGTGGATGGTGGCACCGTCGCCGGTGACTGGTGGCCGGCATGGCAGCGACTTGCCGGACCGACGACCGAACCTGGGGCCTTTGAGAGAGAAGAGAGAACTCTCAATTTTTTTTAAAGAAAAGGTGCAGAATGAAGTTTTTTAAAAAAATTCAGCTTTTGTAGGCTCTGTAAAACAACGTCGTTTTAGGGCTGATTCCAATAGCCACAAAACGGCGTCGTTTAGGCTAGACCAGCGTCTGACCAGATCCGATCCTAGGATCCGCGTGTTTTCGCGGCAATGGGATATTTACCCTTTCAGTCCTTCTGCTTTTGCACTGCTTCAATTTAGTACTGTTTTATTTTTTAATTTTGTCACTTAATGTCACTTTATTTTCGTTTTGGTCCTTCTGGAATGGTGCACATAAGGGCAATGGATATTTTCCTCTTCAGTCCTTTTTTTTCTCATGTTTCATTTTAATCCTTTGTTCTGTTTTACTAATAATTTTTATTTATTTACAATTCATCCCCTTAATTTCCTCTTGATTTCGATTTAATCCTTAGCCTATTTTATTTCAACCTTTCCATAAACTTTTATTTATTTATTTACTTATTTATTATTATTTCTTTATCCTTTTACTTTTAAAAATAGATTATTCATACTCTTTTAATTGTGCAATTTTATTATTATCATTATTATTTTATTTTTAATGTTTTTATTATTCTCGTTGTTTTTTCTTTTATTATTTTAATATCTTCATGTTATGTTTATTTATTTTTCTTTAAATTGTGCATTTTCCATTTTCTTTTTTATTTATTTTAAGTTACCTTATTTATTTTATTATTACGTTCGATTATGAATATTGTTATCATTATTATAATTACATCATTATTATTATAGTATTCTATTATTAATTATTTATCATGTTAATATTCTACCCGTATAGCTATTTTACATTATTTCATTATCATTGTACTATACATTACGTTTAAAATGTTTGTTCGTTTTTCATACGATACCAGAATGAATTAAATATATATACCATTTTAAATGTTACATTAATTTTTATTCGATGCATAAAAAAGAAATTTTTAAAAATAGGCAATGTTTCGTATTTGGAGATTTGAGAAGTCGTTTCCTAACTTATGGGGTTTCGATTTTCTCGTTGAACCCAAATGATCAAATATCCTTTTAAAATTAAAATACATAAGATTTAACTAAATGATAAAAAAGGGCAAGCTTATTTTTCGAGATTTCAAGGTGTCGTGTCCTAACTTACTGGATGTGACATTTTGTTACCTCGAGATGAGAGGGTCTTTAACTTATGTTTCGATTTATTCAAGCATTTTTTAAGTAAAAAAACATTAATACAAAGAGGGATCGTATTTTAAACTCTTTTCAAGTTTTCAACTTTCGACACTAAGACATTAATTAATCAACTAGGTACCAATTTTGGGCGTTTGCGAGGGTGCTAATCCTTCCTCGTGCATAACCGACTCCGAACTCATTACTCGAAGTTTATAAACCAAAATTGTTTTTAGTAAATCAAACCGTTTATTGAAATGATCAAATTACGAGGTGACCCGATCACACCTCATAAAAAATTGATTGGTGGCGACTCCCAATTTTGTTTTTAAATAAAAAGTCGACTTTTCAAAAAAAAAAAAGGATTCTGATAGCTTGGTGACTCCACTGGGGAAAAAATAAGAGAGTCAAACTACAAGTTGATTACTTCTTGTCTTTTTGTTGAAAATTGATAATTTGATTTAAATTTATGATCCTTTCATTGCATTTCATCTGTCATTTTTATGGTCTTCATCATTTTGTTACATAATGATATGTTTGCTTTATTGGTGCGAATCTTTTGGTTTATCTCTGCATATTGCATCGCATAATCGGTCGATTTTACCCTTCTTAAGTAGGAGTGAGAAACTATTCCTTCGTGAGGTTTTCACCTCCGTATAGGATAGTGGATCGCTTTCGGGATGCATCCGTACCTATGTCTTCGTGAGATCTTCATCTCCATATAGCCATAGGGAAATGTATTTCCCTGAATTGAACTCGGTCCATATGAGCCTATAATGGGTGAGAATCGAGGAATCTACCGATTCAAGTACCCTTACTTTAGAACTGAACCGCATATAACGAGCCTTAGCAGCCTACCCTAGGTAGAACCATATCGAACCCTAGTGGTCACCCGAATAGGTGCTCTATTTGTTATTTATTTATTTTTATTTTTATTTTTTTGGTACTAACGTGTTTTGTTTTGTTTTGGTTATGATTGCATTGCATTTTCATCATAGAAAAAAGGTGTTGATTCATGTTCAGTTGCTAAATAGAGAACTTGTCATTGAAAAGAGATTTCTTGATAAAGTGGAAGACAATACGGCCGCTTGAATATGGTCCGAGAAAACACGATGAGAGAAGGGTGATAGTCTAACGGAGGAGTTCACGACTTTGCTTCGTTGCTCGAGAATTCAAGCTGACAAAGCTTATTTGAGAGCCGTCAATGTCCTGACTTTCTTAAAGTAGTTAACGAGCATCATGGGGATGAGTGAGCTGTAACAGTCCAGTTTATACCCTAGTCGAAACAGTAGTTTCGAGACCACAAATCTGAGTCCGTATAATATTTTAATATTACTTTCTATGCCGTTGATATGTGAATTAGCATGTGGTAAATTTTTGTAAGCGAATTTGTCTGTTTGCATCCTTAAATTGACAAAATGATTAAAATGCATTAAATGCAAAACTAGTATGATATGTGTAAAAGTGTCTATTTGTTGTGGCTTTTAAATGAGAAGGTCTTATGTAGCAATTTGGTCAAAAGTGGAGTTAGTGGATGGAAATGGTCAATAATAACCTTACATAATATGATTTATAAGTTTTGTTTTGAAGGTTAAATTTGGAAATTTGTTATTAAGTTATTTTATAACAAAAATAAAGCATTAAAGTGGCCATTTCTATCCATCCACCACCGAAATTCATAAAGAAAAGAAAGGGTTTGAACTCTTCAAACATTCGGCTAAGTTTGATCCAAATTTAAGGTATGTTTTGCTTCGATTTTTGATAATTTATACGTTTTCATAATCATTGCTTCGAATGCTATCAAACACATGTCTCAATTTGATGAATTGATAATGTTTGTGGGAGATTCCATTGATGTTATGTTAAGCTTTGTGATGTTTAATAGTGAAATATGAAAGATATGTGTTTGATGAACAGGTTTTGTTCTTGAAGTTTTGATGAATTTAGCTAATTAGGGCTAAATTGAGAAAATGGTAAAATGAAGGATTAAATTGCAAATTTGATTAAATATTTGGGCATATATAGTCCCTAGAGAGGTTCGGCTAAGCATGTGGGTGTGTGGATTTTATGAATTTGATGTCTTGAGTAAAATGGACTAAATTGTTAAAGTGTGCAAATATGAGGGTTAATTTGAAAATAGCCCTAAATGTGTGTCTATGGATTGAATTAAATGAACTAGTGAATAAAAGAGTTAATTCTGAATATGTTTAGATCAAGAACTGAGGAAAACGGGCTTAGATCGCGGGAAAGCGAAAGTTAACGAGTAGCCGTTTTCATTCTGATATATCGAATCCGAGGTAAGTCACTATGCAAATAAACTTATCTGTAATGAATTGAATATATGTATTCATATGTTTATCCATGTAAATGAATGAGAATGAGATTCTAAGTGCGTGAATTCGAAATAAGTTCGATATAGTGATAAAGTCGAGAAGTCCCGTATGAACCTAGGAATAGATAGGATTAGCGATGTCATGACATAGGTATCTTTTCTGTTTTATCATGAAAGACCACGTCTGGGACGTTGGCGTTGATTTGAAAATTGTAAAAGACCTCGTCTGGGACGTAGGCATCAATATGAGCTTTATGAGTAAGACCATGTCTTGGACATCGGCATCATATTAACTCGTGTAAGACCACGTCTGGGACGTTGGCATTGTTATGATCTGTACGTGTACGACCCTGTCTGGGACAGTGACATCGATATACGAGTGCATATAAGACCTCGTTTGGGACATTGGCATTATATTACTATTCCGAGCTTTCTGATCATCCTACTAGATTCCTAAGGGTTCAACGGGTAAGTCTACAATACGAATGGTATATCCGAGCTATGATCAATTAAGTGAATGAATATTCGATTCAGGTACGTTGAATGTGCATTAAGTATGCTTGAAAGGTAAGTATGCATATAACTTTGATTTGAAGAAAGATATGTTGAATAAGATAATGTGAATGAGATGCAAGGAAGATTATGAATGAGCTATGTGTTTCAAATGAGTTTTGAATGGATAAATGTGACCAATGTAGTCATAAGTATGAATCAAGCTATATAAGTGATAGTTGCTAAGTGATTGATATGTGTCAATGTATGTATTTGTATATGACTTACTAAGCTTTCGGAAAGCTTACTCTGTGTATGTGTTTTCTCTGTTTTATAGGTCGTCGAAGCTACTGAAGGCTCGGGATTGTCAAGGATCGTCATCACACTACTAAACTTATTTTGGTACCCTTTTGAAAATGTATATGGATAATTATGGCATGTATAGGCTAGATAGGTATATATATGTGTTTTGGAAGTGAATATATATGTGTGTTTTGGAAGTGAACTTAGCCATGTGTTTTGGCAAGTTTAATTTGGTAATATGCTTGAATGAATGTGATATTTGATGCATATCTTGGTAAGATAGAAGCTTATGAAATAGCCTAGTTTATGGTTAGCTAAAGGATGAAGTTTTGCTTTGGTTATGTATGTGTTATTGTTATAAATGATGATATGAATGATTTAGCTATTGAATGTATGGAATAAGTGAACCATTTGATATGTTTTGGTTGCCATATATGCATATTATGTTTTGGTATTTATTGCTTGTAGGAAGACCCTAAGTGGGTGGCATTTTGGCCTTGTAAAATGGCCTATAATGTCACACGGTTGAGGCACACGGGTGTGCTTAAGATCGTGGGTAAATTGGCAGAATGTGCCTTATATTGTACACGGCCTCGACATGGGTGTGCTTGGTGGCCGTGTGGGAAATGGCAGTATGTGATCTAGTGGTACACGGCCCTAGTACATGGGCGTGCTTGATGGACGTGTTGGTTTTAGCGGTATATAGCCACGAGGAAGACACACGGGTGTGTCAAGAAACCGTGGGAGAGGCACGGCCTACCCCCACGGCCGTGGGTCCCCTGTATTTTAGAAAAGTTTTAAATTTTCATGAAATCTCATATGTATTTCGGTTTAGTCCCGACTCAGTTTACAAGCATGTTTAAGGTCTCGATGACCTACTTAAGGGACATTATGATTGATATTGATGAATGGTTGTACAATTAATTCTGTAAATGCTTTCGATCTGTTCGGTAACGCCTTTAACCCTAATCTGGTGATCAGACACAGGATAGGGGTGTTACATTTAGTTGGTATCAGAGCTACAGTTTAGTCGATTCTTGGACTAACGTAGCATGTCAGAGTCTAGCTATACATGCCCTAATATTGGAACTATGATAGTATGATGAATCTTGACGTGTAAAATGTGATTCCTGTATAGCAATGGATCCCGAAAGAGCCGTAGCTGATGATGTAAAAAGTAATACGCCTGCTCCCGCGCAAGGTACAAAGCCTTCTGATTTGAGATCGGTTACGATCGGTCAGGAGGGAGAAGCTAAACAAGATTTCTTCCAAATGATGAGTGGGTGGTTCACTCAGTTCGTAAAGAATAACCCGACTGTTTTACAACCCCGCCTCGTTAATCTCCTCGGACTATAGTTGTGCCACGGTTGTGTATCCGAATCATTAAATAAGCCTCCGATCAACAAGATCCGTAAGTATGGGGCTGAAGAGTTTCGAGCTACTAATAATGATGATGCTAAAAAAGCTGAATTTTGGATTGAAAATACTATTCGGGTATTTGATGAGATATCTCTGACTCTGGAAGAATGCATAAAGTGTGTTGTATCGTTACTTCGAGATGCAACATATCAATGGTGGAAAACTTTGATTTCTGTTGTTTCGAGAGAACGAATTACTTGGGATTTCTTTCAGATCGAGTTCAGGAAGAAATATATCAGTGAGAGATTCATTGATCAGAAATGAAAAAAATTCTTAAAATTAAAGCAAGGCCGTATGACTGTTACAGAATATGAACGGGAATTTGTCAGGTTGAGTCAGTACGCTCGTGAATGTGTATCGTCTGAGGTAATAATGTGTAAAAGTTTTGAAGACGGTCTTAATGAAGATATCCATTTGCTGGTTGGGATCCTAGAAATAAAAGAGTTCATTACACTCATTGACCGAGCTTGCAAAGCTGAAGCACTCGGGAAGGATAAAAGAAGAGCTGAGTCTGAAGCTCGAGATACAAGAAAGAGATTTCAGAGTAAATCATTTCAGTCTACTCCGAAAAGATTCCGAGATGATCAAATTCATTCCAGGGATAACACGAGACATTTGAACAGGACCCGGGATAGATTGCAAATGAGTTCTAAAATCCCAGCAACTTCTGTGGCTAGTGTTGGTAATGTTCGATCTGAGAGACCTGAATGTAAACATTGTGGAAAGAGGCATCCGGGAAGCTAGAGATTGAATGATAAAGCTTACTTCAGATATGGATCACTTGATCATTTTATCTGTGATTGTCCTAAATCTGTTGAGCCAGAGACTGTTCAGAATCTGAGACTTGAAAATGCATCTGGGAGGGGTAGACCTCCAAAGAATACAAGAAATGTTAGTGGTAGCCAGATGTGCACGAGAGACACTGTGGTAAGATCTGAAGCTAGAGCGCCTGCCAGAGCATATGCTATCCGAGCTCGTGAAGAAGCTTCATCACCTGATGTTATAACGGGTACCTTTACTCTTTACGATACTACTGTGATTGCTTTGATAGATCCTGGTTCTACGCATTCATATATATGCATGAATTTAGTATTTAACAAGACTTTTCCTGTAGAGTCTACTGAGTTTATTATAAAAGTATCGAACCCTTTAGGTAAAAGTGTGCTTGTTGACAAAGTATGCAAGAACTGTCCGTTAATGTTTCGAGATATCTGTTTTCCTGCTGATCTAATACTACTGCCATTTGATGAATTCGATATTATTTTGGGAATGGATTGGTTGTTTATGCATGATGCCATTGTGAACTGTAAAAGAAAGATTATAGATTTAAGAAGTTCGAATGATGAGACTGTACGGATTGAGTCTAGTGATTTAAATGGATTGCCTGCTGTGATATCCGTTTTGAAAGCTTAGAGTTATGTGAAAAAGGGTATGAATCATATTTTGCTTATGTGATTGATTCAAAAGTATCCGAGAAGAAAGTTGAATCAGTACCCATTATTTGTGATTTTTCTGATGTGTTCCCCGAAGAGTTACCGGGATTACCTCCGATTCGTGAAGTTGAATTTGGTATTGAATTGTTGCCTGGTACGACACCTATTTCGATAGCTCCGTATAGAATGGCACCAATAGATTTGAAAGAGTTAAATTCGTAGTTGCAAGAGTTGACCGATAGAGGGTTCACTAGACCGAGTTTTTCGCCTGGGGTGCACCTGTTCTGTTTGTGAAAAAGAAAGATGGCACGATGAGAATGTGCATTGATTACCGAATGTGCATTGATTACCGTCAGTTGAATAAGATGACTATAAAGAACAAATATCAATTGCCCAGAATTGATGATTTATTTGATCAGTTAAAAGGAGCTACTGTGTTTTCCAAGATTGATTTGAGATCGAGATACTACCAATTGAGAGTTAAAGATTCAGACATTTCGAAAACTGCTTTTCGAACGAGGTACGGGCATTATGAGTTTTTAGTTATGCCATTCGGATTAACCAATGCTCCTGCTATTTTTATGGACTTGATGAACAGAGTTTTCAGACCATATCTGGATCAATTTGTTGTTGTATTCATTGACGACATTTTGATTTACTCACGTGATGAGAATGAGCATGCAAAACATTTGAAAATTGTGTTGCAAACTTTGAGAGAAAAGCAATTGTACGCAAAATTCAGCAAATGTGAATTTTGGTTGAATGAGGTCAGTTTTCTGGGACATATTGTGTCAGCTTCTGGGATTCGTGTTGATCCGAGCAAGATTTCTGCTATTCTGAATTGGAAACCTCCGAAGAACGTGTCCGAAGTTCGTAGTTTTTGGGTTTAGCTGGTTATTACCGCAGATTTGTTAAAGGCTTCTCGACTATAGCTACTCCGTTGACTAGATTACTTCAGAAAGATGTCAGATTTGAATGGTCTGATATATGTCAGAGAAGTTTTGATTAGTTGAAAGCTTTGTTAACAGAAGCTCCAGTATTAGTACAACCAGAATCGGATAAAGAATTTGTTGTATACAGTGATGCTTCGTTAAATGGACTGGGATGTGTTTTAATGCAAGAAGGCAAAGTTGTAGCTTATGCCTCGAGACAATTGAAGTCTCATGAAAAGAACTATCTGACGCACGACCTTGAATTTGCTGCGATTGTATTTGCACTTAAGATTTGGCGCCATTATCTGTATGGTGAGAAACGTCACGTGTTTTCAGATCATAAAAGTCTGAAATATCTAATGACCTAGAAAGATTTGAACCTGCATCAGAGAAGATGGCTTGAATTGTTAAAAGATTACGAGCTTATAATAGATTATCATCCGGGGAAAGCAAACGTGGTTACTAATGCGTTGAGTAGAAAGTCATTGTTTGCACTATGTGTTTTGAATGCTCAGTTAGATTTGTCTGATGATAGTTCTGTGATAGCTGAATTGAGAGCGAAACCATTATTTGTACAGCAAATATGTGATGCTCAGAAGGTTGATAATGAATTGTTGTTGAAACGAGCTCAGTGTAAATTGAATTCTAAATCTGAATTTTGAGTTGTCGATGATTGTTTGAGATTCTGAGATCGAATCTGTATTCCAAGAAATCCGGAGCTGATTCAATTGATTTTGAATGAAGTACACGGCCTTAGCACACAGGCGTGCTTGATGACCGTATTGGTTTTAGCAGTATATAGCCACGGGGAAGACACATGGGTGTGTCAAGAAACCGTGGGAGAGGCACGGCCTACCCCCACGGTAGTGTGTCCCCTGTATTTTAGAAAAGTTTTAAATTTTCATGAAGTCTCGTATGTGTTTTGGTTTAGACCGACTCGGTTTACAAGCATGTTTAAGATCTCGATGACCTACTTAAGGGACATTACGATTGACATTGATGAATGGTTGTACGATTAATTTTATAAATGTTTTCGATCTGTTCGGTAACGCCTTTAACCCTAATCCAGTGATCGAACACGGGATAGGGTGTTACATGAGCAATGAGCCGTGGTCGGATCAAGCAAAAAGGATATAGTAGAGGCATCCCTTGGAAAAGTTTCGGGATTTGATCTTAACGTCCAGATATGAAGAAAGGGATTGATGTCTTCACTTTGAGTATTAGGGCAAAGCCGTATATGTAATCTATTTTATGTAAAGAAATTTGTTTTCTAGTAAAGTTGTTCTAATAGAATTGAATCAAAATCAATGTCTCTTTTTGCATTCATTTCATTCATCTGCATTACATTTCATCATATGCATTAAGTTTCATAAAAAGACCCTAATTAATTAAAATTATGACAAGTTACCACGAAACCAACGAGTCTACCATTAAATATTGCTACTACACTACCAGCATAAAACCAAAGCAATGGACCAAAGATTAGAGAGGTTAGAACAAATGTGAAGAGATATGAAAGATCAGTTGCAAGCACAAATGAAAGAACAATTAGCCAAAATTCAACAAGACATGAGGGATCAAATGCAAGAATCCCAAAGAAGTATGATAAGCCAATTGACGCAGTTGCTGGCTGGAGGACTCGAAAAAGGGAAGAGTATCTGCGGTTAGCTCAGGGGATGATAATGAAGACCCTACCCACCCCTAGGTTTTACCCTGATAAATGTCCAAAACTTTTCAAGTTTTTAACTTTCGACACTAAGACATTAATTAATCAACTAGGTACTTGAAAATCATAAATTAGAAGTATTGTTAATTCGTGATAAGTTATCAAAACATTTAGAATTTTTTTTTTTGAAAACATTACTTAAACTTTGGATTGATAACAATTGTATCATCTTGAAATAAATAACATGCATGCATAACCGGTTTTACTAGTGGCCTTATTCCATCAAAAACAAAACCCAAGATAAATTTAAAGTACTTAAAATAAAAGTCTAAATAAATTAATCTCGTGTTGAGCATGGTCACCACTAAGCTCCGCCGACCGGTCCATTCGAAGGCCACCTGAAAATATTCCCACAACAGGGTGAGTCAAACAGACTCAATGTGTACAACCGACACTAAGTCTCAATTAAATTCGTGCATGTCAAACCGCATATAATAACATATATAATTATCGATGCAAACCCAAACCCAAACCTAGATAACCATCCCCACACATCACCGCACTCAACCATCACACCGTGGGGACTACTAAGTCAACCTCCATCCGCTACACACCATCGAAGGCGTCAATTGCAATGACGTGCTCATCGCCCTTATAAAATTCGTGGCATAGCCACCAGATAAATATTCGTGACATAAGTCACCACATTGAGATATTGTGACATAAGTCACCACATTCGGATATTGTGACATAAGTCACCACATTCAGATATTGGGGTATAAAACCACCAATTCACTTCCCCTTTACATATCACCCATATGCCCCATGTCATACAAAACATGCAAATATTATGCCTTATGCTTTATTCACATTCTTATAGTTGTACTTATGTGCCATAACAGACATTTATCACAATATACTCATAGTAGGAGTGGGTAAACGTACCTGAGTACTTTGTACCATTACATGGTACCTTAGCCATAATCTTACACTTTTATATTAACACATATAGTAAATTAAAGTCGTAAATCTATCTAGATTTAGTGCGGGGTACACACCTGATATACTTAGTGGGTTCACTCAAATCCCGAAAATCTGATCTAATGCTTTAGGTTCTAGTTCCTTGTTGCCGATTTGATTATTAATCAAATCCCGAAAATCTGTGATCTTCCTACCTTCCAATCGGCCAATGCTAAATCACTTAACTTGGTTAGTTCCGGCTTTTGAACAAATAAGGAATAGATCTTAAAACACCAAATATGGCCTTGGCAGATTGTACATAAGTGCTTACCTTGCGATTTGAAATCCCGAAATCCTTGTATACCACTGTCGACTACCCCTAAATATCCATAGTTAGATTCGGTTAACATAGTAACCAATATGGCTGAATATGCACCTTCACTTACCTTGTGATTCCAAATCCCGGAAATAGTCACGTAACTAAGGAGATGTCGAAATCCTACAAAGTACATGTTAGGTCCAATTCTAACATTAAATCTCAATAGATGGCCCTTGGCCGAATGACTTACCCATAGCTTACCTCGGATCTTTAAAAGTCCCGAAAGATCCTTTCTTGAAGTCGACAACACCTTCACTTGAACCTCCAAAGCTATTCGGCTATGGCTTAGATGACCAATTTTGGGTGTTGCGATGTTTGGTGCTAATCCTTCCTCGTGTGTAATCGAATCCTAAACTTATTTCTCCACAACACACATAAAGTTTATAGTAAATAATGCGAAATATCGTTGTTTTAGTAAATCAAACCAAAGATCGTTGTTTTTTATTATTAAACGATCAAATTATGAGGTGACCCGATCACACCTCATAAAAAAAATGATTGGTGGCGACTCCCAATTTCATTTTTAAATAAAAAGTCGACTTTTCAAAAAAAAAAGGTTCCGACAGCAACCATTAGATAAAAAAGGAGTGGGTTTTTATGGTAAATGCGATTAGTTATTTATATAAATATTCATTTTTTTTAAAAGAAAAGTAAACCTAAGTTCAACTATGACATAATATTTTCAACTCTACAGGGGTATAATTGAGTTGAGTTGAGTCCGAATATTGTCAAGTTCGAGTTCGAATTAAGATTTGAAGCTACTGATCAAACATCTATTTTTAAGTTTGAGCTTAGTTTGAGATGTAATCGAGTTACTCGAGTTCGGCTCAATAATTAAACTTAAGACTAATAACATATATTAAAGGAAATAGTGTAATTTAATAATATAAAAATATGAAAAGCTCGATAAAGCTTTCAAGTCATTCGAGTCAAGTATTATTAAATTTGAATTCAGTTCAATTGATAGTTTGAGCTCAACTCGATAATTACCAAATTAAATTTGATTTTTTCAAATTGAACTCAAGTAACTTACAAGTACCAATATCACATTTACACATCTACCTAGAATTGAGTTAGGTATTCAATTACGGGAGGAAAGCATCCACATCCCTACCTATTTTTAAAGACAATAACTAAACAATAGTGTTATCACAAGGGGCACAATGTTGTTGATTTTGGCCTTCCATGTTTCCTAATTTTCTTTTAATCAAATGTAACAAGTATTCTTCTTTCTGCTTTCCCTTGTAATTCATCAACGAGTTGATTTTGATTAACATGAGAGGTAAATTTTCTCTCCTCATAAAATTACAACCTACAAACAAATAATTTAGTATAAGTTTATAGCTAAAAGCCTAGTTGTTGATAAAAAATGCAACCACTAGTACAATTTTACTAAAAGGAAAGAATACTTCACATAATATTATTTCAACCTATGCATTGAAGTACAACCATTAATGAATCTATTAATATGGTGTTGAATTATCCCCCAGGCCGAGCTAATTCGATAGGGATGCGTATGAGAGGAAGTTTCTTATGAGAGCTTTTTTTTTTTCAATCCAAAAATAAATAAAAATAAAAATTATATGAATTTATTTATAAAACTGTTAATAAAAATATTTTATTATATTGTAGCGATGAGATTAAAATCAACATTACGATATATATTTGGATTCAAACACAGCGATGATGGTAAAGTCAAAATAAAAATATTTTATTTGAAATCTATAAAATTAAAAATCATTTAAATTATATTTATTTTATATAATAATTTAATTAATAAAAATATTTTAATTTTCTAGTAATATTGATTGTCATTAATTTATAGTAATTTCATAATAAATATATAAAAATAAAATAAAAAATTATTATGTATATATTTAGAAAACACTCCCCAAAAGAATTATGATATGTTTAGCATAGATGGAAATTACATTATTAGGAGGATAAATAGATGAATAAAATTGAAGTGAAGGCTTTGGTACTATATATAGTCGTATAAAAGTTACTAAAAGTCACTTTCGATTAGGCACAATAATAAATAGAAACAAGTTAGTTTCTTTGAACGATGAAATTAATTGTCTTTTATTTTATTTATCTTTTTATTTTCATTTTTAGTATATTTTAATTATTACTTACATATTTATGATTATATGATTTATTGTTGCTTTTATTTATAAACGTCGATAATGACGGTAGAACGACCGCAAAGCAATAAGAATATAGATTTTACGTGAAAATCCTTTCGAGAAAAAATCACGGGTGTATGAGAAAAAAATTATTAATGTTGAAAAACGAATGATACAAGAGGAGTTTCGACTACATCTATTTAATGGTTGAAAAATCCTATTCTAATTAAAGTCAAATAGTAGAAATATAGTTCTATACAGACTTAACTTGTGCGGTATGGTCTACTATATTTATTTCTTCAACAAGTGACGAGATTCGAGTCATACAATCCCTAACGGCTGCTTTTTAATTTTTTTGTGAATTGTAACCATGAATATATATTAAAAATAATGAAAAGGAAATTTAGAGATTTTAATATAAGTGCAAAATTAAGTTATAAATTTGAAGTAGAAAATAACTCAAAATGTAATTAAAAAAGACTGTTTAGTTATTGCAATTCTTTTAAGTAAAACTTTATATATATATTTGAATAAAAATAGTATGCAAATAAGTACTTATCATTAACTTTGTATACGTAAAAATCTTATTTCAAAATGAATTATATTTCAATATAAATTAAAGATTAAAGACGTATGGACTCAAATAAAAGTTTAAAGACTTATAAAGCCAAATATTTATTTAAGTGCAGTTTAAAGGTTAAGGATCGAATTGAACATAATAAATATTTACTTAAATAAATTATAAAATTCATAATTTTTAATTTTAAAAATGGAAATTAATTTTTTTTCTAGGGTTTGGTTCCTCTTTTTAAGTCTAAGGTGTGGCTTTCTAAATCTAATGATGTCGTGAAGTAATTGAAATGTTGAAAAATGCACCCAAATTAAGGCAAAAGCCAGCTAAGTACCTTTGTTTAGCTAGTTTCTATTAAATGAATTAATTATATTTTAAATAAACTTTATTGTTAATATAATTTGGATTTGATAAAAAAAAAACTTGTAAAGTATTGTGGAGATCTTTATAGGAGGAATTGGATTGAATTTTGTCTCATCTTTTTAAAAAGTGAACATATTAGTCCTTACATATTAGATTTAAGAGTAAGTTAGTCCTTTTGTTAAAAATTTCATCTATTTCTATAGATAAAAACAAGTCTTGTACGTCACATAAGATACACATGGCATATTACGTGTCACTATTTAATTATTCTGTCAGTCATATTAATTTTTAACAATACAAATGGATAAAAATTTTAACAAAAAAACCAATTTGCTTTTTGATTTAATGTACATGGACTAATTTACCCATTTTTTGAGTATATGGAGCAAAATACAATTTGACTTCTAGTACAAAGATCTCTATGGTCCTTTTACCAAAAATAAATAGAAGGTGATTTTGTGAATTTTTTAAATTTCATTCCCATTAAAGCATAATACTTTTTTTTTTTTTTGGATAAGTATTTAGAACATTAGCGGTGTACTTTTTTATATCACAAGTAACCTTAAAAATTTGACTTGTGTCTCTTTTTTTTTAAATATTTTACTATACCCTTAAAAGATATTTGTTAACATCCTGATTACTTTTGGAGTCTAAAAATTCGATTGGCAATGTATCAAATGATTTTCTTTTATTTTTACTATGTAAATAATATTTTAATATAAATATTGGGTGAGCATTTGGTGCATTGGAGTGTATTTTTCTTATTCCACAAGCATTTTAAAAATTAATGTCTATATATTTTAAATATTTTACTATACATTTATAAGATACACTTATCAACTACTTAACATTAATTGGGGAGTCTAAAATTTCACTATCAATATTTTTATTTTGGAATGTGTTAATCTGTATATAATTATCATTTTATACACTATACATGTATTTCTCAAATTTTACAAAAGAACAAGTTAAGTTGTTTCAAATAAATTATTTATTTATTATATTAAGAAACACCATTGTTATATTAATTTAATAATTAGATATATCATTTTATAATTTTGATATTTATGACGTGTTTATATTTGCATAATTAATAAAAAATCAAACATAACAAAACATATATTATATTGTGGAGTTATGCATCGCATTTTTGACTTTTTTTCTCGATTAAATTTTATTTTAGTTTTCCACTTAAACTCTAATTAGTGTAGGTTATTTTAATACTATTTAACCTATAAATTTAGCCTATAAATTAACATTTTTTCCACCCTAGAAAGATAATCCGTAACACATTTAGGTATCGCTTTTCAAGCTTTGAGAGAATTTTATGTTTACATTTTGAGTATTCTTTTTTGTATAACGATCTTTTCAATTTTTTTGTTATTTTACTTATTTGTTACTTAATCAAAGTTTATCCTCGTAATGGCCTAAATTCAAGGTTATCTAACAATGGTTTCGTAACCATAAATCCGATTTAAAGAGAAATTTATTTTAATATTTTTGCATGAATATTTATATGATAGGAAAATCGTATTAAAATATCGATAGAAAAATTTTACCGATTTAGTGGTTGTTAGAAAAGGAATTATTGAAGGAATTGGGTAAAAACAAGGTATCGAGACCTTGATCTCATAAAATTGAGAAGGAAATATTTTTATAAGTATTTATAAAATGTTAGTAATGTGGTATTAAAATTTCGTTAGAAAATTTTAACGCTTGAGTATGTAATTAAATGAAAAGGACTAAATTGTAACAAATACAAAATTATGAAAAATGATTAAATAGTTTAAATGATAAAAGAAAAGGGCTTAAAGGAAAATAGACCCAAGGTCTATTTGGGCTGGACGGCAAGGGTATGAAATCAGCAAGAAAATAAGGAGAATTAAGGGTAAAATTGGAATATTGCAAAATTTACTTAATAAAGCTAGGACTAAAGTGGAATTATCTAGATTTCTCTTTATTTTTCTGCATTCTCATTAGAAAAAACACCATAGAAGGGTTTCCTTAAGCTGGTTTTTCATATTTTTACTGCAAGTAAGTTAATCCTTGCCTGTTTCTTGGTATTTTTGTGTTTTTAAGACTTTTACAACTAGGTCCTACTATTAAATTCATTAGTTTTGATTTCATGGATGAAATTGAAAGTTACCATGGTTGAGTGCTGTAAGTTTATGATGAATTAGCATGAAATTTAAGCTTTAAATTGTTTATGAGATGATTTTATTAGGTAATTCCAATAGAAATTGATTTTAGGATCTAAATTGTGAAAATATTTGGAATTAAAGTGTATTACTGAAATTCTGATTTCCAAAGGTTATAAAGTAGTTTAAAGTGATATAATAAAGTTTTAATTGAGAGAAATCAGCTCAATTGAGAAGTTAATTGAGCAGGATGAAATTATCATTTATTGAAAGCTTAGGGAAATTGGTAATAAGTAGTTTGCACTAAACAGTTTTGGACAGCAGCAGTAGACTAACTTTGAAAAATCACCATAAATTGGAGAAATCGAATTAGAAGATGAACAAAATATGAAATTAAAGCTTATTGAGTCTAGTAACGGTGTAAGCAATAGATATGTAAATCATGAGATATAATAAATTTTGTTAGACAAGGTCAGAATGAATTCGGGTTCCCCTGTTTTAACTTTAGAAAATCATCAAAAATTGGATAAAATAATTGTGGGCTTAAATTTATATGTTTAGAATTCTTAATGAGTCTATTTTCAATATAAATAAACGTGAACATCATCCAAATTCTTTATGAAAAGATAATTAATTTTTAGTGAAGAAGGGTCGAATCACAAACAATGTAATCAGGGTGACTTTAAAGAATAAATCTGTACTTATTGGCTAAACCAAAAATTCTAAAAATTTTATGGGAAGAAGATAGGTGAGTGTAGTTTTAGGAAAATTAACGGATCTAAATTTAAGTTTTGTAGCTCAAGATAAAAATAATTTAGTGACTATGACTCAAGTAGACAGTTTTGAATGAACTAAAAATAATAATAGAATTATAGAAAATGGTACATGTGAACATGAAATGTATTGAATTGATGATTGAATTTATTCATTTATATCCGGAAAACTCAAATACGAAGCTAGATCGAGGAAAGGAAAAAGTCCCGGATTAGTAGATTTTATATACGAACTAGTATCGAGGTAAGTTCACGTAACTTGAATTATCTTCTTAAATGCTTGAAATGTATGTTATTGATGTGAATATAATTTGAATGTTCATTGTATGAAGATTGATGAAACATTGATATATTTGATAAAAAGGGGAAGAAATCCCGGTTAAATGAAAGGAAAATTCGATGGATCCTAAAAGGAATTGACGGTAAAAGGATCTAGCCCGGACGTGTGATCCTATCTTGATATAGCCCTCCAGAAGAATATGTAGAAAATGGATTTAGCCCGGACGGTAATCCCAATTAGGGTCTCAATTTAGCTTCGACTGTAATTCAGATCCAAGCTCATTAGAGTAATTGTCGCTGGGATTTAGCCTGGACTGGTAATCCCGACAATACTCTATGAGTTTACATTACAGGGGATTTAGCCTGGACTGGTAATCCCGCTGTAAGGATGAGGTTCGCGGGAGTGTGCTCTCTGAAATGAAAATGTGCGCACATGAATATGAATTGACGGACTCGGATTTGTACACTAAAGTGTACCTCTGAAAATCCATCGAAATTCGAGTAATTCAATGGGATAAATATGGAAATATAACAAAGAAACGGAAATCATGGTATTGATGAGCTCATCAATCATGGTATATATTATTGATACATGGAAATTATTGAACTAACTTGAATGTTGAGCTTGTGTATGTTAGGGTAATAATGCATTGAATGGATATATGAATGTTTATTGCATTGTATTGAAAATGTTAGGTAAGTATAATTCTTGTTACATGGATTTACTAAGCACAAAGTGCTTACCCTCGCTTCCTTTTCCCTGCTTTGTAGTGTTAAGAGCTGGAGGTCGATTCGGTAGGAGATACATCACACTATCGACCTCAAGATTTCGCATATAAAGAAACTTTATTTTGGAAATCAATGGCATGTATAAGCTAATAAAGTAATTTTAATATAAAATGAATGTAAGGTCACCATTGGTATGGCTAGCAAACATTGGCTTGGTATGTGTTGATATTATCTTATAAATATGCATGAATCTATTTTGAAAATATGTTGAATTGGATTGGTTGATGTGGATTGGTCTCGGTTTAAAATTTGCAGGGAAGGTTAGATATTTATAAAGGGGCTATATAAAAAAAATTGTAAACTCCGGTAATGTCTTGTACCCTATTCTGACAACGAATACGGGTAGGGGGTGTTACAATCCCCAACAAACTGGTATTAGAGCTAATTCAATTTTCACAATCAACCCGTTCAGAGATGGCAACAACAAGGTTTGATATTGATAAGTTCAATGGCATCGCAAATTTCAATCTATGGCAAGTTTGGATGACGACAATTCTGATTTAGAATGATATTAAAAAGGTCTTTACAGAGAAGAAGGCTTCTAAACTTGGATAAATCAGAATTGGCTAGATTAGATAAAAAAATCTCTATTCATGATTCAATTATGTCTAATAAATAATGTGTTGCAGGAGGTTTTTGTAACGCCCTGAATAATTTAAGTCTACTTTTGATGAAATTTGGCAGAAATATGTATCTGCTTCATTGGTTAAGTGTTATGGGTGTAAGTGTGAGGTCTTGGGTTCAAGTCTCATATTTGGTAATTCTGTTATTTTTTATCCTAGCCTTATCCCTACTGGGTAGGCTTTTGTAATATTGTTTGTAAACTCATATTAGAATGAGCCTACTGGTTCGACTGGCAAGGAGTTAATATGTTGGAGGTCTTGTGTTTGAATCCTTGCATGAGCGTGGGTGAAAATTTTTGCTTCGGTTGTGTGATAGAGGTTCGGTGGAACCGAAACTCTGAAGTTGTCGGATATAATGGGTCGATTAGTTAGTGGGATAATGTGGGGGAGTTGAGATATTGTTTTTATTATCTTATTTTATTTTTATTTTTTTCTCCCTCTCTCTCTTCCCAGTTTTCCCTCTGATTCTAACATTCCCATTTTTCCTTCTCCACTTTCTTTTGTTTTCTCTCAAATTTTATTTTTGATCTATTGAATTCCCATCGTTGCATTTGAAAAATTGTTGCTTCCCATTTGGTTTAGGTAAGTAGGGCTATATTGATGGTGGTTTTGACTTTAGTGTGATCATCTCTTTCTTTTCAGAATTGGCTTGATGGTGTGGTTGGAAGTTTTTTATCGTTAAGGATTTTTCTTTCGTAGGAAAGGGCACTGAATCAGTGATTTTTGCTTCAACGGCTTAAATCGTGTCTGTAGCTATTTTTATTGGTGGTAAGTTTGGTTGTGCTACTTGATTTTTGTGTTAATGAAATCATTAATTGGTTGCTAATAAGTCATTGGAATGTTGTCTCTAAGTTCTGGTGGGCTTGATATTGCAGTAGCATCAAAACCGTACCAGGTGTATACCTAAACACGAAAAATCGAGGTTCGACGAAAGTCGAAAAAGGGCCCTGTCGACGCCACACGGGTATGTACCCAGCCGTGTGCGAGACACGACCATGTGACGGCGATGGTGTAACAGTGTAGGCCACACGGGCTGGGCTAGATTAGGCGTGTAGGCCCATATGGGTGAGCCACACAAGCGTGAGGGTTTTGGGCCAAGCTGTGTGGGCCATATGGTAAGGCCAATTTGGTCGTGTTGGCCACACGAGCATGTGGGCCCAAAATTCTAAAATTATCCCTAGGGTCACACGGGTCATTTCGATCGACTATGGGCCTGTCGCAAGTTTGGTAAGGGCTAACCAAACCCTAATTCTAAAATAATGATGTTGACAAAATTTTGATTTTACGCAAACAAATGTTTTTGAAAACACGAGCGTGGTTTTGATTTAAACGAATTTTCAAACTTCCACTATGAGATATTTGGTTAACTTTGAAGGACAAGATGTAACGATTTTTGTAATGATTATATAAATGAATATGCGAAGTAAAACTTGGACGTTTTTATTTAATACGGATACAACGTTTATAAAGTATCATCAGTTTCAAAACCCTTCTTCATAATGCTCCCGAATTCGGACATAATGTCTTGACCAAGTTTAGGGTGTTACAGTTTTGATGGAGAAAACGACATTCACCTTATGGAAAAGTTTAGAAACCCTCTATATGTCAAAGTCTTTGGCTAACTAATTGGTGTTGAAACAGCGTCTATACATGTTCTACATGGACAAAATTGAGCACCTTAGAGGTCAGATCAGTCAATTTATTACTCTTTTGAATGATTTAAAAAATGTTGAGGTCTAGATTGACGATGAAGATCAAACTATGCTATTATTCTATTATTGTGCTTTTTACCCTTTTCATACAAGTCTTTCAAGAAGACCCTGATTTATGACAAAGATAATATCTCATTCGAGTATGTAAAGGGTCATTTGTTGAGCAAAGATAAACTAAACAATGAGTTTGGTTATAGGCAAGCCTCAGTTTTGGTAGCATTAAGGAAGCGAGACTAGAGATGTCACTATTGTAAGAAGTTAGGTCACGTCAAGACAGATCGTTACAAACTGCGAAATCAAAAGGTTATTGAGAGCAATGAGGAAGATTTAGCTAGTGGTAATGTGGCCAATGACAAGGGTGGTGATTTCTTGTTGGTGTCAACAAGTGAAAACTTCGAGCTTACGTACTTGTGGATCCTGGATTCGGGGTGTTCTTTCCACATGTGTCCCAACATGGACTGGTTCTCCACATACAATTTAGTTGAAGGTTGAGTTGTGTGCATGGGGAATGGTTCATCCAGTAAGGTAACCGGTATTGATATTGTTCAGATGAAGATATATGACAAGACAATTAGGACACTGTCAGATGTTAGACACGTGCCTGACTTAAAGAAAAGTATCATCTCATTGGGAATTTTGGACTCGAAGGGTTGTAGAATTAACATCTAGTCAAGTGACATTTAGGTATCCCATGGGGTTCTTGTTTTGATGAAAGGTAAAAAGATTGGAAGTCTTTATATCTTGGAATGATCAACGATGACCAGTGAAACAGGACGTTCTTCATCTGTTAATCAGTTGAAGTCGACTCATTTGAAGTAGAGACAACTTAATCATAGGAGAGAAAAGTATGACTGTTTCGTATAAGAGAGGTTCTCTTTTAGATGCAGGTTTTGAAAAGATAGGGCATTGCATTCGTAGAAATCATACCACGATCAGTTTTGAAATGATAGTGCACAAGTCGAAGGCTAGAAGACTTCCAGCTTCTAAGCACAATTTCAACTCAATTAATATCTTACATAGCTCGAGATAAGCCCGTGGTGGGATTTGGCAAAGAAGGCGTTGTAGAAAAACGAGTTAAGGTGGAGACTTGTGGAGTTATGCCTCACATTTTTTTACTTTTCTTCTCGAGTTAAACTCTGTTTTTAGTTTCCCACTTAAACTCTGATTAGTATAGGTTATTTTAATATTATTTTACCTATGAATTTAGCCTAAATATAAGCCCTTTTTCCACCCTAGAAAGAAAACACGTAACACATTTAGGTATTATCTTTTCAAGCTTTTAGAGAATTTTGTGTTTACGTTTTAAGGTTTCTTATTTTTGGGTTTTGGGGTTGAGTTTTATCTTTTCTTTGTACTCTTCGTTTTTGTCATTATAGTGAAATTATCTTTACCAATGGTTTTTTATCCTATTTGGAGGGATTTTTCCATGTAAAATATTTGTGTTCAATCTTTTCAATTTCTCTATTATTTTACTTGTTCGTTGCTTAATCGGGTTTATCTACAACATATATAAAAGAATGTACGAGAACATATATGAAAACTTTGAGTTTTGAGATAGCTTTTTAGTTCTAAAATAAGTCTTTTTCTTAATTTATATTTAAAGTGAGTATCATTTTTTAAATTAAGTTTTAAATATGATTTTATTGCCATTAACAATAAATTTTAAATAATAAACAAATTTAAATGTCATGCATCAAATTATAATTAAAATTTAAAACTAAAATTGTAACACCCCAAAATATAGGGGGTTAGATGAAATAAATAACCAAGTAATGACTTAGATTTGATGGTTTAAGTAGGTCTTAAGTTCTATCCACACCTCTTCTATTTCATTTCTTTTTAATTTCAACAAACTAGAATGAAAAATACCCTTAATTGGTTAAGCCTTTGCATTTCTCCCTTTGATTGCTAGGTTCAATTCATGCCAATCCCTTCTTATTTTCATTTTTTTTGGCTAAATGGGTAATTTACCATTCAACCCCTTTAAAATTTGAAAACCTTCACTATTTAATCATTTTTCCTAAACACAATTACACAATAGTTTCTTTTTCTAATTAAACTGAAAATTTTCTCCTATCTCCCTATTTCTTTTAATATTTGTTTTTCATTATCTTCTTTACACATTTTTTTTCTCTCCATTTCTAAAATTTCATTTTGACCCCGAATCCAAAATCAATCTCCATTTAACACATTCTTCCTATCGGTTTAGTAAAACGCCGTCAATTTCAACTCTAATTTTACAAAGACTCGGTAAGAACTTTTTAATCCTAGTATTTAAATCTTAAATCCTTGTAGAATTTCTATCCATGCTAATTTTAAGAATGATTAAACGATCTTTTAAGAATCTTTGATTAAACGATCTTTTAAGAATCTTTCCAAAAAAACTCCCGAAATCTTGATTTTTCTTGAGATCCTTTATTAATTATTTCATAAATATCGTTTGAAGGACTCGATTTAGGTACCCCAGACTAGATTTGAGTGAGAAGGACGTCGCTCGAGATCTCGATGACAAGCATGTGTTTCTTTACAAGCAAATCAGGGAAAATCGTGCCTCGAAATAGGGCCAGACGTCCAACAACATGAGCGTGTGGACCATAGGGCCAGCCATGTCCACTTAAAACCCTAGGTTATTTTAATTCTCACACGACCTAGGAGCCTTCACATAGCCTGTCACACGGTCATTGTAACACCCCCGAATTATGGAGTTAGAAGTTTTGAATTTTGTGGTTAGGGTTAGAGAGAAAGGTGTGCTATTGTGATGTGTTGCGCGTTTAAGTGACAGAATAGGCCTGCTGGTCTGGTGGTTGAGTGAACGTTAGTTTACCTCAAGGTTCTGGGTTCTAGTATTTATGTGTTTTTTGGAGAAATATTTTTGTTTATTGTCATTTTGTTTTGTTAAGTAGCAGTTTTGTTTTAAGTTAAAAGGTACAACTATTTATTTTTAATTTTAATTTTATTATTATTCTCTGGACATTCTCCTCTTCCCCTATTCTTCGTTTCTTTTCTTTTTGGTTCTTCTTTATTTTTCTTTTAATTTTGAAAATAGTTTTGCTTGTGGATTTTGGAGAGCTTTGCTTCCTTATCGTCGAGTGGGTCTATAGACGTCATTGATCGCGAATCAGGTATGGGTTCTGTATCTTTTCTAATTTATTTGCGAATTCTCGATTTGACTCTGTGAAGGTCTGCATTTGTTGAATGTGTTCACAAATTGGTTAGTTTTGATGTTGTACCATTGTTTTTATGCTTGAAACTTGTTTGGTTTGGTACAATCTCGAGTTATTGAGGTCGAGGAGGTGCTTCGAATGTGAAAGCACGTTTTTCAGGGCTATTTTAGGGTGGTTTCATGACCACACAAGTGATAACACCCCTTACCTGTGTCTGATGCCGGGATAGGATACGAGGCATTATCGGAGTTAAACATAAACATTTATACAAAACCAAACTATAAAATTTCATTCAATTTAAAATCACATGCAAATCATCCCTTATATGGGCCCACGAGGCCCAAAACAATCATTGGGAACTATTCGGGACTAAACCGAGATCTTAGGAAACTTTAAGAAGACTTAGAAAAATTTTCATCAAAACAGGGGTCACACTCCCGTGTGGCTTGGGACATGCCCGTGTGGGTAGGCCGTGTGGTCACACACGCCCATGTCCTCAGCCCGTTTAACTCTCTGTTTATATGACATCATCAACAAAATAGGGTCACACGGCCAAGTCACACGCCCGTATGCTTAGGCCATGTGGCGAATTAAATTCTGAAAATAAATGCAAACTTTACATGCCCTGGGCATAAGCCCATGTCCCGAGGCCATGTCCTCCACATAGCTGAGACACATGGTCGTGTCTCTGCCCATGTGGCCCAGAAAATGGCTATTTACCAAACCCTTTTGGCACCCTCATTTGCACATACTTATACACAACTTCAATGGCATCTGTCATGACATAATTGAACACTAAAACATCATCAAACAAGTCATGATCATAGAGAATTCATATAATCTTATTCATGCATAAGGCACCATACTTTGCCTAGCTTAAACTTATCAAACTTTCATGCCATGATTATCATCAACACATCCTCAATCCATCTATACCAAACACACATAACCACATCACATGAAACTTTTAGTATAAGCACACACATATAAATAGGCATTACAACTCATTAACCAATATGAGCCACATCTCATGACCATTTACAAAATGAATCATATTACCATTATGAACCAACACATTTGGCCAAATCAAATGACATGTACACAATTGACTAAGTTCCTATACATGCCATAAACTTAAGAGGTTTGTATTCACTTTTACCCCACGATGATAACTTGATAGTGTGATAGCATCTCCAGTGATCTCCAACTCGAGCTAGCGTAAGACACTATAAGATATGAGAAAGGAAGGGGAGTAAGTTAAAATTCTTAGTCAGTTTGTATGCAAATAATAAGCAACTTATTAACACGTTTTTCACTAATTCTCACAATTCATTTATGTTCATCTTGAGTTGTCTACTCGTGCTATAGTCACTAAATTATTTTTATCTAGAGCTACAGAACTCCAAATTAATATATGCTAATTTTTCTTGAAACTAAACTCACATATCTTCTTACCATAAAATTTCCATTATTTTTGGTTCAGTCAATCAGTACAGTTTATTATTTAAAATCTCCCCATTTTCGTTGTTCGACAGTTCTAATCCCTCTTCACTAAAAAATTATTTTCTCATGGTACAGAACTCGAATGATATTTCTGTTTGTTTCTCTTGAAAATAGACTCATTAATAAGTTCAAGAATAAAAACTATATCTCTTTTTTAATGAATTTCCAAAGTCAGAACAGGGGATTACGAAATCACTCTGACCCTGTCTTATAAAAATTCAAATATATCATAATATGAAATTATTTTTCTTACAAAAATAGACTCAATAAGATTTAATTTCATATCCTATTAAACCTATAATTAAATTTTCACCATTTTGGTGAATTTTAAAAGTGCTACAAATTCGTCATGTCAAACTATTTTGTTGCTAATTTTACTATATCATGTTTTCTTTGTATTAATTCTCATTTGCACACATACAACACTAAAGTATATCCATAGTTAGCCATGCCAATAGCTAGTCATCATCAAATATTTACAAGCCATTTATTGGCCAAACAATAAAGACTTGAACATTTCATTTCTCAATTTAATTTGGCTTTAAAGCCTTACACATGATCATCAATCACATTTCCCACTTATTCATACATCATAAGCATGGTCTTATAACCACGATTTGTGGAAAATTACCAAAATACCCCTAATGTCCAAAAATTTCGAAATACCTTGATTTCAAAAATTTTCCAAAATACCCCAGGAACTTAAAGCCCAAAATAGGAGATAAGGCAAGAGGGCCTTAAAAGAAAAAGTTGGTGAATTTTGACATACAATCGAGCTTGGAAAAGTGGCACAAGTGTCACTTAAGGCTTATGGATAGTGGCCTCGAGTTCGAGTCACATGGAAAGTAATTATTGAAGGTTTAATTTTGTTTCCCAAGGCTAGGGATGGACTACGCATGTTTGATTGAAAGGGAAGAGTTTTATTTTATTAAAACTTGTCAAATTAAAGTGATAAATAGAGGATTTATTTTACTAAGATAAATAAGGAATTAAAGGATGGATTAAAGGTTATTTTAATTTAATAAAGTGATAATTAATGAAGATTAAATTATCACTTGGGAGAGTAGTGGCCAAGTTTTGGACTCTTGGTCTAGCGATTCAGTTAAAAGAGGAAAGAGAGACTTTTCTCTCATTCACTCCACTTGCCGAAATTTTGCTCTCTCTTCTCCCTCTCATTGCCGAATTTCCCCTAAGAAAGGACTCCATCTTTTCTTTTCCTTCCTTTTGCCATTGCCTAGTCAAAACTTTTCTCTTCCAATCTCGGTTAGATCTCCATAGCCAGATCTCAGTAACCCAAGACAAGGAAACAAGTGATTAAAGGTTTCAAGGTAAGTTAAGCCATTCAATTTCCTTTCTTTCTAGTTGCGAAAGTAAAAGGCCTAATTCCTATTCTCTTTGATCATGGCGAATATACAAGGGATCTCGGGTTTCACAATCGTTGAACATAAAGATCAAGGATCTAAGGTAAGAACAATTGATTCTTGTTCTTTTAAATCGTTTAAATCAAGGCTTAAGAAAATAACCTCTCTTTTGTCTATGGCCGAATGTCAGAGGAGGAGTTTCGGGATTTTAGATTCAAGGAAAATTAAGGTAAGACACATTCGGCTAAAGGCCAACTACCACTTATTAAAGTTAGATCAAATCTAACCTATGATCTTTAGGGATTTCGACAGATATTCAAGACAAAAAGGGAACTTTCGGGATTTGGAATCTCTAAGGTAAGCCTCTAAAATATTCGGCTAAGGGTTGTGTGAGTATCTAAATCCATTCCTTGATTTTTGAAAAGACGAAAAACTAACCATATTGAACTACAAGGTTGGCCGAATATCAAGTAGAGGAAAAACCAAACTTTTGGGATTTGTTTAATCACCAAATCGGCAAAGGTGAGTTTTTCCTTACAAATCCTACTAGGATTTGGTTTTGTTTAAAAAGGGGTTTATTAATGTGTGTTAATGGATGGGCCGAATATAGGGATTAATAGATCTAAAAATTAGATCGGGATTCTCAAGAAATCAAGGAACCCATTAAGCGAAAAAGGTGTGTACCCTTACTATTCTTCGATATATCATGGTTAAATATTTTAATATACGATATGAATAATAATATGAATGTGGCTATGTACCACACATGTGACAAAAAGTACCAAGGTGCGCTTCCTACTACGATAGGATTGTGAAAAATGTTATTTTAATAACATGCGAATATATGAATATGAACATGAAATTAAATTATGCTATATATATATACATGTTTTGGGGCATTCTGGATTTATGTTAAAGGGGAGAACAGTGTTGACTTGGTCTCACCAACGAAGGTGTTGACTTTGGTCTCACCAACGAAATATGTCAACTACGGTCACATTATAAATTCGGTAACTTCGGTTACAATAGTGTCTAATGACACAACGTGGAGAGTAGCGGATGGAGGGTCGACTTAGTAGTCCCCACTGTGTGCGAGTTGGTACGGTGGAGAGTAGCGGATGGCTTATAGGTTTTGGGTTTGGGTTGCATCACAATTTCGTTATTATATGGACTTGATGATTTGAACATGAATGCCCGATTTATTGAATGATAGTATTGTGTGCACATTGAGTCTGTTGACTCACCCCATTGTGGGAATTATTTTTCAGTGATGAGCAAAGGATTTTGACCGGGCAGGTAGACCATGAGGAGGCCATGCATCACTTGAAGAATTTATTCGAATTTGGACTTTATTTAATTTTAATATTTTTTTATTTTGGGTTTATTTGATGTAATAAGGCCATAAGGCCCAATGGATTATTCTTTGTTTTACATTACTTTTTAATATTTTGCTAAGAACTATTTTGGACATGTTACATCAAGTTGTCATCATACAAGATTAAATAAATGGGTTTCAATCTAAGCCTAACTTAAAACAATAGTTTTCTAAAATTTACAAATTTCTCTAAGTATCGAATGTGTTTGAAAGCGGTTTACTTTGAACATACCAGATCCGGTCCATTTCCCACTTGTGGGTGTTTCAATAAGCATGGTCTTATAACCACAAGGTTATTCTCATAGGTATAATGTACTCATTTACCTTCTTACCAAAATTTGATCACATCCCGAGCACATTGCTCATGAGTGTATACATACATATACTTCACATATCACATATCAGACTCATTTCTCGTGAGTTTCTCATATGTACCTGTATCACTTCATCACATAACTTTAACACTTTTTCCTTCTTGAACATAAACTTAGCTCTTTACCCCGTTGAACCACTTGGAATATCGAAGGATACCCGAACTCGTCATACACGTAATAAGATGCCAATGCCATATCCCAGATATGGTTTTACATGGGATCACATGTCGATGCCGATGCTATATCCCAGATATGGTCTTATACAAGGTCTCATATCGATGTCGATGCCATATCCCAAATATGGTTTTATACGAGATCGTATATCGATGCCATATCCCAGACATTGTCTTACACGATTTCATACCAAAACCAGGTCCTAGACGTGGTCTTACATGGAGTCTCTCTTCGATGCGATGCCATATCCCAGATATGGTCTTACACGAGATCACTCTTCAATGTCGAGGCCATGTCCCAGACATGGTCTTACACGGGACCTTAATAATCTCATGTCATGACAGTGATATCCTTTCTATTCCTAAGGTTCAATCGGGACTTCAACATAATATAACTTCATCATATTCATCATCAATACCTTATTAATCAACTTCATAGAAATAATATACATTTCAACAAATGTCAAACATTTAAAAGCATAATAACATGATGCTAAATTATTACACACAAACTTACCTCGACTTAAAATGGCGAAAGAGACCGAGTCGTCCAATATTCGTCTTTTCCCCGTTCTAAGTTCGAAACTCATTTTCTTTATCTAAAATATCACATTTGACTTATTAAGTTATTATACTATTCAATTTAGTCCAAATATCATATTATGATATACTTTATCATATTTACACTTTTGCCCCTAGCCTCGTAAAATTATTTTTATTCAATTTCCTTGTATTTTAGGCCTAGCCGAACCATTTTCATAACTATAGCAGTCCACAATTTGCATTCACTCACACATTTTCATACATTTTTCAACTTTTATAAACTAGTCCTTTTATGCGATTTCATCGAAAATCACTTAGTAAAAGTCGTTTACTACACACCGAGCATTTATATTATACCATTAGACATCAAAGCACATGCATATCATACATGGGTAAATTTTTAAACACAAACCCTAGCTCAAAATAATGGTAGAAATAGCTAAACTGAGTTACGGGGATCTCAAAAATGTAAAGAACATTAAAAACGGGGCTTGGATGCACTTACTATTGAGCTTGAAAGCTTGAAAACCCTTGCCATTGCTTCCCTCATGCTAAATTAGGCTAGCAAGAAGATGAACAAGGGTTTTTGGCTTTTATTTTGTCTTTAGTCCATTTAATTACCAAATTACCAAAATGCCCCTAACCTAAAAATATCCTATTTCACTTATCTCATGTCCATTTTTGTCCAAAAATTTAACCAATGGTTTAATTACCATTTAAGGACCTCTAATTTCCAATTTCATAGAAATTGGACACTTCTAACATGTGGAACTCAACTTTTGTACTATTTATAATTTAGTCCTTTTGACTAAATTGAGTGTCCAAACGTCGAAATTTTTGAATGAAATTTTTACGAAATCTTTCTGTGAAATATTAGACCATAAAAATATAATAAAAATAAAATTTTCCTTGTCGAATTTTTGGCCCCAAAACCATTGCTCGATTAAGCCCAAAATCCGTCATTATATTGTGTGGCCACATGGGCGTGCAGCCCCATACTGCGTCTTGCGATTAGGAATTAGGGTTTTCAGGAAAGATTTAGTGCCACACAGCCGTGTGGCTGATTTGGGGAAATTAGTAGAAATGGACAAGGAGTTACACGACCTGTTCACACGGCCATGTCCCTGGCTCACATGGGCATGTGCCTCATCCACATGGCCGTGTGCCTTCTCCCACACGGACGTGTTGACCTCCACATGGGTGTGTTGACCGCCACTTGGTCTAGGCATTTCCACACGGCTAGAGCATACAGCCGTGTGGTCCTAAGTCATCAATTTTAATTCTATGTATGTTCTTGATCTGTGTGTGTTTTGACCCTTGGCTAGGCTTTAGTGAGGGTAGTTAAGACTCTAATCTGGGCTTCGACTTATGTGTTATTTGTGACTGTTGTGTGAGATGTCTGATCTTGAACCCGGTTAGTTAGGCGTTTATGCATATTTGTTTCTGTCTGATTGTCTGTTGACGTGTTCATTGATTCTGTGAGATTGTATGCATACATACACTTGCATAAAGTAATTTTTGGGTTGGTTGTGAAGAGAAGGAAGACTAATTCTGACCTGATCTGGAAGTATAACTGTAACTTGTTGGTACAGCGATTTACCGCACTATACCACATGTATGACAGCTTTATTGCATACTATTATCTGGTCTGGCAGTTTAAACTACAACCTATTAGTAAAATGGTTTACCTAATGCAATGTACTGCAGATACGTCAGCCTTGCTGCATGTTATATCTGAGTGGCTTAGTCCACATACATGGTGTGTAAGGTTGGATGGGCCTTACGAGGTCCAATGTGGTGTGTTTGGTTGGATGAGCTTAAAGAGCTCTTTTAGGGTGTGATCGGGGGACGGAGAGGTGTTTTGGCTGGATGGGTGAGTTCTTACTACTTGACTGCATTCATATGCATCTGTATTGAGTGTTTGCGTGTAAGATTAACTGACTATTTTTGTCTATCTGAATAACACTTGTGCCTGAGTGTCTGTGTGTGACTTGGTGTACTTGAGTTGTTATATTCTGTTGGGACGTTGGTTCCAAGTTTACTTTATGATTTTGTGTATATCTGTGAGTATGTGTCGTTACCAAACTGGTATTTGAAATTTTGTGTTTTAATTGCATGTCGAACTCACAGTAAGCTCCTGTAGCTCACCCCATAGTGTTTCCCCTTTCAGGTACACTTCTATTTTCTGTAGCTTAGACTCGGCACGCCGGAGGTCTCGGATAGTCGTGTTGTAAAAGGTAGATAATAAGTCATCTTTTCGAATGCTACTTTAGTAGACAACTTTGAAGTATAAACGTTTATACAAACTATGGTATGAATCGTGTTTTGGGTTTTTCACAAATTTTATTTTTGAACTAAAATTTAGATACTGTGAATTTATGTTTTCGAGTATTTTAAAACTTTTATTCGAGTTTGGCAAAATGTGTTTGAAACTGAAAGTTTGGGTAACTCATTTTATAAAAAGAATTACGATCACTTTGGAGATCAATGTGACCTCTGAAATTCAGTCTAAACTCCTAGGCGTGTCTCCCTTGTAGTTTAATTTTTCAATTTCCATAAGGCCACAGTCTATTACACAACCGTGTAACCTTTCCACACGGCTTATAGCTTCCCATACGACCATGTGTCCCCTACTTTACAAATTTTACTGTTTCATCCAAAATTTTATGATTTGTTCAGTTTAGTCCTTAATTGATTCCCGAAGTATTTTTAGTGTTTTATTTTATTTAATTAAGTTCCTAACAATATGAATAATGTTAGAATTCATGATCTAATTGACTGAATTATTAATATTATGTATATGTATGATATGTTTAGTTTAGGCTCTATACATGCCCGAAATTATTTTTAGAGTTTTTATTTGCTCAATTTAGTCTCTGATATTGTGTTATTCTAGAATTTTTGATTTAATGAGTGAAGTGTTAAAGTTATATCATATGTGAAGTGTATATTACATGCTACTGTCATTATGAAACAAATAATCTATTAGTGTTAATATTGACACCACCCTATTGAAATACATGTTAAAGTATGTTAATTGCTAGTGATGAATCGAATACATGTTAAGCATAAGACCACAGCAAGGGGTTATTGCAGTTGATTCTAGAGGAAAATACCATACAGGTGAGTGTTAGTATGTTAATTGCTAGTATGTTAATTGCTAGTATGTTAATTGCTGTATGTTAATTGCTAGTATGTTAATTGTTGTACATATTATGGAAAATACCATACAGGTGAGTGTTTGAGAAAATTGGGTGTGTGCTTGAAATGCAGGTCGATAAGGCATGTGATAAAATATTGTACATCGTGTCAAACTGGCCCAAGCTTCGACCCAAAATCAGGCTCAAAATCAAAGAATGGGACAGTTACCTTCGAGGGGTCGATGTCAAAATAGGACCAGAAATATTGTAGCAACCAATGCGAATCGAATCGAGGCTAGACAGCCCGCCCTTGTTTATGTCGTTAGATGTCGTGAGGAAAGAGATGAGTTTGATTTCATCGCAGGTATTTTGCCATAACAGACATAGGATCCACTCATTCATAAGTTACTCATTTTATGTCTAATAACTTAGATGTCAAAATATAAAGAACCATTATCGATGTTAACATAAGAAGCCCATAGGTGTTGGGAAAAATGGGTTTGGAAAATGTAAAGGAAAATAAATTTAGAGAAAACAAAGTTTTAAAAATTTTCCAAAACAAGATCTTGGTTGTGATATCTAAAGTAATAAACACTTAATTAAAGTTGTACCTTTTCGATTAGTTTAGGACGAGCGCTTCGACTGAGTAGTCTTCTCCGCTATCTTCAAGCTCACGTCTGCCGAGTGTGGGTTTGCTTTGAATCAAAAACTTTTCACAAAAATTACCAGTGGGGTAATCTTGTAATTTCTCTATACTTTTAGGTCAAGTTATAAATTAAAAAAATATCTCTAGAAATTTTCTGAAATAATCTCTTTAAGAATTTTCTCTTTACAATTTTCTCTTGAATTCAAGTATGTGTAAAATAATAACCCAAAGCTCTCTTTATATAGGGAGAGTTTAGGGAGTTTAATCTATTTAATGTTATGATGATAAATGTTTTTCGATTGATCGGAAATGCTCTATAACCCTAATCCAATGGCGGAGACGAGTTAGGGGTGTTATAATCCATTTCTAACTATAGTTTACCACAACATCATGTTGCGTTAACAAATTTATTTCTAGAATAATATCAAATTCCCAAAAGGGTAACAATATCAAATTAGCATGAAAATCACAACCTGAAGTCTCTGCGGACATTTACGACATATTGAATTAACTAATACACTATGGCCTATTGGATTAGTAACTCTAACATCAAACTTCGTTAACTCAATAGGTAAATTTTTATCCGTTACTAATGTCATGCAAATATATGAATGAGTTGACCTATGGTCAATCAATGCATACACAGTAACATCAAAGATATAGAATGTACATGCAATAACGCCAAGTGCAGCTGCTTCCTCTCTAGTTCAGACGGCATATGCTCGTGCAAGAGCTCTAGCTTCTGATCGGACAGTTGTGTCTTTAGTGCCACTGCGATTTGCTCTAGTATTATTACTTTGGGCTGGACATCTACTCCTTTGTGGTGTTGACATTTGCTTGTCATTTTCTTCTTCATTTTTTCTGGCTAACCTCGGACAATTCTACACAAAGTGATCTGTTGAACCACATCTATAACATGTACATCGGCATGTAATCTACCACAGTGTTCACACGCAGATCTCAAAACATTTCAGACACTAGCCGCGCTGTCACAGGTTTAATCTGGGACTTTGAATCATGTTGCACTGACTTACTTTTACCCGAAAATCTTGTTGGTGAAATAACACAGCTAAAATCTTCTATTGACTTCTTTGTTGGCAGAGCAGAAAATGACTTGGAAAAAATTTGTTGACCAAAATCCCGAGCCTTTATTTCTTGTTGTTATACACTTCTTTTATCTTTTGAGCCTGGTCAGGTAATACCACAAGCTATCGTATTTCAGTTCCTTCAATCATCATCTTGATTTCATCATTTAAACCATCTTCTAATCTGATGCACATTTCTTCCTCATTTGGGACAATTTCACAGGCATACTTACTGAGATGTACAAAATCTCTTTCATATTTAACAACGGATTTGTTCCCCTGTCTCAACTTAAGAAATTCTTTCTTTTTCCGATCTAAATAACATTTACAAACATACTTCATTTTAAATTCTACTTTGATGAAATCATACTTAACATTTTCCTTTAGCACTATAGTTATTAACATTGACCACCAACTATAAGCTTCATCTTTTAAAAATGATACAACATATCTCAATTAATTGTTAGGTAAGCAGTCCATTTCATCGAAAACTCGTTGGATGTTCTCAAGCCAATACTCGATTTAGCAGGATCATCATCAGTTTTTCCTTTAAATTCCTCAGCCCCACACTTTCTAACTTTATCAACAGGGATTCGTCTACTCATTTTGATCGTCTAAGGGGGTGAAATTATCACAGGAGGTATTATAGTGGGGTGGAGGTGGTTGAGCCACAAGAGTGATTCGCATGAGTTCTATGGACCATTGACCCATTAAACTAAAGAAAATATTTTTGACTTCATTTTCTAACATCTGGGGCATCGGTAAACTACAACTCACTTCTTGTTCGTTATTTGGAACTGTAACACCCCTAACCAATCTTCGTCATCGAATTTGGGTTACGGAGTATTACGATGAATTTCCCAACATTTAACCTTACTTACAAATCTATATCCCAATGTAAATATCAATAAACAAATCACATTCAATTTAAGCCAAACAAGAATTAACAGGCCTTAAACCGAGCCTATGAGGCCCTAACTATAAATTGGAAACATTCTGGGGTCAATCTAAAAAAACTGGAAAAGTTAGAAAAAGTTGAAAATTTTGAAAACAGGGGCCAGGCCAGCCCGTGTGGCAAAAAACATGGCCGTGTTTCAAACACACACGCCCGTGTGGCTAATCCGCACGCCAGTGTAACTCATTGACTAGGGCCACACACTGTGTCTCAAACCGTGTGAAACCTGCACTTGAAACTTAAAAAGACACATGACCGTGTGAGCAGACCGTGTGTGACATACGGTTGTGTGACAGCCTGTGTGTACCAAAAAGTACCTTAAAAATCAAGTTTACCAAAAATGTTTTCTTGGGCCATAAGTATACCATTAGCTAACTCTTAGACCCATTCAATATTCACTAAAATAAAACCAAAACATGCCAAAATCACACATACACAACCTATTTCCATCAACCAACCAATGTACCCTCATTAGTACCCCATGTAAATATTCAAATAAACTCAAACTCGGTGCCATAATTTCATATTTTAAACTTACCTCACACATTTACCGTATAACCACTTCATTTACAGTTCAATGAACCAAAATCCATCTAAATCACAAGGCATTCACAAGTGACCAAAACTCATGCTTACATTTACATTTATAAGTCAACATCAAGACATATAGGCAAGTAAACTTAAACCACATCACATTGGTAATTAGCATAAAATAAACTCTTATTACATGCCATTTATAACCAATAACTAAAACAACTAAAACTACCAAAATAACGTATAGATAGTGTGGTGGTTCTCCGACGAGATTCTAACCGATCAAGCTTTCTAATGATCTGTATGACAGAGAAAACAACAACATAAGCAACTAGTGCTTAGTAAGCTTGTATCAAGGAAACTTAAACTTACTGAACATTTTAAGTTAAACAACTAAGCATAACTTCATTATATTATAAGCCAATTTTCCTTTCATATACACATCACCTCACAAGGTCATTTGGTGCAACATTTTATATACAAATTCAATCAAAGCATGGTGTAAAACATATTTAACAGATCACTTTTGTAGTTCATCTCTCATACACATACATTAAACCAACATTTCCTTTCAATTAAACATTTCATCATCAACCATATCATTACTCAAAAATCATCGTTTATTTCATTTACATACCTTTTTGTTTTTAACCAATACCTTGCCCGTTGAACCAAATAGAACAACATAAGATAATTGAAACAATATTTACCATACCAGTTACCTATATAACACACCGAAACAAAGCCTACTAGGCATGAGGTCTGATACAATTACACCAACACAAAGCCTACTAGGCATAGAGCCTTATATAAATCACAGGCACGAAGCCTACTAGCCATAGAGCATGATATAAATCACCGCACGAAACTTGCTAGGCATAAAGCCTTATATAAATCATTGGCAAGAAGCCTGCTAGGCACAAAGCTTAATATAAATCACCTGCACGAAGCCTGCTAGGCAAAAATCCTGATATAAATCACCGGTACGAAGCTTGGTGGACTCAAGGTCCTATATATTATCTCAAATACAACTCAATTTCATTATTAATTTTCAACAACCAAAATTCAATAATTATAATCAATACGATTATTAGAATAAAATAAATATCAAGAATTTTACATAACATATTACATGTAACACGAACTTACCTCGACTGAAACGATTAAAAAAAACAGAGTCGACAACTAATCCAAAACTTTTGGTTTTCCTCAATTTAAATTTGATTACGACGTTTCTTGATTTATAAAAAATTTAACTCAATTAAACAATCCAAATAACTTAAAATAATCAATCCAAGACTATAATTCATTTTAATGTAAATTTATGAAATTACCCCTAACAATTTAATTTTTATGTAAGTTAGTCCTTAAACCCGTAACTTGTAAATTCACCATTTTAAACTAAAAACCATGCTAGCCGATTTTTCCTTAGTCTTATAACAGCCCATATTTGTCCTCATTTAACACAATTTACATTTAATTTTACTATTTCAACAATTTAATCCCTAAACATTAAAATCATCAAAACCACTTAACAACATACTTATATTTAACAACTAAGTTTAATAATCTATAAACAAACCTCAAAAGCATCACAAATTCATCAATGCTGTAATTCAAAACATTTAAAAATTTAAGAATTAGTCCCTGAGCTCGCTAGATTAAGCTAAACCGATCACAAAAACATAAAACTCATTAAAAACGGACTTAAAATTACTTACATGCAATGGCCGTTTATGCTTCAAGAAGAAATGACTATGGCTTATTGTTCTTTTGTGGTTTCGGGTAAAAATAAACCAAATGGGAAAGATGACCCAACCTTTTTTTAAAAAATTAAACTAACCTTTATTTAATTTAAACTTTAAAATAACATTATAATATAATTAGAAAACATGCATTCACCATCCAAAATTGTGAAAGTGGCTAAATTACCACTTAAATCCCTTAATAAAATTTAATTAAGTGACTACATCACTAAATTCGATAGAAATAAAGTTTTTCTATTATTACGATTTAGTCCTTTTTCCTTAATTACAAATCCAATCGCTAAAATTTTCGAATCAAACTTCAATACACTTATATAGTCACTCCATAAATATTTTAAAAATATATTTATGGGCTCGGTTTATAGAAATGAGGTCCCAAAACCTTATTTTTCAAAACCATTTGATTTTAGGGACAAACCACTTGAACTTAACTATTTGTTCACTTAGCAAAAATAATCAAATCAAAATTCAATATATTGCTATAATTGATTCGTAAATATTAAATTATAATATTTATGGACTTACTTGTCAAATTTGTAGCCTTGAAACTACCATTTTTGACATCACTAAAAAATAGGTTGTTACAGGAACATTACTATTAACCTCATCAGTGTCAGCATGTTCGGATTCTGCCGACATCTTTAATATCTATAAAAAAATAGGGGTTAGATCGGATCAATCAATATCACACTATCTCGGGTATATATGGCATGTAACTTCTAGACTCTAAACACACTACGTTTAATTTGAGAATCGATTAAACTGTAACTCTGATACCTCTAAATATAACACTCCTTACTCGACCCGGTCGTCGAATCCAAGTAAAGAGATGCTACGTTAACATTCAACAATTAGCAATCACATTATTCAACAATATATATTGAAAGATAATTGATATTCTATATAAACAAGCATATTAAATTTTAATATAAAAAAATTCTAAAATTACTTTGTGGTAAAATTCAAGTTTGGAATAAGACTTACTTAAAAGAAATTTAAAGTTAAAATGAAAATCCGTAGTTGGTATCGGTACCTTTTTGAAATTGATACCAAAATCGAATAATGTTTTCTTTGCAAAACAATAGTATCGATACTTATTTTAGGGTATCAATATTTTATATAAAAAAATCGATACTCAAATAAAAATCGATACTAAATTAGCATTCTGTTTAATTAGAAAACTGTTCAAATGGTCAAGTATCGATACCAAATGCCAAAGTATCAATACTTGTTTTTAAAATGGTAAAACATCATCTTTCAAAGTTCAACTCATGCCAAAATTCACCTAATTTAGAATAGATAAATTAAATAACCTATTCAAATATCTAAAAGACTAACCAATGTGTCCTCATTGATACCACAATTCAATATCCAAACTATGAAAATTATATAACGTCGGTAATGACAAATATATCGCAAAGAAAAGAGAAATAAAAAATAAAGAACACATAGATTTTACGTGGAAAACCCTTTCGGGAAAAAAAACCACGGACAGAGGAGAAGAAAATTCACTATGTCGAATTTGAATAATTACAAGAGGAATAGACTATGTCTATTTATAGGCTTGTAAAACCATATTCTAATAGGAGTGTAGTAAGATTGAAACACCTTATTCTAATCAATATCAAGTATATGGAGTTTAATAAGGTTTAAAAAGCCTTATTTAAAATAAAATAAAAGAGGTGTAGTTCTATAGGGATTCTTTTTTTATTTTATCTTACCATTGTATTTTATTTAAATAAGGAATCGGGTCACTTAATTCTAACAATCTCCACCTTGACACAAATCCTCAATGAACAAGTTCCCCACCTCTTCCATAAAACCCCTTAAGGGTTTAACTTCAACAATGAACACCAACCAAGTCTAAGCAATGCTCAAACTTGGTTATAGGAAGTGACTTAGTCATCATATCTACAGAATTTTCATGAGTACTAATTTTGCTCACAACAATATCACCACGAGCAATAATATCACGAACAAAATGATACCGAACATCAATGTGTTTTGTTCTCTCATGAAACATTTGATATTTTGTATGGAAGATGACACTCTGACTATCACAAAATACTGTGTTGATTTGAAGGTTTTCATTGAGCTCACTAAAGAGTCTCTTCAACCAAATAGCTTCTTTACAAGCCTCAGTAATCGCCATGTACTTTGCTTCAGTGGTAGACAAAGCGACTGCAGTTTGCAAAGTAGCTTTCCAACTGATTGCACAACCTCCGATTGTAGTAAGAGATCTTCTTCTATTAAGGTCTCCAGCAAAATCAGCATCAACATACCCAATGACTCCATCTCTAGTTCTTCCAAACTGTAAGCAAACATCAGTAGTACCGCGTAAGTATCTTAAAATCCACTAAACTGCTTTCTAATATTCTTTACCAGGATTTGCCATGTATCTGCTAACTGCACTAACTGCATATGATAAATCTGGATGTGAATAAACCATAGCATACATGAGAGATCCCACTGCACTAGAGTATGGAACATGTGACATGTACTCAATCTCATCATCGATTATGGAGACAAAGCCGATGAAAGTCCGAAATGAAATGCTAAAGGAGTACTAACAGGCTTAGCACTCTGCATATTGAACCTGCAAAGAACTTTCTCAATGTACCCCTTCTGACTTAGGTACAATTTACTTACTTTTCTATCTCTGAGAATCTCCATACCAAGTATCTTCTTTGCTAGTCCCAAATCTTTCATCTCAAACTCTTCACTTAGTTGGGCTTTGACCTTTCTTATCTCTCATTTATCTTTTACTGCTATCAACATGTCATCAACATTAATAAGTAGATACACAAAAGAACCATCACTATTTTTCTTAAAGTAAACATAGATATCAAAACTACTTCTTTTAAAATCATGAGAAGTCATAAAGGAATCAAACCTCTTGTACCACTATTTTGGTGACTATTTCAAACCGTAAAGGGACCTTTTTAGCAAGCAAACATAGTTCTCTTTTTCTGAGACTGTAAAACCCTCTGGTTGTTGCATGTAAATATCTTCCAAAAGTTCTCCATGCAAAAATGCAGTTTTTTTCATCTAACTGCTCAAGCTCTAAATCAAGCATGGCCACAATACCAAGTAAAGCTCGAATCAAACTATGCTTCACAACTGAGGAGAACACATCTGTGAAGTCCACTCCTGAAATTTGACTGTAACCTTTTGTAACAAGCCTTGCTTTATATCGGGGTTCTTCAACTCCTAGAGTCCCTTCTTTCTTTTTAAACACCCATTTACAGCGAACAACCTTTTTACCTTTAGGAAGTTTCACAAGAACCCATGTTCTGATTTTTGTGGAGTGATTCCATCTCCTCTTGCATAGAAAACATCCACTTTTCTAAGTCTTCACAACTAACCGCCTCAGAATAATTAGACGGCTCTTGGTTTGCATCTATATCTTCGACCACATTTAAAGCATAAGCAACTACATCAGCCTCGACATACTTTTTAGGAGGTTTAAATTCTCTTCTAGTTTTGTTTTTGGCGATAGAGTATTGTGGTGAAGAAGTAACTCTATTCTCAATTTTTGTACTGGCTTGAGGAGTCGACTCTGTATTAATTTGATGCTCCACCTGCTTTTGATTTTCTTTATTGGAAGAGTCTTTAAGAGATAAGTTAGGTAGCATAGTAATTTCATTAAAACAACATATCTACTAATCATAACTTTTCTATTTTCAGGACACCATAACTTATACCCTTTTACACCAGCTTTATAACCAAGAAAAACACATTTAATGGATCTCGATTCTAATTTTCCATTATCAACATGAGCATACGCATGACACCCAAAGATCTTTAAATCAGAATAATTAGCCGGATTACTAGACCATACCTCATGTGGAGTTTTTTTCTCAATGGCAACAGATGGAGATCGGTTGATAAAAAAACATGCAGTAGAGGCTGCTTCGGCCCAAAACGACTTTGGTAAGTTGGCATTTGACAACATACATTGAACCTTCTCCATGATCATTCTGTTCATTCGTTCTGACACGCTGTTTTGTTGTGGAGTATGACGAACTGTCATGTAACAGTCCGAATTTGACCCTAATCGGAACGGTGGTTTGAGACCACGAATCCGAGTTTGAAAAGTTTTAAAATATTATTTTTGGTGCTTATTATATGTGAATTAATATTTGAGAAAGTTTCGTAGGAAAATTTGATCGTTTGTGTGTTTAATTTAACAAAAGGACTTAATCGCATAAAGTGCAAAAGTTGCAAACTATAGTGAAAAGTGCTAGAATGATGATGGATTTTTAATATGGGGGTATTAAAAGGGCAATTAGCCGATTTTTCATGATATTGGATGGTAATGGTCTTAAATGACCTTATGATTGATGTTATGAATATTATTATTAAAAGGTTGGTTTAGTAATTTGATAAATAAATAATATATGTTATAATTAACTAAATTAAAACCACTATCATCTTTACTTCTCTCATGGATGAATGTGAGCTAAAGAAAAGGGTTAGAGAAGCTTTTAATTTTGGCAAACATTTAGTTTGATTAAGGTATGTGTAGTTTTCAGTTTTTGATAATTTTTACGTTTTTGAGATCGTTGCTTTGTATACTATCCGACCCATGCTTTAATTTTTGAGTTTGATGAATATTTTGGGTTAATCGATTGATGATAGTTTGTTTTTTTATGTTTTTTGAGGATAAATTATGATAATTATGTGTTAGATTAAAAAGTTGTCTTTGAATTTTTGATGAATTTGAGTATTTTAGGCTAAATTGCAAAAATAAATTTTTGAGGGGCTAAAATGAAAAATAAATGAAATAAATGGATTTCTATAGTCCTTATGAACATTCGGCCCTTAGGTGGTATAATGAAATTTTGTGTATTTTGTGTTTTGTACAAATAGGACTAAATTGTAAAAATGTCAAACATTAGGGGTAAAATGGTAATTTGCCCATTTAAGTGTTTTGGGACTAAATTGAAATGAAATGTGTTTGAATGAGCTCAAATTGAATGTATTTAGATCAAGAACAAAGAAAAATGGACTTGGATCGGGGAAAGGCGAAAGTTAACGAATAGCCTGTTATTGACGTCCGAAAGTATCCGAGGTAAGTCTTTAAGCAAGTTAATACCATAAATATTGCTCGTAACCAAATTTACATGCTGAATTTTGATTATTGAATATGAAATTGGCCAAAGCCGATGAAATGTAGCTAAATAAAATTGAGTTTGATATGTTAAAGTGATATGAATTATGTGTGTTACATGTGATATTGATAATATGTAATATGTGTGAGATGGTTTGATAATATGAATATTCAGGCTTTGAGCCTAGCAGGCCTCATGTCGGTGAAATGTATCGGGCTTATTGCCTAGCAGGCCTCGTGCCGATAAAACGTATCGTGCTTATTGCCTAGCAGGCTAAATGCCGGTGATTAAAATTCAGACCTCGGTCTAGCAGGCTTAATGCCGATGATTTTTAATATGAGCTTATGCATATAAAATGCTGGAGTTATGGTGACAAAAGAACCAACTAAGGTTTATTCATATGAATTAATCTACTTGGCCATACAGGTAAGTGCCTATGAACTATTTAATTGAGTTTCTATGATCGATCAATTATGAAAGCATATATGTGAGCTTTGTTGGACAAGAAGTTGATGCATGATTGTATAGGTATATTCGGCTTTTTTTTAGTTATGTGATCATATTATCATTATGTGGATATTGAATATTTGGAGTTATGAAAGGTTATATGGAAAAGTGTATACATATATATGTTCTTGCATGTGATTCTAATGAATGAAGTGTAAATGAGATGAGTGTATGGTTGGAAATTGATATTTACCATTTGAATCTTGAACTGAGATAGTGAGTTAATGTTGAAGGTAAGATAAGGAAAAATGTTACGTTATTTAAGGTATTGAAGTTCGGTAATGAGATATCATATGTGTTTTGTTAAAGTTTAATTGTTATTAAGTATATGATCCGATGTGTTTGAGTATTAAATCGAATCACTTTTAATTACTTAAGGTAAGAAAATGATAATTACTATGGTAATTATGGTAATGACATTCGGCCATAAAGAACTTTTGAGTTAAATTAATTGTATTCAATGTTATAAACAAATTGTTTTATAATGCTTGAAAGTTTGAATGCCATGCTAAAATTTGCTTAAGACTTACTAAGCTAGTAAGCTTACTCTGTGTGTGTTCATTGTTCTGTTTTATAGATTTTCATCAAGCTACAAGCTCAGAGGATCGTCAACGAAGTCATCCACACTATCAATCTATTTTGGTACCTTTTTAAGTTGGGTTTTAAATTAAAGGCATGTATAGGCTAGATTATGTCTGAATTAATGAATGATGTCCTTGTATATATATATATCCATGCGAAAAAGGCTAGATTATGGTATTTTAGTCTTAAGTGTATTCGGTCTTGGTGTTTGCTCATTATGACAATAATTTTTGATAGAGTAAGTATGCTTGTGTTGGTAGCATGGTTAAGTATAATGTTATTCATGGTATATTTTCGATTAGGTACTTAGCTCTCATTAGAAAAATATCATATAGTTTATTATATGTGATGGACTTGTATATGACTTGATCTAAATGTGAAAATAGTTGATGAATAAGGTTTTGATTGTGTATGGCTTGTTCTTAAAGTTAATATTAGATGTTTAAATAAATTTTTGGTCATTCTTAGGTGTGTGGTAGTTGATATTTGGTTGATGGTTAAGCTTTAGTTGTGTATCGTTAATGATGCTATGATAATGATTCTTTAGTCATGCATTAACTTAATTTGTAAATATAGATAATAGACTTTTATATAAAATGTGGTTCGCCATAGTGGTTTAATTACATGGATAATTGCTAATAATGGATTTGGTTGAATCAATATGTATTAACTATGCTATATTATGGTTAATTGTCAAATTAAAATGGTTCAAATCGTTATGGTCGTATGTATATATATTTGCATTAAAAGATGAAGTTATTAAATGCTGAAATGATGCTTGATTAAGTGAGTGTATATACGTATGGTTAATATGTAATGTGGTTAATCTATCTTATATTAATGCTTATAGCATGTGAATTGTTATAATCAAGGATTGATTAAGGGAATGAGTTGGTATGGATTCGGTAATTATGTTAGATATAGTTTTGACTTTAGGAAAATATGTGAATGGTATATTGGCAACTAAAGTTAGTTTGGTTATGTTTTATATCACCAATATCGTTTAAATGAGTGAAATTTTAATAGTGACTGTGGATCATTTGATGTTTAAATTTGTACTCGTGTTAAGGTTACATAACAATATGGTTTAATAGGCGCTAGAGTATGGTTTAATTATGAAAGTTATGTTTCTTTTAATTTAGAGACTTGATATTTATTTAAGCTTCAAATACTGAAGTGATTAGATTTTTGAGTTATGAAATGTAATGAATATCTGTGTGAATTGTATTATGACTAATAACGCCTCGTAACCTTAATCTGGCGACGGATACGGGTTAGGGGTGTTACATGTTAAGTGTCTCACGATCCTTTCTGACTTGCACAGTTTATTAAACTCATCAGAACAAAACTCTAAGCCATTGTCTATGTGGAGGTATGTTATTTGTTTTCCCGTATGTTTTTCAATCATAGTTTTCCAAGACTTAAATATGAAAAACACATCGCTTTTATGCTTCAGGAAGAATGCCCAAACTTTTCTAGAAAAATTATCAATAAAAGTTAGCATATAATTAGCTCCACCTCTTGAAGGCACCCTTGATGGTCCCCATAGATCAGAATGAATATACTTCAACGTTCCCTTCTTGTTATGGATTCCTCTGGTGAATCGAACTCTCTTTTGCTTGCTAAAAACACAATGCTCACAGAACTTCAGTTTGCAAATTCCTTGCCCATCAAGAATTCCTATTTTGCTCAATTCTGCCATGCCATTCTCATTCATATGCCCTAGGCACATATGCCAAAATTTAGTAATATCATCATCTAACAAGAAAGAGGAAGCGACAACTGCATCACTAATAACAGTAGAACCCTGCAAAACATATAACTTGGCAGTCTTTCTTTGCCCTTTCATCACAAGAGGGGACCTTTGGAAAGCTTTAAAATCCCACTTTCAGCTGTGTATTTGTACCCTTTTTGTAACATCCCAAAAATGGGGTTACCTGGAATTTAATTATTTTTCCTATGTATGAATGGTTGAGGCATTATTTATGGAATAATCATGATCAATTTAAGTTTTTGTGTTGGCTCGATTTGGTAGGAAATTTTAGTTTTTAACTTTTAAGGTAGGAAGCCTTAGCAAGAGGGTGTTATAAGAATAAATGGGGATAATTTGGACATAAAATGAGCTTAGACTAAGTGGCAAAGTAAGCCCACTTAAGAGCTACATGTGACGCCACCAAGGAGCAAGGGAGAGCTTGTGTTCGAGTCATGAAATCCTCTTTTGCACTTTATTTGGACGGCAAGAGAGAGAAAGAATTACTCAAATTTAATTCTTGGAATAATAAGGATAATATGAGTATTTTTCTATTTGATAATTCCAAGGATAATCAAGAAGATTATTTGGATTAAAAGGGTTAATTAGTTATTATTATTATTTAGATATCTTGATAATAGTAGATAAAAGGGGTAATATTAGCATTATTATTAGATTATCATGGGATTATTATTTAATTATTATGAGAGGTATTCAAATTATTTTGAATTAAGTCAAATATGTGGTCAAGAGCAAATTGAGGAAGTTGAATGAAGGTTAAACTCTTCAAAGAAGAGTGGGACGGCAAGCTTTGGGGGGAGGGGGTGCCGAATGTTTATAAAAACACTCCCTTGATCACTTGTTTTCCTTTTTTCCAAGTTTGCTAGCCGAATCTCCAAACCCTCTCATCTTATATTTTTCTTTCTTTTACATCCTCTCCAAAACCTAGGCCGAAACCCTCTTAGCATCTTCCATTGCCGAATTCCCCTCCTCAAATTCCTTCTTCTTTTATTTCCTACTAGCCGAATCATCTATTCTCTATCTATCTTTCTTCTTTCTCTTTCACCAAAAGTCCAGCCTTGATTTAAACCCCCCTAGCCGAATCTAATTTCTATCAAAGTGCCGAAACCCCTTTTCTTTATAGTTTACTTGGCCGAATGGTATAGTGGCTTGAGCACATCGGGATTTCGCTAAGTGTTCAATCGATTGTATGGTAAGTGGAGTTGGCCGAATGCCTATGCTCCCTTTTTCCCTATCTTTGTCGATTTTCCTTCAAGAATTAAGGGCCAATATCGGCTTTTTATTTACAAGGTGCTAAGTATCTGTTTTGAAAATTTAATCTATCTAGGTGTTTCGGGATTTTGGAAATCGACAAAGCAAGCCGTCATTTGTGACCAATCAAGTGGTAAGTGTTGGTAAGAATCGGTTTTCATGGGATCTAGTATTTAAAAGTCAAGGCTAATGGCTTGTTTACTAACCGGTGGTAATTGATGAAGCGATTCGGAATCGAGTATTGTGATTGATTATCCAAAAGCGTAAGGTAAGGTTTGGGTTCAAAAGGTGAACCCTTAAAATTGTTTGATTTGGCGAATGTACTAACACATGTCTTGGCGAATATAGGGCGATAGATCTAGGGTGGTCGGCTCTTCATTCGGATTTAGATCACTCGGTGGTGGCAGTGTGTACATACACACTTATATCGATTAATATGTGTGATAAATATTTGTTGTTTGTAAATCGCTTGATGTAGATTTGGATTTGGTACCTTAAATGGTACAAGCAAGGACCTCAGTAAGTCTCTAATATATGAGATTATTATGATGCTTTTGGGAAGCATGATTTATTTAATACATGTGATAAATGTATGATCTCTGTTATGATTATGATGTGGGTTGATGAGTGGAGGGCAAGATTAATCGTGCCGACGGGCACCAGGTGTTTTGGTAACACACCGTGACTATATGTCACCAGAGGTTTGGTACCTCCAGAGGTTTGGTACCTCAATAGCGACTTGTCCTCGTGGTTAACACCACCGTGGGTTGGCCCCACTTGAGATATGGGATAAATGCCCGGTGATTTGGTATCACACGATGGGTTGGCCCCATCACCCGATTTGTGTCTCACGGACACGGTGTTTTGGTAACACATTGTGACTATATGTCACCGGTGGTTTGGCACCACCAGTGGTTTGGTACCACAACAGGGGTAGACAAGTGGCGTATGGTTGGCTAGGTTGGGTACACATTATTTTGCATATTAAATGTTATATGTTGTGTATGAAACATATTTTAAAAGCGGGGAAGGGTTACATATCGAGTCTTGGTGACTCACCTTCTCCATTATTTTTTCAGTGATGCTTAGATCATGGACATGGAGCCGGAGGGACTTGAGGAGGCCATGCGGTGGATTTAAAATTGACGAACTTTAATTTTAGTTATTTTAAATTTTGTTATTGGGTTGTTTTATTTTGGATGTAATAAGGCCTCATCATACTTTACTTTAGTTATTTTCCTATATGTTGGATAATTTATTTTAATTAAAATTTGAGTTACGTTTTCTAAATTAACACGAAAATGTTTTATCGTGCCATCAAGCACATCTCGAAAATTGTGTAATAACTTGACTTAATTAAATTTTCAAATTGGAGTAAGTATAATTTCGGCAAGATAACTTAAAATGAGCGTTTTCAACAAAACTTAAGTGGATTTAGAAAATGGGTTTCAAAAGTTCTTCTTAGTAACGACCCATATCCAGGTCCTAACGATTGGGCGGGTTTGAAATGTTACAAATTGGTATCGAGCCAGATTCAAAACTTCTCTTTGTGGGGGCCCAAGGCCCAAAAATGTTTTAGTAGGCCTTATTAATTGTTTTTGGATTTTAAAGCAAGATGGCCGAGTCTCCCAAGATCCGCCCGAGTGTAAGTACCTCTAAACTTCTTTGTGAATTATATTCGTAGAAGGGTAGGAAGCATGGAACGTAGATAGACTTAGAAGAATTTGAACCTAGGATTAGATTACTCAAACACACAAGGTAAACATAAGACTTAAAGAACCAAACCAACCTATGACTTAGTCATCGAGCTAGGTGTGGTAACCTCTGACGCATGTCTAGGATTGGAACAGGAAGAGCTCGGTATTTAAGCGGTCCGAGTAACTCACCACCTCTTCGCGGTATCCTACCCAGTGCGTAGCTTGGGTTCACCTTAACTCGGAGGCTCATGGTGTGGTAACCTCTGCGCATGTCTAGAAAGGTTCGGTGGAAGCTTGGTATTTAAGCGATCCGCGTGACTCACCTCCTCTCCACACGAAACACCGCCTGGTGCGTAGCTTGGGTTCACCACGACCAAGAGGGCTCTCATAGGCCAAACATAATGACTAAAACCCAAAAGGAATTAGCCTTGATTTTGAAAAAAAATGAAACAAACAAAACTTGGTTTTAAAACTTTTCAAATCACTCCTTCAAGTAAGAACAACTCTTTTACAACGTTTTCCGAAAAGTTCAATTTGTGGAAAATTACGAAAATGCCCTTGGGGTAAAAAATTACTAAAATACCTTGACTCATAAAATATCAAATCAATGATTTTGTCCAAAAATTTTAACTACTTCTCAAATATTCAACTCACTTTGGAAATCCTCAATGAAACACTTTGGTTTTGGAAAAATTAAAACGCCTCAACTCATAAAATTACCAAAATACCCACTGAGTACAAAATTTTTGCAACATCACCGTTTTAAGAAGGAAAATTCTCAAAAGGGACCCTCAGAGTTTTATAATGGTTAAAACACCCTTGTTTTACAAAAATTACCAAATTACCCCTGGAGGACCAAATTACCAAAATACCCCTGGTTTCCGAAATAATGCCATAACTTCAAATCTTATCAATTTTTAATAATACCCTCCAGTGTTGAGAATTGCAAAACAACCTACTCTACGAAAGTTTTAAAATCTCTTTTATTACGAGAATACCCCTGTAGGAAAATGACGAAAATACCCTTGGGTTAGAAATGGGCAGAAATGTCCGAAGAGCGAATAGGTATGGGAAGTATTAAGGAATGGATGCAAGAACTTCTTTGTGTGAACTAGGATAGAAGACTGAAACCTTGTTTGCACGAAAGAATCCCTAATTAAAATTTCTTCATAAAATTTCTTATTTAGTAATGAAGTGGAACAAACGCTAATACATAAAATTTCTCTTAATCGATTAAAAGCGCGAGAGATAGAATGAGTTCTAGAGGACGTGGACGCGTGTGGACGTGGTAGGGGTAGGATGACGGTGTCCGAACCCGTCAGTCGAGACAAGGTTCAAAGCGATGTACCACCGCCACCACCACCTCCAAACTTTTGGAGCAGAGGAGGCGAGATCGAGACGGGAGGAGAGGCGATGCGCATAGCGGTATTGCGAGTCCTCGAATTGGTGGTGAGGTGGTGGAAATTTAGGAGCTCGAAAACTGCTTCCGAGCGGATTCGGTCCAATGAGTGAGGTGTTCCGGTGTGTCGAGTGGCACCAGCAGTAGTAGTATTGGCTGGAATCTACAGAAAGGGTAATGGATGATCTTGACCTGACCGAGGAGGAAAAGCTGAAAGGGGCTGTATCGCTTCTAAAGGATGAGGCGTATCAGTGGTGGCTGACAGTTCGGGATGGCGCTACGGCAGATGATTTGACCTGGGATTATTTCAAAACCGCTTTCCAGAAGAAGTATGTAGGCACCAGCTACACTGACGCGCAGAGGAAGGCTTTTCTGGGTCTAGTACAAGGAACTAAGTCCGTGGCCGAGTATGAGGCGGAGTTTTTAAGGCTGAGTAGGTATGCCAGAGGAATCGTAGCCACTTGAACACGAGTAGCTGTGTCCGCTTTGAGGACGGACTCGAGATGACTTGAGGTTCTTGATTGCGCCTTGACAAGTCCGTGAGTTTTCATCTCTTGTGGAAAAGGCTAAGGTAGCCGAGGGGATCAAGGAGGCTGTGAGGCAGAATTATAGTAGAAATAATCAGAAGAGAGGATTTGGGTCATTTGGATCCGATGGTAATGATCGAAGAAGGCTAGGCGACTGGCTTAGTCTATCTGCAAGGCGTCATGAGGAGGGTGACGCACCGGATGTCATAACCCAGACGTTTCGATTTTTGGTCTTCCTTATTATGCATTAATTGATGTGGGGTCTACACACTCATACGTAGCAAGTAGTGTGGTAGAGACTTTGAACCTAGACTCGAGGCTGCCGCTAGGGAGATAAGCGTAGTGAGTCCTTTAGGTCACCCGTAGTGGTAGACAAACTTTTAGAGGCGTACCCTAGAACTCTAAGGGTTGTATTCGTGGTCGATCGATGGAACTACCATTCGGGAGTTCGATTTGATCCTTGGAATGGATTGGTGGCTAAGTATCGGCGAATTTGGATTGCGGCTAAGCGCATGGTTCTTAAGACTAGTGAGGGTGGTGAAGTGGTTATGATAGGTGATAGAAGGAATTACCTATCCAATGTGGTGTCTGCCTTGAAGGCGGAAAAGATGGTCAAGAAGGGTTGTAAGGCGTATTTGGTTGAATTTGTGCTTTGGAAGCTAAGGAGTCGATGGTTGGAAAGGTCCGAGCGGTTGGGGAATTTCTTGATGTGTTCCCGAAGAACTTCCGATTGCGCCTCCGGATCGGAAGTCGAATTGATATAGACTTGCTACCCGGGCAGCACCGTGTCTATAGCACCTCACCGAATGGCACCAAAGGAATTGGTGAGTGAAGGCTCAAATTCAGAGCTCTTGGATAAGGGATTTATTCGACCTAGTATATCTCCGTGGGCGCGCTGTGTTGTTTGTCAAGAAGAAGGACGGTTCTATGCGAATGTGCATCGATTACCGTCAGTTAAACAAGTTAACGATCAAAAACAAGTACCCATTGCCTCGGATCGATGACTTGTTTGACCAGTTGAAGGGGGCGTCGGTGTTTTCGAAGATAGACCTTAGGTCGGGTTACCATCAACTTAAGGTGAAGGAGGTCGATGTTCACAAGATGGCTTTTCGAACTCGGTATGGGCATTACGAGTTTCTAGTGATGCCATTCGGGTTGACCAATGCACCGGCGGCGTTCATGGATCTAATGAACAGAGTTTTTCAACAGTACTTGGACCAATTTGTCGTAGTGTTCATAGACGACATATTGGTTTACTCAAGGACGGAGGAAGAGCATGACAAGCATTTACGGATAGTTCTGCAAGTGTTGAGGGAAAATAGCTTGTATGCCAAATTGATGAAGTGCGAATTTTGGCTAAGTGAGGTGGCTTTCTTAGGTCACGTAGTGTCAGCGGAAGGGATTAGAGTGGATCCCCGCAAGATTGAAGCGGTATTGGAGTGGAAACCGCCTAAGTCGGTGGCGTAGATCTGAAGTTTTACGGGTTTAGCGAGGTATTATCGGAGGTTTGTGGAAGGGTTCTCTCGATCGCAAGTACCGTTGACTAAGTTGCTAAGGAAAGGTGTTCCATTTGTATGGTTGGAGAAGCGACAAGAAAGTTTTGATAAGTCGAGGAAGATTCGACGTAAAGCTTCGTTTTAGTGCAACCCGAGGGTGGAAATTATTCACAGTTTATTGTGATGCATCTCACACTGGTTTGGGGTGTGTGTTGATGCAGGATGGGAAGGTAGTAGCCTATGCATCCCGTCAGCTGAGACCGCATGAGGTTAACTACCCAACTCACGACCTGGAGTTAGCCGCAGTCGTCTTCGCCCTGAAAGTATGGAGACATTATCTTTATGGGGAGAAGTCGGTAATTTATACAGACCACAAAAGTTTGAGGTATCTTCTGACACAGAAGGATCTGAATCTGAGACAGCGCCGATGGATTGAGCTGTTAAAGGACTACGACTGTTCCATCGAATATCATCCGGGTAAGGCTAACGTGGTGGCCGACGCGTTGAGCCGGAAGGTCGTGGCAGATTTAAGAGCAATGTTTGCTCAGTTGAGCCTATATGACGATGGAAGCCTTTTGGCAGAACTTCAAGTTAAGCCAACGTGGATCGAGGAGATTAAGGATAAACAATTGGTGGATGAAGGGTTAAATGCTAAGAGAATGCAAGTTCAGGATGGTGGTTTAGAAGGGTATAGTCTGACTGGTGATGGTGTGCTATGTTTTCAGGGACGGCCTTGTATGCCAAAAGATATGGAGTTGAGGCGGAAAATTCTCCAAGATGCTCATAGCAGCCCATACGCTATGCATCCGGGAGGAAGCAAGATGTATGGAGATCTACGGAAAGCAGATTCGGTGGCGGGTTGAAGCGTGAGATAACGGAATTGTAGGGAGGTGTTTGACGGTCGTGAGTTAAGGTGAACACCGATTACCATCGGGTTACTTCAACCGGTTAAGATCCCTCAATGGAAGTGGGAACGGATCACTATGGATTTCGTCAGTGGTCTACCCCTTACGCCCAGCAAGAAAGATGCAGTTTGGGTAATCGTAGACCGTCTGACTAAATCACTCACTTCATCTGGGTGAGAATGGACTACTCACTCAGGAAACTAGCAAAGTTGTATGTGGCGAGATAGTCGATTGCATGGTGTACCCGTGTCGCTTATCTCGGATAGGGACCCAAGGTTCACTTCGAGGTTTTGAAAGCGTTACATCAAGCGTTGGAGTACGCGGTTGGATTTCAAAGACTTTCCATCCTCGAATCGGATGAAGCGGCAAGAAAGGGTCATCTGATCTTGGAAGATATCTTTGAGGGTTGTGTCTTGGAATTCGAGGTAGTTGGGAGGAATTCTTACCTCTAGCCGAGTTCGCCACAACAATAGCTACCAAGCGAGTATTCAGATGGCACCATACGAAGCACTGTATGGACGGAAATGCCGAACTCCGACATGTTGGACGGAGTTGGATGAACAACAAGTGTTGGGCCCAGAATTGGTAGCAGAGACTGAAGACAAAGTCAAAGTGATTGGTCTCGTCTCAAGGAAGCATCGAGAGGCGTAAGTCTTATGCCGATCTCAAACGCAAGGAAATGGAGTATCTTTGTGGGAGACAAGGTCTTCTGAAGGTGTCGCTTGGAAGAAGGTACTAAGATTTGGGCGAAAGGGAAGTTGAGCCCAAGATTCATTGGCCCATATCTGATGTTGAAGCGGATAGGACGGTAGCTTATCACCGAATCTGCTTCGGCAGAGTTAAGTCGATACATGACGTCTTTCACGTATCAAATGCCGAGGCAGATCGGTCGATCCATCACATGTGGTGCCCTGATGTAAATCGAAGTTAACGCGGACTTATCTTTTGAGGAAGAACCGGTTCGATCTTGGATAGAGATATAAAGGTTCTACGTGAGGAAGTCGATGCCCTTAGTAAAAGTGCTATGGCGGAACCATGGTCTTTGAGGAAGCTACGTGGGAACCCGAGGATGTGATCCGGCGGCAATACCCTCATCTGTTTTAGTTATGTAATTTCGGGACGAAATTTATTTTAAGGGGGGTAGAACTGTAACATCCCAAAAATGGGGTTACCTGGAATTTAATTATTTTTCCTATGTATGAATGGTTGAGGCATTATTTATGGAATAATCATGATCAATTTAAGTTTTTGTGTTGGCTCGATTTGGTAGGAAATTTTAGTTTTTAACTTTTAAGGTAGGAAGCCTTAGCAAGAGGGTGTTATAAGAATAAATGGGGATAATTTGGACATAAAATGAGCTTAGACTAAGTGGCAAAGTAAGCCCACTTAAGAGCTACATGTGACGCCACCAAGGAGCAAGGGAGAGCTTGTGTTCGAGTCGCGGAAATCCCTCTTTTTGCACTTTATTTGGACGGCAAGAGAGAGAAAGAATTACTCAAATTTAATTCTTGGAATAATAAGGATAATATGAGTATTTTTCTATTTGATAATTCCAAGGATAATCAAGAAGATTATTTGGATTAAAAGGGTTAATTAGTTATTATTATTATTTAGATATCTTGATAATAGTAGATAAAAGGGGTAATATTAGCATTATTATTAGATTATCATGGGATTATTATTTAATTATTATGAGAGGTATTCAAATTATTTTGAATTAAGTCAAATATGTGGTCAAGAGCAAATTGAGGAAGTTGAATGAAGGTTAAACTCTTCAAAGAAGAGCGGACTGCAAGCTTTGGGGGAGGGGGTAGAATGTTTATAAAACACTCTCTTGATCACTTGTTTTCCTTTTTCCAAGTTTGCTAGCAGAATCTCCAAACCCTCTCATCTTATATTTTTCTTTCTTTACATCCTCTCCAAAACCTAGGTCAAACCCTCTTAGCATCTTCCATTGTCAATTCCTCCTCAAATTCCTTCTTCTTTTATTTCCTACTAGCCAATCATCTATTCTCTATCTATCTTTCTTCTTTCTATTCTCTATCTATCTTTCTTCTTTCTCTTTCACCAAAAGTCCAAATTTTGATTTAAACCCCCTAGCCAGAATCTAATTTCTATCAAAGTGTCAAAACCCTTTTCTTTATAGTTTACTTGGCGAATGGTATAGTGGCTTGAGCACATCGAGATTTCGCTAAGTGTTCAATCGATTGTATGGTAAGTGGAGTTGGTCAATGCCTATGCTCCCTTTTTCCCTATCTTTGTCGATTTTCCTTCAAGAATTAAGGGCCAATATCGGCTTTTTATTTACAAGGTGCTAAGTATCTTTTGAAAATTTAATCTATCTAGGTGTTTGAGGATTTTGGAAATCGACAAAGCAAGCCGTCATTTGTGACCAATCAAGTGGTAAGTGTTGGTAAGAATCGATTTTCATGGGATCTAGTATTTAAAAGTCAAGGCTAATGGCTTGTTTACTAACCGTGGTAATTGATGAAGCAGATTCGGAATCGAGTATTGTGATTGATTATCCAAAAGCGTAAGGTAAGGTTTGGGTTCAAAAGGTGAACCCTTAAAATTGTTTGATTTGGCGAATGTACTAACACATGTCTTGGCGAATATAGAGGCGATAGATCTAGGGTGGTCGGCTCTTCATTCGGATTTAGATCACTCGGTGGTGATGTGTGTACACACACTTATATCGATTAATATGTGTGATAAATATTTGTTGTTTGTAAATCTGCTTGATGTAGATTTGGATTTGGTACCTTAAATGGTACAAGCAAGGACCTCGGTAAGTCTCTAATATATGAGATTATTATGATGCTTTTGGGAAGCATGATTTATTTAATACATGTGATAAATGTATGATCTCTGTTATGATTATGATGTGGGTTGATGAGTGGAGGGGGCAGTATTAATCGTGCCGACGGGCACCAGTGTTTTGGTAACACACCGTGACTATATGTCACCAGAGGTTTGGTACCTCCAGAGGTTTGGTACCTCAATAGCGACTTGTCCCTGTGGTTAACACCACCGTGGGTTGGCCCCACTTGAGATATGGGATCGTCTGCCAGTGATTTGGTATCACACGATGGGTTGGCCCCATCACCCGATTTGTGTCTACGGACACCAGTGTTTTGGTAACACATTGTGACTATATGTCACCAGTGGTTTGGCACCACCAGTGGTTTGGTACCACAACGGGGTAGACAGTGGCGTATGGTTGGCTAGGTTGGGTACACATTATTTTGCATATTAAATGTTATATGTTGTGTATGAAAAATATTTTAAAACGGGGAAGGGTTACATACTGAGTCTTGGTGACTCACCTTCTCCATTATTTTTTCAGGTGATGCTTAGATCGCGGACATGGAGCCGGAGGGACTTGAGGAGGCCATGCGGTGGATTTAAAATTAGACGAACTTTAATTTTAGTTATTTTAAATTTTGTTATTGGGTTGTTTTATTTTGGATGTAATAAGGCCTCATCATACTTTACTTTAGTTATTTTCCTATATGTTGGATAATTTATTTTAATTAAAATTTGAGTTACACGTTTTTCTAAATTAACACGAAAAATGTTTTATCGTGCCATCGGGCACATCTGAAAATTTGTGTAATAACTTGACTTAATTAAATTTTCAAATTGGACTAAGTATAATTTCAGCAAGATAACTTAAAATGAGCAGTTTTCAACAAAACTTAAGTGGATTTAGAAAATGGGTTTCAAAAAGTTCTTCTTAGTAACGACCCATATCCGGTCCTAACGATTGGGCCGGGTTTGGGCTGTTACACTTTTGAATCAAGAGTACTTAACGAAATTAAATTTCTCTTCAATTCTGGAACATGTCTTACGTCGCTAAGTATTCTGACAACTGCATCAAACATCTTAACTTTAATTGTTCCAACACTTGCGATTTTACACAAAGCACTATTTCCCATCAAAATAACACCTTCAAACATTGTTTCGTAAGTTGTAAACCAATTCTGATTGGGACTCATATGGAAGGTATAGCCTGAATCAAGTATCCACTCCTCGCTCACTTTAGAATTGTTGACAGAAGTGACTAGAAGTTCACCATCGCTGTTGTCTTCTACAACATCAGCTTCACCGAAATTTTTGGTTGTTTTCCCTTTTGATTCGCAGCCTCCCTTTTAATCTTGTTTTGTAGCTTATAGCACTCAGATTTAATGTTCCCTTTCTTTTTGCAAAAGTTACAAGTTTTACCTCTATTTGAAGACTTCGATCTACCCTTAGATTTACCGCGAGGATTCTATTCCTGTGTCTTTCCACGATCATCATCAGTATTCCAATCTTGTCTCCCACGAACAATGAGACCCTCTCCCTGAGAGTCGGGTTTAACCACAAGATGCTTCATCTTATCATACAAGGTCAAAGAATCATAAACCTCATCAACTGTGAGAGACTCACGGCTATATAATATTGTGTCTTTAAAGGTTAGATAAGACGGGGGCAATGAACAAATTAGAATCAACCCTAGATCTTCCTTATCATATTGAACCTCCATGGCCTCCAAGTTTAATAGAATTTCTTTAAACACTGTTAAGTGTTCGTGCACAAATGCATCTTCCTTCAAACGATGAGCATAAAGACGTTGCTTCATATGCAACTTGCTGGTTAGAGTTTTTGACATACATATTTGTTCTAGCCTTTTCCATAATGCTGCGACGGTTTTCTCCTTCATCACATCCTGCAAAATTTCGTTAGATAAATGCAAATGTAACTGTGTTAACGCCTTTTGATCCTTGCGCTTCTTCTCTTCCTCCGTCAATGTCGAAGGCATCTTATCTACCCCTAGCAGGTCTTCTTCTAAATCCATCTGTGCAAGAACTGCCTATATCTTTATCTGCCACAACACGAATCTGGAGTTGCGATCCAACAGTGGAATTTCATACTTCAAAGACGCCATTACCGTGATTAAGATGAAAAACCCAGAAGCTCTGATACCAACTTGTGAAAAGTATATAATTCGGTAATGACAGATATATCACAAACAAAAGAGAAATAAAAAATAAAGAACACAAAGATTTTACGTAGAAAACCCTTTCGAGAAAAAAAACCATGGGCAGGGAGAAGAAAATTTACTATGTCGAATTTGAATAATTACAAGAAGAATAGACTATGTCTATTTATAGGCTTGTAAAACCATATTCTAATAGAAGTGTAGTAAATTGAAACACCTTATTCTAATCAATATAAAATAGATGGAGTTTAATAAGGTTTAAAAAACCTTATTTAAAATAAAATAAAAAGTGTAGTTCTATAGGGATTCTTCTTTTATTTTATTTTTCCATTGTATTTTATTTAAATAAGGATTCGGGTCACTTAATTCTAACACAAACTAAAATAACATTTCAAGCCAGAATAATTGCATTTAAAGTGCTCAAATATCTTTAATATCGATACGTACTAAAATACCACCCTTTCAATCTATAAGTCAAATTGCCATATTCACATACTTTCATTAAACTTATACCAAATATACCAAACCAACAACATATTCACATGTACCAAAATATATCTAAAGACAAGCATCATTCAAGTTTAACAACACAAAATACCCTCATAAATTCATTTAACCTATTACATGCCATATAACCAAATACAAGCATTCAAAAACTACCGATATATTTCCAGATTGTGTGAATCTTGAAGTCGATTCGATTGCGTGAAGCCTCAAAAAAAATCTACAAGAAAGCAATAAAAACAACACAAGTAAGCTTACTAAGTTCCACGGATTAAACAATTAACTTACCGAATAAACTTAATCAATACATAATACAAAAATGTCGTAAATCATAGTCCTGCCATTCATAACCAAATCACAGGTGAATCATAAACTTATATACGAGTCAATTAATTCAATCAAATATGATATATCATTAACTATACCCGATGAACGTTGTAATGGATTCAAATACACGATTAACCAACCAAACACACCAAACCGCTCAAATGAGCTAACCCATCGAGAACGCACCTGGGCACCAAGTGCCAAGCCCGTAGGTTTTACATTTGCCCCCAAAACACACCTGAAACACTGTAATATAACACGATAGTTCGCAAAAAATGTTGAACTTCTGTATATTCAGTAAACATGAATGAATTCATAATCATCATCTCAACATCAACCAATCTCATACAGAGCGCGATATAACCTATTAGCATGCCAATCGTATCCTATCCTACGTTCATTGGCTCACATATTTATCATTTAACAACATTTAATGCAATTTCTTTCCCAAATCAATTCACATACCACAATTCAATATTTTCAAGTCAATTAATAATTTTCAATCCACAAGCAATTTAATATTTAAATTATACTAAAATTTAATCGTACGAACTTACCAGTGCCAAACTGCAGAACTAGCAAAAGTTCATGAACTAATCCATAACCTTCCTTTTTCCACGATTATCAATTTGATCTTGATCCATAATATAATTTATTTTATTTATTAGCCTCAATTTCACATTCCATCCAATTTAATACATCTAATTTCTTATTTACAATATTTACACATTTGCCCCAATATTCCATACAATTTAATCCTTAATATTAAACAAGTAAAATCCATAATTAATACATAAACCTCATATTACCGAACACTTAACCCTTAATATACAACTCAAATATCCTTAAATTTATAATGAAATCCTTCTTATTTTACAAATTACTCAATTAAATCCCTAATTTCCAAATTTATACCAAACTATGCTATAAAATAACACAAAATCAACCTTAAGCACCTAAACAAAATTCTTTCAAGTAAAAGGCTTCAAAAACATTAGAGTACACTTTCTAAACTTAACTAATCTTACAAATTAACCCCTAAACAAGATAGATTTCAACTCAACTAACACAAAAACATAAAATTCATGAAGAAAACATCAATATATCACTTACATGCAAGAGGTATAAGTGACCGAATATCAACAATGGGGTTTCGGAGAAGAACCAAGTCAAAATGAAGAATAAACCATCATCTTTTCCTATTATTATTATTTTATTTTTTTACTTTTAAATATTATTAAATTAATAACCTTTAACATATAATAACTTATAAAATTGGCAACCATTATTGCATCAACCGACCACTATATTAAATTTTGGCTTATTTTTAATATAAGTCCTTCAACCTTAATTAATTAGGCCATTTAACTAAAAGAAACTAATAACAAACCTCTTTTCCAAATTTTACAATTTAGTCCTTTTTCTTTAATTAACTAACTAAATGATAAAATTTCTTAATCAAAATTTAATAAAACACTAATAACTTTGTAAATATTAAAAAATTAATATTTACGAACTGACATGTCAAAATTGTGGTCCCGAAACAATAGTTTTTAACACCACTGAAAAATGGGCTATTACAAAAAATTAGGGTTAGATGAGTTTATAAGACTAAATTTGACGAGAATGGAGAAGTAAATAAACACAAGGCTAGACTTGTAGTGCAGGGGTTGTAGAATAAGCAGCATATAAACATTGCTGGTGTTGCTACTTTAATAGGGGTATGCCCAACAACAAGGAGTGGATTACGGAAGTTTTTACACTTGTGGCGCATATAGAGACAATTCAATTGGTGATTGCACTTGTAGCTCAAAGAGGATGGTCCATATACCAGCTTAACGTAAAGTATGGATTTTTGCATAGTGAGTTGAATGTAAATGTTTTTGTGGAACAACCTTGTGGTTATGTCCAAGAGGGCAATGGGCAAGAAGTTTACAAGTTGAAGAAGGCACTTTATGGGGATTAAGCAAGCCCTGTAAGCATGGTATAGCCTTATAAAAGTATGCTTCATTAATCAAGGTTTTGAAAAGTGCGACTACAAACATACTTTGTTCATCAAGACAAAAGAAAATGGCAAAGTATTAATTGAAAGTTTGTATGTTGGTCTTACTTTTACTGGAAATGATGAAATGTTTGCAAAACTCAAATATTCCATCAAGAATGAGTTTGACATGATAAATCTTGGAAGGGTGAGATACTTTCTTAGTTTGGAGGTTTTATAAGGATCCAATGGCATTTTTATTAGTTAAAAGAAAAATGTTGTGAAGGTATTGCAAAAATTTGGGATGGATAAAAGTAATTTTGTTCATAATCTAATAGTTCGTGGTTTTAAGCTCATGAAGGATGAGAGTGGAGTTGAGGTAAAAAAGACTTACTATAAACAAATTGTGGGTAGTCTCATGTATCTCACAAAAACTCGACCAAATATGATATTTGTAGTAAATCTTATTAGAAGGTATATGGAGAATCCCACTGAGCTTCATTTTTAGGTGACAAAAAGGGTGTTTGAGGTATTTGAAAGATACAAACGAGTTTGGGGTTTTTATAGGAAGGGAAGAGATGATGAACTCATCGTTTACACAAATAATGATTATGCAAGAGATTTAGAAGACAAAAAGAGCATATCAGGCTATGTGTTTCTAATAAGCTAAGGAGCAGTATCTTGGTTTATAAAAAATAACCAGTAGTAAGTGTCGAAACCATTTTTTACAAGTTCAAAAAAACGAAGATCGATTTTAAAAGGAAACATGGAGTCGCCACCAATCCTTTTTGTTTAGGTGTGATCGGGTCACCTATAAAACATTTTGTTTTATTTTTAAAAGAAATTAATTTTGGTCTATGAATTTCAAGAAGAAAATGGGTTCGGGAGTAGGTTACGTACGAGGAAGGATTAGCACCCTCGCAATGCCCAAAATTGGTACTTGGTTGATTAATTAATGTCCTTATGTTGAAAACTTGAAAATGTTTAAGGTGTGATACTTTTTAAAGAATGTTAATTAATTTTGAATTGAATCTAAAGATTCATTCGTTCCAAAGGAATAAAAACATCACATCCAACACGTTAGGATATGATACATTTATACCTCGATACCGAGATCATCTTTGATTTTCAAAACATGCAATTAAAAGGATATTTGGTTATTTGGGTCAAACGGAAAATTGACACCCAGCACGTTAGGGCACAATTCTTCGAATTTCCAAACACACAAATATTGCCTTATTTGAAAACTTTTAAATGGACTATTTTAAAATAAAATAAAAAGAGTCGATGATTTAATTAAAAGATAATTGATTGAACTAAAACATTTAAATGGCCATTCATAGTGAAAAATTTACAACACACATAAGAACAATGACATATTATCATGCCAAAATGCATCATAAAAGCTTAATGAAACATGGTGTTGGGAAGCATAAATAATCGAATATGATACAAACGAACAATACGAATACAATGAATTCAAATTGCGACGCATAAAACAAATAATCATTCAACCTACATTATTCCAATATTCACACTAAGCGAAATTTTTTTAAAAAGGATCAAACAATATATATAATCACAATAGGAAATGAATCTAAATCAAATTAAAATAAATAGAATATAAACCCTTAAAAATAATAATAAATAAATTTAAAATAATGTAAAAAGTAGCTTTAAAAATCCATAATATACAATAATTTAAAACAAATGATATGTAAAACGTTTAAATATACATATAAAAGTGCAAGATAACATTAAAACATTCTAAAATGAATAAATAGAGTCTAAAATAATGTATATAAAATAATTTAAAATAATTTAAAATGGATAGTATATAAATATATTTTATCATATTATAAAATAGTTTAAAACTAAATAAACAAATGAATTAAACTTAATAAAAATGCGAATATTGTGTATGAAAATAAAAAAGGTACTTAATTGAAGCAAAACAAAATTGAAAGACTAATTTATAATAAATAAAATCATTGAACATATGCAAGGATCAAAATGAAATGGGCGTAAACAATCAGGGACTAATCCAGCAAACATTCCCAAAGCTCAAAACGTTGTGTTTAAGTGGACTAAATTGTAAATGCGTTTGGATTATAGAGGCTAGTTTAAAAGGAACAAATAAAAGCGCGTAGGGCTTAGTCAAATAGCAACGTAGAAATAGGGGGACTAATCGCGCAAATTGTCCATCACCGCAGAAACCGCGAATCCCATGGATATCGGGTCGGGTCAGATCGGGTCATGGCCTGTACGACATCATTTTAAGGCTATCGAAATTAGCCTAAACGACGTTGTTTCTCTGAAACGATAGTATCCCTAAAAACCATCAGACCACTCCTTTTTTCTTCTAAACAAAAATGGAATGAACCCTAGCCTCCTTTTCGTTTTCGTTCTCAGCCGCAAAGAAAAAAATTCGGCCACTTTAATGCCATAGTAATCGGCGACCAGTGACCGATTCAGTCTCGATCGACTGCCCCCTTTCAAGGCAGACCCGAGTACTTCACACTCCCAACTTCGAAGGATTTCCTTACTTTGATTACGACGAAGAAGGCAATCCAACGGTTCGTGTTTCGGAGGTAAATCTCTTATCGCTTTTTTTATTATCACTTGAGAACTCAAAACAAAGACCCAAAAAACGAAAAGAAAAGAATATTGAAAGCCCAAAAAAAATCACCTTTTGGAATTTTTCTCCTTTCTATGTATTCAGTCTCTGTCCAAAAAATACAATGGTGTGTTTTTAGCCTTATAAAGCCGAAATCAAAAATAAAAATGAAAAATTAAAATTGTTTTTCTCTTTTTTTGTTTTCTCTGCTGCCCTCTGTTGTTGTGGTTTGTCCTTTTCGCAGGCATAGCTAACGTAAGGAAGCGGACGTGGCATATGGAGGCGCGTGGGGCGTCAGATGCACGAACAATGGTGTGCGTGAAGGCACATGCGAGGGAGGCGTGGCGCACATGTGGGGTGACTGTTACGGTGCTGGTGAGTTTTAGGGTTTCGAAACCCTAATCTGACTTTGGGACATTGGGCCTAGAGAATTAGGGTCTTGTTTTTGGGCCAATTTTTATTGGGTTGGCATTGGGCTGCTTTAGCCTGCTGTAATAAACTGGACTGTTATTGGGTTTTTTAATTTCTGGTTGTTTTTGTTTTGGTTTTATTTTTTGTTTGGTTAATTAGGCCCCAGGCGAAAATGGGCTTTTACAGCTGCCCCTCTTTGCTCGTTGTCGTGTAACGAGAATGGAGCAAAGACTTCAAAAACGACCATTTTTTTCTCGATCTTCGAATCTTTAACTTCTTTCAGTGCTTTTCTTCCTCGAGTAGCTTCATTCCATCCTACTGCATCTTCAGGGGCTAGGAACTAGCGCTTCGATCCAACTCAAGGAAATTAGACTTGTAGCCTCAATCTACTCCATCGCAGCTTCGAGGAGATAAGATTTGCTATCTTTATTCTGCTCCACTGCAAACTCAGGGATGCCAGACTGGTGGCTTAAATCTATTCCACTAATGTTTAGGAAGACAAGATTTGCCGTTTGATCTTGGTCTACTACTACTTAGGGTGACAAGATCTACAATTTTTGACCAATTCCACTACTGGTCAGGGAGATAGGGCTAGTAGCTTAAACCTGCTCCACTACTGCTTAAGGAGATGAGATATGTCGTTCGATCTTGGTCCACTACTGCTTAGGGTGACAAGATCTACAATCTTTGACCTATTCTAATGCTGGTCAGGGAGATAGGGCTGGTGGCTTAAATCTGTTCCACTACTTCTTAGGTAGACGAGATTTGCCGTTCGATCTTGTTCCACTACTGCTTAGGGTGAGAAGATCTACAATCTTTGACCTATTCCACTGTTGGTCAAGGAGATAGGACTGGTGGCTTAAACCTGTTCCAATACTGCTTAAGGAAACAAGATTTACCGTTCGGTCTTGGTCTACTACTGTTTAGGGTGACAAGATCTACAATCTTCGACCTATTCCACTGGTGGTCAGGGAAATAGGGCTGGTGGCTTAAATCTGTTCCACTGCTACTTAGGGAAACAAGATTTGCCATTCGATCTTGTTCCACTACTGCTTAGGGTGACAAGATCTACAATATTCGATCTATTCCACTGCTGGTCAGGGAGATAGGACTAGTGGCTTAAATCTGTTCCACTACTGCTTAGGGAGACAAGATTTGCCATTCGATCATATTCCACTACTGCTTAGGGTGACAAGATCTACAATCTTCAGCCGATCTACTCCACTATTGCTTAGGGAGACAAGATCTGCTATCTTCATTCTGTTCTACTATAAACTCAGGGAGGGAAGGCTGGGGTCTTTGATCCGCTTCACTCAGGAAGGCAAGATCTGTGAATTCACCAATGTTGCGACACCCTTCGGGGGACCTGTTTTGTAAAATCAGTTTTATGTGTTTATGCTTATGCAAAATGATTAGGATGCAATAATCAGAATAAATCTAATGCTCCTAACTAAATGTATTCTAGACGACATTTGCGTGAATGCAGAATGTCATGAGAATGATCTTTTTTAAATGTATAATAATTAGGATGCAATGGTCAGAATGAATCAAATGCTCCTAAATGTGTTTTGCATGAATGCAGAATTTTATGAGAATGATCCCTTTTTAAAATGCTTAGGGTTGTCATCACTCATTGTTTATCAGGGCTTTATCACTGACATATTATGCGGCCATCTTATTCGGCTGGTATTCTAGACAAAAATCCGAGAAAACAAATATATCTTGCTTAATAGATTTACCCCACTGTAACTTTAGGGTTCATCTTATTGTGACTTAGGGGTATAGGATCTGAATCTTTTCCTATCCATCCCACTACGACTTCAAAATGTAGGATTTGTTTCTTCTTCAATCTATCCCATTGCTATTCGAAGGTATAGGATCTGTATCAGCTTCCATCTATCCCACTGTAACTCAGGGGTATAGGATCTGTAGCTTGTTCCATCAATTGATCACTCCCTAGGTGACCCAACTAGATGTGTATGCATGATGCTCGCATGTATGCAGAATATCATTTTTTCGAGAATGATTCCCTTTTTACGCTTGGTTAACATTGCCCATTTTTCGTCAAGTTCGTATCACTGATGCAATATCTTGTCATTTTGTTCAACCACCATTTTTGGCAAAAATCTAAAGAGAAAATATCAGTTTAGACTCTTCCTTAAACTTGGTGAGTTTTAAACAATAGTCCCGTTTCAGTTTCTTGTATTATTTAAAGGTTTCCAGAGTAATATGTGAGACTCCTTTTGTGAAAGTGTTATTAGTCCACTAATCATTATTTCAAGGCGAAATGCTAGAAAAAGATTATCACAATGGACGGAAAGGAAATTAATTTGGAGCATAGCTCGAAACAAGCAAGTTAATCAAAGCTAGCAAATGCAATTAAGCAGGGAATTTATTGAAGGCATATCTCGAAAAGAATAAGCAAATCCAAAATGTGTAAGATGGAAAACTAGGTGCCCCAGATATCGCAGCCTGAGCTTCTCTGTTTAAACTTCTTGAGGACCTTTTTAAGCTCAATATGTGTTTAGGGGATTTAGAGTACTTTGTCAGTGCCCTAAGACGTAGCATTCTTCCTTATTGTAATTCAAGCGTAGCAAGACTATTGTATGCCCTACTTTCGATCAAAATTTGAGCCGCCCTTTTCAGGTTTTCAACTCAAATCCCCTTTGGTCTCAAAGTGCCCTTTGCGGGTTTTCGCCTTGGCCTCTTCTTCTTCTTTCTTTTTGATTGAAGTTTTTTTTAATAATTTTTTTATGATCTTTTGTTTTTCTTTTTGGTTGCCTTTGCTGTACTGTGATGTGGCACCTGATCTTTGAACAGACCATGAACTTTTGACATTGTGCGGTTAAATATGATCTTTTGACATTTTTTGTCGATATTCTTTCTTTTTTTTTTTTTTTTTTTTCTGATGACTATCGAATTTATAATATTGGCATATGAAGTGACTTTTACCATCTTAGTGAAGTAACCGACATCCACGAAAATGAATAGATGTTGGCTAAAAGCTTTTGAAGAGGTTGGCTTGATAACGTCCTTGCCCACATATAGGAAATCTTATTTCGCATTGAGCTAGGCTTTGATCTTCATCTCCTTCCTTGGCTCGTGACGTAGGATTTGTTTTTCATCCCGTTCTATCATCCTTAACAAATCAGAAGATAGGTTACAATCTCTGTCATCTTCAAAGTCCTGAGATCCCCTAGACTCATATTTCATTCAAAAAGGGAGTCAGTAACAACGTCGCTTATGTCGTTGATATCTGGGTACCTAGGTATAAAGGCAGAAAATCCAAAGAATAAATGATTCTAAGGATGATTATTTTTATGGTATGATCATGAATAAAAAAATGAAAGAATATTTGAATAGTAATCAAAAGTACAAAAGATAAATAGAAAGAATGGAAAAATATTTGCTCCAAAAAGATGCATTTTATTGAAATAAAGATTTTGAACACAAGCCTATTTCACAAAATGACTCTTATTACTTCTAGGCTGAAAGCAATAAGCGTGTTTTGAATATTACTCTAGATTAGCCTTAAAAATACATGTCTCTTCCGAGTCCCATTGTTCAAAACACTCTCAGGTATATAAAGGTCGATGCTTGGAAAACTTTTATTCCACGGTTCCCTTTTCGGATACACCATTGGTGTTCTGATTTCCTGATTTCTAGGCTTTTGATGACTTCTTCAAGGAATCACAACTTTTCTGCCCCTGTAAGCACTAAATTTTGTCCGGCTTAATTATGGGTTTATTTTTCAATTTTCAAAAAAAATTAATTAAAATAAAATTAAAAAATTAAAAATTTTACATTTTAACCCCTAAACTTTCTTAAAATTACATTTTGGCCCCAAAACTTTTCAAAATTATATTTTTACCCTGATACTTTCTTGAAATTACATTTTAGCCCCAAAAGTTTTGCTATATTTTTATTTAGTCCTTCCGCGCATTTGGTGATTTGGGACACCTAATTGTTGATTTTTAACCACCAAGATGGGTGGCCACTCCTCCTCAACTGCTACTGCAAAGCATGGGAAAAAGGTAAAAAAACACACTATAAAAGGGATTTTTCCCAAAATCAAAACCCCAACAACATCAAAAACCCACGAAAAAGAGAAAAAAGAAAGAAAAAGAGAAAAAGAAGAAGGAAGAGGAAGAAGAAAGAAGAGGAGAGAAGGCTCACCACCGACGGGAAGTCGAGTCGGCAATGCAGAATGTGGCGGTTGGAGAAGAAGAAGAAAGGAGAAGAAGAAGGAAGAAGAAGCGGAAAGAAAAAGAAAGAAAAAGAAAAGAAAAAAAAAAAAAAGAAAAAAAGGAAAAAGAAAGAAAAAAAAAAAGAAAAAGCAAAAATAAATTAAAGTCGATCGGATCGACCCGACCACCAAGTGACTCCACACAATGACACCAGGCCCATTTTGATGGGCCCAAAGGCAAGAGCCGGAAGAAAGAAGAAGAAGAAAAGAGAAGAAAAAAAAAAAAAAGAAAAAAAAAAAAAAAGAAAGAAGAAAAAAGAGAAAATGGGTCGTGTATCCCGTTCTTCAAGTCCGTAATTTTGAGCTTTTGGTAATTTTTTACCCACTTTTAATTTAATTTATGTATTTTTGATGACATCTCGTTTTAATATTATTGATATTTTTAGTATTTTTATTTTTAATTGTATTTTATTTTATTTTAATGATAATAATTTTAATAAATAAGGCAACGAATCGGTTTAACACTTGTCGTTGATCTCATCGCTATGTTGGGTGAATATCATCGGTTAAGTATTAAATACGATATCGCCTTTTAAAAAATCAAAATCTAAAAAAAATTTGTAATTTCAAAATTTTGATGTTTCAAAATTTTCGTGTTTTCAAAACTTTTCGTGTTTTCAGAAAATTCTCGTATTTTAAGAGTTTCGTGTTTAAATTTCTTTTTTTTCGTGTTTTTCAAAAAATTTTTGATTTTAAAAACTTCTCAAGTTTCAAAAAAAAATTGTTTTAAAAAATTCTTATATTTCAAAATTTTCGCGTTAGTGTTTTAAAAATTCTCGTATATCAAAAATTCTTGTATTTCAAAATTTTAGTGTTTTCAAAAAAATTCGTGTTCAAAAATTTCGTATTTTCAAAAATCTCGTGTTTCAAAAATTTTCGTGTTTTCAAAATTTCCATGTTTTAAAAAATTTCGTGTTTTCAAAAATTCCGTGTTTTCAAAAAAAATTCATGTTTCAAAAAATTCTCGTGTTTTCAAAGTTTTCGTATTTCCAAAATTTCGTGTTTTCAAAATTTTCGAGTTTTCAAAAATTTCATGTTTTAAAAAAAAATTCTTGTGTTTTAAAAATTTTCGTGTTTTCAAAAATTTCGTGTTTTCAAAAAAAAATTCATGTTTCAAAAAAAATTCTCTTGTTTTCGTATTTCTAAAATTTCGTGTTTTCAAAATTTTTGGGTTTTAAAAAAAATTTTCGTGTTTTAAAAAATTCTCGGGTTTTAAAAAAAATTTCTCGAGTCTCAAAATTCTCATTTTTTTAAAAAAAAATTCGTGTCTCAATCGGATCACGATTAAATATTAAATTGAACTTGTATTTTTGAAAATTAAGACAACGACGTTTAACGAGATACCAATTTTGGGCGTCGCGAGGTGCTAATACCTTCCTCGCACAGAATCGACTCCGAACCCTATTTTTCTCTGGAATTTTGGCGCAGACTTAAACCCGCGCCTTATTTAAGAAAATTCAAAAAATGATTTTTCTTTAAAAGAGGATTTATTAGGTGTCCGATCACACCTAGAAAAAGATCGATGGCGACTCCTTTTTAAATAAAATTGAAACTACTTTCAAATTTTTAATAATTTCCTCAATTAGCGCCAAGCAAATTTTCAGTCGCTTACATTTGGCGATCACATTTGGGACTTTTTGGAGAGTCGAGTCTCGAATTAAACTCGTGTTGTCAAAATTTTCGAAACTCCTTGTTCAAATTAATATTTAGTCGTGATCCTTAAATTTTGAAAAGTCATGCATTTGCATCATGTTGTAAATATTTTCTAACTTATTTTATCTTTTTGTTTTTCATTTCTAAGTTTTTACGGTTTTAGTTTTTTCTAGTTTTAAAATAAAAGCGAAAAGGTTTGTGAGTTTCTCCCACACACCGTGCACTTGCATTTTGCATAACATGAGCTCTCTACCCGGCTCTATCCGCTTAAGTGGAAGTAAACGCTATGCCTTCGTGAGTTAACTTGTCCCTCCGCATAGGCATAAGTAAATGTAATCCCTCGAATTGAGCTCGCGAGCCTATGATGGGCGATAACCGAGGATCCGTACTAGCTTTAGTAGGCGATAGTACGGACAATTCGAGTACCTTTTTAGAACCGAAACCGCATATAGTGAACCGTATGAGCCACCCGACTAGAGCCATGCCGAACCTTCGTCCGTTAATAGTCGCCAAAATAAGTACATGGGAGAAACGCATCTTACCTTTTATTTCTTTAACATTTACATTTTTTTTTTGCAAGAGAATTAGGCCTGTTTAATAGAATTGGATCGGGTAGATTATTTGATGAGCATGTGGGGTAAGTTTATTTTGTAAATATGATGGGGTAAAAAAAAAAAGTAGGTCAGTTTCACCAAAATGCAAAATTAAATATCTTAATTTGTTAGATTTTCCATAGTTTTTCTCCGTTTATATTTGTTGTAATTACTAACCAATGTTATTTGTCTTCATTTTTATTTTTCATCATGTATCATAGGCATCTTGTTAGGAAGGTGTTGATTAGAGATTGGTTGCCAAAAACGGGTTTCTGATGGAGGAGTCAATTACACAAGTAACCGAGAAAAATGCCGTGGTTCGAGACTGGTCTTTGAAAACCCAGAAAGCAAAAGGAGACAGTTTAAAAGAAGGATGTATCTCCAATCTTCCGGAGCATGTGACTATGAATGTTCGTCGGAATAACCTCGAAGACTTGACTAGGATCGGAAGCAGTGGGACTTAGACACTAGGGGCATCTTCCTTTGAAAAGTACGGGATATAGCTCACTTAATCGCCATCAACGAGCGAACAATTGATTCAAGCCATGGTTCAATTCTGGGACCCAGCTTATCAATGTTTTACTTTCAACTAGGAAGATATGACTCCGACCATAGAAGAGTATGCCGCCTTGCTTCGCGTTGACAATGCACAATTCAGCAAGATATATGTGAAAGAGCCCAAACCAATGACCTTCAAGAAAAAGCTAATGAAGTTGACAGGAATGGCTGATACATGGGCTGAAAAATAGATAAAGAAAAAGAACGAAGTCAGTTGTATTCCATGGTTTTCTCTGCGAGACTTAGTTCAAAACCATCCGGTATTGTGAAAGAGTGGATCTGTTTGCTTTAGCCATTTACGGATTAATTGTCTTCCCAAAAGTTCTTGGGCATATAGAAGTTGCGAGAGTGGATTTCTTTGAAAAGTTGAGGCAAGGAATCAACCCCGTCCCAACTATCTTAGCTGAGACTTTTAGATCTATAAATTGTTGTAGGAGAAAAGGGGAAGGACGTTTTATCGGATGTGCACAGCTACTTAATGTTTGGATTCTGAGTCACTTTTGGAAAGTGAAGCGCACACCTTTCCACATGTTTTCGAAAACATTCGCTCCATTGGAAGCTTACCTTGAGAAAGATTGGCCGAAGAATGTCACCGAACAGCACTGGGTTTCAATTTTCGAACCTTGGCTACCAAGATATAACTTGGAGAGTACCATGGATCCGTCCTTCAATTCTGCTATACAAATGCGGAAGCCAAGATTGGGTACCTTTACTCGGATTATGGGGAGGAGTTGGATATGCACCGTTAATGGTTCAAAGGCAGTTTGCTTCACGACCGTTCATACCAACTACCGGAGGATTAGCACAGTCTGAGTTTGCTTTTACAGGTGAAGGTTACATAAAAAAAGTCCGAGATACTGCAAAGTCTTGGAAGGAAATCTACCTAATGGAGTTAGATCTGTATGCTGATACTATCACTCAAGATTATGAAATGTGGAGACAAAGACGAGTGAATAGTCAACAAACCTCACCAACGGATTATATTTTCCAGAATCCTTTCTCAGAAGAAATGCCGTCCAAACTGGAAATAGCAAGACATGAATTTGAACGTGAAAATGCCAGTCTGTTACGGGATATTCGTTCTCTTCAAGAAGAAAATTACTAGCTGAAGATAGATGTTCAAATTGAAAAATCCAGAAACAAGAAAGTCCAGAAAGAAGCTGAGATCATGAGAAATGACTTAAAGGATCTTCATTTGGAAAATAAGAAATTAAGAGGCACTATAAGGAATAGCGGGCTGGGAAAATCATCGACGGAATGGAAGGAAGAATTAAGCAACATCAAAGGTGGGATGGAATTCTGGAGAGGGAAAGCGAAGAAGGAAGAGGAAAAAGCTCCTCGTGCTATGATAGAGTTAAGGAAAAAGAATGTTGAATACGAAACTGTGTCTGCAGAATTAATGACTAGTAAGTTTGAACGTCAAGAGTTAAGAAGGAAAATACGAGATTTAGAAAGTATGCTGCAAGCTCATCAGCAACACTTGGATACTCCCCTAAAAGCCCTAGAAGAAAAGAATGGCCAGCATGACAGAGACATTCGTGCCTACGAAAGAGCTCTCCAAGAAAAAGATATGTATCTTGGCGGTTTGATTAATGAAATTCGCAAGGCGGCTGTGCAAATTGTGTAATTATCAGATGAAGCAAAAGATCTCAATTACCAATTCTCTCCGAGACAAGGATCAAACATGTCAGAATTCCTAGAATGAGTAAAGAAACAAGGCGATGTGGCTAGGAAATTTGTGTAACTGTTAAATCAGAGATGTAATGGTCTCTTTTGATTAATGAAATGCCTAAGTATGAGGCTATCTTGAAATCAACACCAAATTCTTGCATATTTATTCATGACTAACATGCATTTTTCATCTATTCATTCATCCATTCATTGCATGTGCATATCACTCTAATCATTCACTGAGGCTAAAACCATACAATCCACAGTTGCAGAAAGATCAAGAAATAAGGTTTGCAGGAGCCTCAGGTCGAGAATTGGAATGGGAGCCCATAGCGTATCCTCCTTTGTCAAAAACATTTACATCTGCAGGAATGATGTACCCAGGGGGAGATAATTCACAAAACACGCTATTATTGATTGAAAGGGGTCTTCAGAAGGTCAGTATAAATGTTATTGACAAAGGAGATAATGCTATTGAAGATGTTTCAATGATACGCCCTTGTCCTCCTGGATTCGTTTTGAACAATTGGACTGCTATGGATCTTCTTGTAGTTTCTAAGTCCTCTCCAGAGTAATGCTCAATGTTAACTCTCTTTTTGTGTGCCCCTAAGTGATAGTGGGATTCTTTTGTAAGAGCTTATGTTTGCTCTTTATTATTTAAATGAACATTAATGGAGATGCATTTTGTCATAATCTTTTCATGTATCTCATATCATGCCATAACATTATGCTTGTTGGTTCCAATCCTTTGATACTCCTCTATAGTTTTCTTTTCCATTCACCTTTCAGGTGCTTAGATATCAACGACATGAGCAATCCGTTACAAGTCCCAAATCGATTTAGAAAGCTATTTGTTTAGGAGAATTCAAGTCGAGAAAATATCAAGATTATGTCTCGTCTCGACTTACAAAGAATGATAGAACGAGAAGATAAACAGATCCTACCCCATCAAGAATCTGTTGAGATAGTGAACTTGGGAAATGAAGAAAAGAGGCAAGAAGTGAAGATTGGGACCTCCATTTCAGATAACACCAAACATGATTTGATCGCCTTGCTTCGTGAGTATAAAAATGTATTTGCATGGTCGTATCAAAACATGCCAGGGTTGAACGAGAATGTAGTGGTCCATAGACTCCCACTGAAACCAGAATGCAAACCTATTCAATGAAGTTTAGACGAATGAGACCTGAAATGCTATTAAAAATAAAAGAAGAAGTCAAGAAATAATTTGATCTTTGGCTTCCTACAAGTCTCCAAATACTCGAATGGGTAGCTAACACGGTCCAGATCAAGAAAGACGGTAAGGTAATGAAATGCGTGGATTATCGTGATCTGAATCGAGTAAGTCTTAAAGATAATTTTTCCTTGCCACACATCGATACGTTGGTGGATAACATAGCAAAACATTCATTGTTTTCTTTCATGGATGGATTTTCGGGTTATAATCAGATAAAGATGGCTCCCGAGGATATGGAGAAAACTACCTTCGTAATGATGTGGGGAACATTTTGCTACAAGGTGATGTCGTTCAGATTAAAGAATGCCGGGGCAATATATCAGAAGGCAATAGTGATGCTATTCCATGACATGATGCACAAAGAGATAGAAGTTTATGTTGATGATATGATTGCCAAATCTCGGGGGGAAAGAGAGCATATTGGGAACTCAAGAAATTGTTCGAAAGACTAAGAAAGTTCCAGCTGAAGCTTAATCCAGCCAAGTGTACGTTCGGGGTTACCTCAGGAAAATTACTCGGCTTCATTGTTAGTGAGAGAGGTATTGAGGTTGATCCAGATAAGATAAAAGCCATACAAGAACTACCACCTCCGCGTACACAAAAAGAAGTTAGAGGATTTTTAGGGAGGTTGAACTACATCGCTCGATTCATTGCTCAACTTACCAACCAGTGTAACCCAATTTTTCGACTCCTTCGAAAACATAATCTGGGAGAGTGGAACGATGAGTGCCAAGTGGATTTTGACAAGATAAAATAGTATTTGTCTAACCCTCCGGTGCTAGTACCGCCAACTCCCGGAAGACCGTTAATATTGTATCTAACTGTGTTCGAAAATTCAATGGGTTGCGTACTGGGGCAACATGATGAGTCGGGGAAAAGAGAAAGGGCGATCTACTATCTCAGTAAGAAGTTCACAGAGTATGAAGCAAAGTACCCGTCAATTGAAAAATTCTGTTGTGCTTTGGTCTGGGCAGTTCGAAGGCTCAGACAATATATGTTGTATCATACGACGTGGTTAATTTCAAAGCTGGACCCAATAAAATACATGATGGAATCACCTGCACTTTCAGGAAGAATGGCACGATGGCAGATCCTACTATCAGAGTACGACATTGTATATGTGAGTCAAAAGTCGATAAAGGGGAGCGCGATAGCTGACTTCTTAGCAACTCGAACCACGGAGGAATATGAGCCTTTGAGATTTGATTTCCCAGATGAGGATTTGATATGCATTGCGAGAAAAGAGTGTGAGTCGTCTAAAGAGAAATCATGGAAGATGAGCTTTGATGGTGCATCGAATGCATTGGGGCATGGGATTGGAGCGATCTTAGTGTCACCGAAGGAACCATTATCCACTCAACGCCAGATTAAATTTCTTCTACCAATAATGTAGCAAAATATGAGGCTTGCATCATGGGCCTTCGTCGACTATTGAACGAAACATCAAAATCTTAGAAGTGTACGGGACTCGGCATTGGTGATTTACCAAATCCGTGGAGATTGGGAAGTGAGAGATTTGAAATTGGTCAATATCGCGAACTCGTGGAGAAGCTGGTCAAAGAATTCAAAGAAGTGACTTTTAACTACTTCCCACGAGAAGAAAACCAATTGGCTGATGCCTTGGCCACCCTGGCTTCAATGTTCAAAGCAAACAGAGAAATGGAAATAATGCCTCTCCAAATGAGCATATATGAGGTCCCTGCACATTGTTGTAGCATTGAAAAAGAGACAGATGAATTGTCATGGTTCCATGATATCTTAGAATATGTCAAGAATCAAAGGTATCCCGAGCAAGCAAATGAAAACAACAAAAGAACAATCAGAAGAATGGTGGTAGGATTGGTTCTTGATGGGGACATCCTGTACAAAAGAGGAAAAGATCAAGTGCTCCTGAGATGCGTGGATGCTGTTGAAGCTAGGAAAATACTTGAAGATGTCCATGAAGGAATTTGTGGGACGCATGCCAATGGTTTCACTATGGCCAGGCAGATTATGAGACTCGGTTATTATTGGCTGACGATGGAAAGCGACTGCATTAGTTACGCACGAAGGTGCCTTAAATGTCAAATTCTGGCGATAAAATTCATGCGACCCTTCTTCGCCTTCATGTCATGACTTCTCCGTGGCCTTTTTCTATGTGGGGCATGGATGTTATAGGCCAATTTTCCCAAAAGCTTCGAATGGACACCGATTCATTTTTGTGGTAATGGGTAGAAGCCGCTTCGTTTGCTAGTGTGACAAAGACTGCAGATTGGAGGTTCTTAAAAAAAGAAATCATATGTCGATACGGTTTGCCTGAGAGAATAATTTCAGATAACGCTTTAAATCTGAACAACAATATGATGAAAGAAGTGTGCAAGCAATTTCAAATAAAGCATCATAATTCCTCACCCTATCGCCCAAAGATGAACGGAGCAGTAGAAGCGGCTAACAAAAACATTAAAAGGATTATTGGGAAAATGACCGAGACATATAAAGACTGGCACGAGAAGCTACCATTCGCTTTGTATGCATATCGCACATCTATGTGGACATTTACGGGAGCAACTCCTTTCTCTCTGGTCTATAGAATGGAAGCTGTGCTGCCCATTGAAGTTGACCCTCTCTACGAGTCTTAATGGAGTCGAAATTAGAAGAATCAGAATGGGTTCGAGCTCGATATGACCAGCTAAATCTTATCGAAGAAAAACGCTTGAAGGCAATCTGTCATGGATGATGTACCGAAGAGAATGATCACGGCTCATGACAAGAAGGTGCGCCAAGAGAATTCGCGAGAGGAACTCGTCTCGAGAAAGATTCTCCCAATACAAAAAGACTTTCGAGGAAAATAGGAACCAAATTGGGAAGGGCCGTACGTCGTAAAGAAGGCTTTCTCTGGTGGAGCTTTGATTCTCACTGAGATGGATGGGAAGGAGTTACCTAATCCAGTGAACTCAGATGCCGTGAAAAGTACTATGTCTAAAAAAAAAGAACAAAGAAAGATCAAGATGAAAACTCGAAAAGGGCATCTTGATAAAAAAAAAGATCAAGATGAAAACTCTAAAGGACGTCTTGATAAACAAAAAAGATTAGGATGAAAACCTGAAAGGGCGTCTAAATGAAGGAGGTTCGGACAAAAGGAGCAAGACGATTTGAACGGGGAGTCATGTGGCGAGATTACAATATTTGAAGCAGTTCCGGAAGCTCAAAATCTTCTACACAAGAAGCCGTGCTCGAAGAGATCCAGGATGAAGAAATGTGGAGAAGTTCATGCGTTGAATATCTAGAGCATTTGTGACAATTTAATCTGCTTTCCTTTCCTTTATAATGTTTTCTTTATTGAGCTTTTCCTTGTCAATTTTCTTTGCTTATTGCTTTTGAAATAAATATGAATGTGAGGTATTTCTTTCGTACCTACTTTCCTATTTTCATGCATCTCATGTGTGGTTTGTCTAAATGATAAATAGTGAAATGACATACTCTAAACAAAAGGAATGTTGAGTATTACCCGTATGAGAATTTGGTAAGTACAAGAGCCTCAAAGTAAGGACAAAGTTCAACAAGGGGCAAAAGGGTGATACACGAGAAACGCAGATTACTCGAGGATGGGTACAAAACCTGAAAGGGAAGTCAAGAATCGAAGCAATGAATGCAGTCATCATGAGAGTCGTAACGAAAAGAGATATATGGCAAACAAGCCCAAGGCGTATGGCATAATCATGTAGGCATAAAAGCATTTAAGACCAAACATGTGCATATCATGATAACATCATGCATGGCATATACAGTATTCCAATAAAGCAAAAGGTTTTGATGATAATGCATCAACCAAGGACAAGGAAGACATTGAGTTCCACCGGATGATATGTTTTGAAATTTTGATACTTTTTAAAATCATTTCATTTGCTTTTCCAAAAAATCAACTCATATTGCGAGAGGTGAGTTGAGCCTCAAGTCACACGCTGAGGTATTTTTCAATTTTCGTTTTTCAAAAAATCAACTCATATTGCGAGAGGTGAGTTGAGCCTCAGGTCACACGCCGAGGTATTTTTCAATTTCATTTTTCAAAAAAAAATTAACTCATATTGCGAGAGGTGAGTTGAGCCTCAGTCACACATCGAGGTATTTTTCAATTTTCGCTTTTCAAAATCAACTCATCTGCGAGAGGTGAGTTGAGCCTCAGTCACACGAGGTATTTTTCAATTTTCGCTTTTCAAAATCAACTCATATTGCGAGAGGTGAGTTGAGCCTCGAGTCACACGCCGAGGTATTTTTCAATTTTCGTTTTCAAAATCAACTCATATTGCGAAGGTGAGTTGAGCCTCGAGTTACACACGAGGTATTTTTCAATTTTCATTTTCAAAATCAACTCATATTATGAGAGGTGAGTTGAGCCTCGAGTCACACGTTGAGGTATTTTTCAATTTCGTTTTCAAAATCAACTCATATTCCGAGAGGTGAGTTGAGCCTCAGTCACACGCCGAGGTATTTTTCAATTTTCGTTTTTCAAAATCAACTCATAATGCGAGAGGTGAGTTGAGCCTCGGTCACACGCCGAGGTATTTTTCAATTCTTTTTCAAAAAATCAACTCATATTGCAAGAGGTGAGTTGAGCATTGGGTCACACGAGGTATTTTCAAATTTTCTTTTCAAAATCAACTCATAATGCGAGAGGTGAGTTGAGCCTCGGTCACACGCCGAGGTATTTTCAATTCTTTTTCAAAAATCAACTCATATTATGAGAGGTGAGTTGAGCCTTGGGTCACACGCCGAGGTATTTTCAAATTTTCTTTTCAAAATCAACTCATAATGCGAGAGGTGAGTTGAGCCTCGGGTCACACGCCGAGGTATTTTTTAATTTTTGTTTTTCAAAAAAATCAACTCACATTGCAAGAGGTGAGTTGAGCCTCGAGTCACGCCGAGGTATTTTCAATTCGCTTTTTCAAAGATCAACTTATAATCCGAGAGGTGAGTTAAGCTTGGTCACATGCCAAGCTATTTTGATTTCTTTTCATTAAAGAATAAGGATTGGACAATCGAACAAAATTTAGTGCTTTTAAGTCTTTGCTCTATCCTGTTTCACAAATGATGAGCAAAGCGAAGCAAATTGTAAGCACTAAATTTTGCCCGGCTTAATTATGGGTTTATTTTTCAATTTTTAAAAAAAAATTAATTAAAATAAAATTAAAAAATTAAAAAATTTTACATTTTAACCCCTAAACTTTCTTGAAATTACATTTTGGCCCCAAAACTTTTCAAAATTACATTTTACCTCGATATTTTCTTAAAATTACATTTTAGCCCCAAAAGTTTTTTGCGTTTTGATTTAGTCCTTCCAGCGATTTGGTGATTTGGGACACCTAATTGTTGGATTTTTCGACCACTAGCATGGGTGGCCACTCCTCCTCAACCTGCTACACCGCAAAAGCATGGGAAAAGGTAAAAAACACACTATAAAAGGGATTTTCCCAAAATCAAAACCCCAACAACATCAAAAAACCACGAAAAAGAGAAAAAAAGAAAGAAAAAGAGAGAAAAAAGAAGAAGAAAGAGGAAGAAGAAGAGAAGAGGGAGAGAAGGCTCACCACCGACGGGGAAGTCGGAGTCGACGACGGCGGCGGCGGTTGGAGAAGAAGAAGAAAGGAGAAGAAGAAGGAAGAAGAAGAAGAAAGAAAAAAGAAAGAAAAAAGGAAAGAAAAAAGAAAAAAGAAAAAATGGAAAAAAGAAAGAAAAAGAAAAAAGAAAAAGCAAGAAAAAAAAAAAAGAAAAAGCAAAAATAAATTAAAGTCTGGTCGATCGACCCGACCAAAGGACTCCACACCCAGAAAGACACCAGCCCATTTTAGCAGCCCAAAGGCAAAGAGCCCGGAAGAAAGAAGAAGAAGAAAAGAGAAGAAAAAAAGAAAAAAGGAAAGAAAAAGAAAAAGAAAAAAAAGAAAGAAGAAAAAAAGAGAGAAAATGGGTCGTGTATCCCGTTCTTCAAGCCCGTAATTTTGAGCTTTTCGATAATTTTTTTACCCACTTTTAATTTAATTTATGTATTTTGATGACATCTCGTTTTAATATTATTGATATTTTAGTATTTTATTTTTAATTGTATTTTATTTTATTTTAATGATAATAATTTTAATAAATAAGGCAATGAATCGGTTTAACACTTATCGTTGATCCCATCGCTATGTTGGGTGAATATCATCGGTTCGTGTTAAATACGATATGCCCTTTTAAAAAAATCAAAATCTAAAAAAAATTAAGTAATTTCAAAAATTTTAATGTTTCAAAATTTTCGTGTTTTCAAAACTTTTCGTGTTTTCGTAAAATTTTCGTATTTTAAGAGTTTCGTGTTTAAATTTCTTTTTTTGTGTTTTCAAAATTTTTTGATTTTAAAACTTCTCAAGTTTAAAAAAAATTGTTTTAAAAATTCTTGTATTTCAAAATTTTCGCGTTTTCAAAAATTATCGTGTTTTAAAATTCTCGATATAAAAAATTCTTGTATATCAAAATTTTAGTTTTTTCAAAAAATTCGTGTTCAAAATTTTGTATTTTCAAAAATCTCGTGTTTTAAAAATTTTCGTGTTTTCAAAATTTCCATGTTTTAAAAAATTTTGTGTTTTCAAAAATTCCGTGTTTTCAAAAAAAATTCGTGTTTCAAAAAATTCTCGTGTTTTCAAAGTTTCAGATTTCCAAAATTTCGTGTTTTTAAAATTTTCGAGTTTTCAAAATTTCATGTTTTTTAAAAAAATCTTGTGTTTTAAAAATTTTCGGTTTTCAAAAATTTCGTGTTTCAAAAAAATTCTCGTGTTTTCGTATTTCTAAAATTTCGTGTTTTCAAAATTTTGGGTTTTAAAAAAATTTTCGTGTTTTCAAAATTCTCGGTTTTAAAAAAATTTCTAGTCTTAAAATTCTCGCTTTTTAAAAATGTGTCTCAATCGGATCACGATTAAATATTAAATTGAATTTGTATTTTGAAAATTAAGACAACGCGCTTAACGAGATACCAATTTTGGGCGTCGCGAGGTGCTAATACCTTCCTCATGTGAATCGAGCTCGAACCCTATTTTTCTCTGGAATTTTGACGCAGACTTAAACCCCGCCTTTTTTAAGAAAATTCAAAAAATAATTTTTCTTTAAAAGAGGATTTATTAGGTGTCCGATCGCACCTAGAAAAAAGATCGGTATGGCGACTCCTTTTTAAATAAAATTGAAACTCTGTTTTCAAATTTTTAATAATTTCCTCAATTAGAGCCCAAGCAAATTTCGGTCGCTCATGCCCTCCTTCAATTATCATAATTTACTACTTCATTCGACTCATCGAACTTCACAACCCCTATTTTAATAAGCCCCTCGACCAATTTCTTAAATGCAATGCAGTTATCGATTGAGTGACCTGTTATTTATTCCCGTGTGATACTTGCATTGAGCATTCGAATCATATCATTTGGGATATGGGGGTTGTATTGGTTCCATGTAATGAAGAGCCACCACATGTGCGTCAAATAGGCTTTGATACAACTCCCTATATGTCATTGGAATTGGTGTAAACTGGAGTTACTTTGCACTGGATTCTTGTTTTGATGAGCCCTGATGACCAGTGGTCACAGCCCTCGGTTGACCTGTAGTGATCGATTTGGAATGCATGCTCAAGCTGTTCACTTCATTTTCCCTATTTCTCGGGGTTGATCTTTTGACACGTTCTCTCGCATCTATCTTTCCGCTTTGTATGGCATTATCAATCATTTCTCCAGTTATTACGACGTCCGAGAAGCTCTTTGTAGCGTTCCCTAGCATATGAGTGATAAACGGGGCCTCAGTGTATTAATAAAGAGCATGGTCGTCTCTTTCTCTAAGAGTGGTGGTTGGACTTGCGTCGCCACCTCCCTCCATCGCTGGGCATACTGCCTGAAGCTCTCATTTGTCTTCTTCTCCATGTTCTGGAGTGTAATCCTGTTGGGTGTCATATCTTTCACGTGGCTGTATTGTTTTATGAAAGCTTGAGCCAATTTTTTCCATGAACCAATTTGGGAACGAGTCAACTGGTTATACCATTTGGCTGCTGCCCCCACCACGCTATCTTGGAAGCAATGGATCAATAGTTGGTCATTATTAATGTACCCTGTCATTCTTCTACAGAACATAGTAATATGAGCTTCAGGGCAACTTGTCCGATTATACTTCTCAAATTCAGCATTTTGAATTTGTATGGGAGCACCAAGTTCAAGACCAAGCTCAAATCCCTAGCATCAATTCCATAACAGTTATCGGCACTTTCTATCACTTTAAACTTTTCCTCCAACCATTTACATCTATCTTCTAGTTGCTTTGGCAATTCTGCTTTTTTCCTCTCTCCTTCAGCTATTTCATCCAAATCAAGGACATTAGAAATGATTGGGTTATCTCCTGAACCTAAGCGAGTTTGGAGGTTCACTGAAGCACTAGCTTGAAATTGTTGAGGCCTAATCGTGACAGATGGTCTTTGTATAGTTACTTTGGTAGTGTTTGCATGTGTGGTGGAGTAAAGCTAGGGGGATATTGAGGATACTCAGTATTCTCCTCAACATTAACCATGGGGCTCTTTCCTTTATCCATAAGCCCATTCAAAAGCTGCGTCACTCTGAGTCATCATATTTTTCTGCGATTCCATCATTTTGTCCATCATATCCTGCTGGATCTTATCAAGTTGTTCTTGCATCTGTACCTGCATTTGTTCTTGCATTTCTTTTTGCCTTTGCTCTAATTTTTCTAGTCTTTTATCTATTGACTTGATATTTTTTCTTGTGCCGTAGGGATTCGTGCTTGGTTGATTTTGTCGGTTTCCAGGTTACTGAAATAATTATTAATCAAGTAGAGTCTTTCTACAAATTTTAATGCATGTGTTATGATGTAATGCCAATGCATGAAATGCAAAAAGAAAGAGAGGCATTAATTGTGAATTCAATTCCATTAGAAGAACTTTTCTAGAAAATAAACCCCTTTACATAAAGCGGATTACATATGCAGCTTCGTTCTCATAGTCCAGGTGAAAACACCCATCCTTTTTTTGCATCCGGATGTTATGGTCGCATCCCGTGAACTTTCTTAATAGATGCCTCTTCTAGCTCGTTGTTGCCTGATCCAGGCCGTGGCTCTTTACTCACTTATCCTCCGCGATGCTTATTGATACGTGACGACTCTCAAATAGTCTTTGTCAGCTTGAATCCTCGGGCAAAGTCTTGTATTCTTTTGAGGGCTATCCACCTTCTCTCGTTGTTTATTTGAACTATATTTGAACGACCGTATTATAATCCACTTTATCAAAAGATCCATTTTCTTATGGCAAACTCCTTTATTTAGCAAATGAATATTAACCAACACCTCATTTCTATGATGATAAAATGCAATGCAATCAAAACAAAAGAAAACACATTAGTACAAGAGAAATAAACAACACAGAACACCTGTCCAGGATGACCACTAGGGTTTGGCGTGGCTCTATCTAGGGTAGGCTCCTAGGTCTCTCTATATGTGGTTTGTTCTAAATAGGGTACCTGAACCAGCAGATTCTTCAATCCTCACCTATTATAGGCTCATATGGATTGAGTTCAATTCAGGGGAATGCATTTCCTATGGCCATGCGGAGATGAAAATCTCACGAAGCACATAGGTACGGATGTATCCCGGAAGCAGTCCACTAGCCCACGCGGAGGTGAAAACCTCATGAAGGCATAGTTTCTCACTCCCACTTAAAGGTGTAACCACAACGGTTATGCAATGCAGATGCAAGTATTTTTACCAAAAACATCATAGTACTAGCAAATGCATCAAAGGAAACATGATTTTTCAAAACAATTTTCCAAATTTTCAATCAAAAGGACAAGAGTTAATCAATCTATGGCCTGACTCTCAACCAATCCCAGTGGAGTCGCCAAGCTGTCGAAACCATTTTTTACGAGTTCAAAAAAGAGGATCGATTTTAAAAGGAAACATGGAGTCGCCACCAATCCTTTTTGTTTAGGTGTGATCGGGTCACCTATAAAACATTTTGTTTTATTTTTAAAAGAAATTAATTTTGGTCTAGGAATTTCAAGAAGAAAACGGGTTCGGGAGTCGGTTACGTACGAGGAAGGATTAGCACCCTCGCAACACCCAAAATTGGTACCTGATTGATTAATTAATGTCCTTATGTTGAAAATTTGAAAATGTTTAAGGTGTGATACTTTTTAAAGAATGTTAATTAATTTTAAATTGAATCTCAAGATTCATTCGTTCCAAAGGAATAAAAACATCACATCCAACACGTTAGGATATGACACATTTATACCTCGATACCGAGATCATCTTTGATTTTCAGAACATGCAATCAAAAGGATATTTGGTTATTTGGGTCAAACAGAAAATTGACACCCTAAGACGTTAGGGTGCAATTCTTGAATTTTCAAACACACAAATATTGCCTTATTTGAAAACTTTTAAATGGGCTATTTTAAAATAAAATAAAAAGAGTCGATGATTTAATTAAAAGATAATTGATTGAACTAAAACATTTAAATGGCCATTCATAGTGAAAAATTTACAGCACACATAAGAAAAATGACATATTATGATGCCAAAACACATCATAAAAGCATTAATGAAACATGATGTTGGGAAGCATAAATAATCGAATGCGATACAAACGAACAATACTAAAACAATGAATTCAAATTGCGACGCATAAAACAAATAATCATTCAACCTACATTATTCCAATATTCACACTAACGAATTTTTTTTAAAAAGGGTCAAACAATATATATAATCACAATAGGAAATGAATCTAAATCAAATTAAAATAAATAGAATATAAACCCTTAAAAATAATAATAAATAAATTTAAAATAATGCAAAAAGTAGCTTTAAAAATCCATAATATACAATAATTTAAAACAACGATATGTAAAACGTTTAAATATACATATAAAAGAGCAAAATAACATTAAAACATTCTAAAATGAATAAATAGAGTCTAAAATAAGGTATATCAAATAATTTAAAATGGATAGTATATAAATATATTTTTATCATATTATAAAATAGTTTAAAACTAAATAAACAAATGAATTAAACTTAATAAAAATGCGAATATTGTGTATGAAAACAAAAAAGGTACTTAATTGAAGCAAAACAAAATTGAAAGACTAATTTATAATAAATAAAATCATTGAACATATGCAAGGATCAAAATAAAATGGGCGTAAACAATCAGGGACTAATCCAGAAACATTCCCGAAGCTCAAAACGCAGTGTTTAAGTGGACTAAATTGAAAATGCGTTTGGATTACAGAGGCTAGTTTAAAAGGAACAAATAAAAGCGCGCAGAGGCCTAATCAAATAGCGACGCAGAAATAGGCGGACTAATCGTGCAAATTGTCCATCACCGTGGAACGCGCGGATCCCATGGATATCGGGTCTGGTCAGATCGGGTCATGGTCTGTACGGCGTCGTTTTAAGGCTATCGAAATAAGCCTAAACGGCTTCGTTTCTCTGAAACGATATTATCCCTAAAAACCATCAGACCACTCCCTTTTTCTTCTAAACAAAAGCGGAATGAACCCTAGCCCCCCCTTTTCGTTTTCATTCTCAGTCGCAAAGAAAAAAAATCTGGCCACTTCAACGCCATAGTAATCGGTGACCAGTAACCGATTCAGTCTCGATCGACTGCCCCCTTTCAAGACAGACCCGAGTACTTCACACTCCTAGCTTTGAAGGATCTCTTTACTTCAATTACGACGAAGAAGACAATCTGACGGTTCGTGTTTCGGAGGTAAATCTATTATCCCTTTTTTATTATCACTTGAGCACTCAAAACAAAGACCCAAAAAAAACGAAAGAAACAAAATATTGAAAGCCGAAAAAAAATCACCTTTTGGAATTTTTCTCCTTTCTCTGTATTCAGTCTCTGTCCAAAAAATACAATGGTGTGTTTTTGGCCTTTTAAAGCCGAAATCAGAAATAAAAATGAAAAATTACAATTATTTTTCTCTTTTTTGTTTTCTCTGCTGCCCTCTGTTGTCGTGGTTTGTTTTCGCAGGCATAGCTAATGTACGAAAGCGGACGTGGCGTACAGAGGCGCATGGGGCATGCAGATGCACGAATAGTGGTGTGCGTGGAGGCATGCACGAGGGAGTCGTGGCGCGCATGTGGGGTGACTGCTGCGGTGCTGGAGAGTTTTAGGGTTTCGAAACCCTAATCTGACTTTTGGTCATTGGGCCTAGAGAATTAGGGTCTTGTTTTTGGGCTAATTTTTATTAGGTTGGTATTGGGCTGTTTTGGCCTGCTATAATAAACTGGACTGTTATTAAATTTTTAAATTTTTAATTGTTTTTGTTTTGGTTTTATTTTTTGTTTGATTAATTGGGCCCGGGCGAAAGTGAGTTTATCTACTACATAGGTTGAATTTATTGTTTCTGCCTCATATGCATGTCAAGTAATTTGATTAAAATGGGTGTTGCAAAAGTCGAATTCAAATCAAGGCCAGACAACAATTATTCGTTGTGATAATAGTTCTGCAATCAAACTTTCAAAAAAATCCAACTATGCGTGGCCGTAGCAAGCACATAGATGTGTGATTTCATTTCTTGCGAGGGCTTAGGAAAGATGGTAAGTGGAATTGGTACATTGTGCCACACAAGAACAGTTGGTAGATATGATGATTAAACCACTCAAGTTGGATGTTTTCTTGAAGCTGCGAGAACTTTTTAGAGTTTGTTATAAGTCTAAAATAAATTGAGTGCTTATATCATCCAATTTAATGGAGGACTTGTTAGGATTTAGTTAGTTCCTTCAGTCAATAAAATCCCGACTTTGCTAGAATTCATTCTTGTTACATGATTATGTTTGTTAGTCAAAGTCCATAGACTTAACGTTACTTAATTTTAGCTTCCTTTGTTATGTAATGCTATTTATAAAGCCAAGGTTATTTTAATTTTAATGCATCCGATTTTCTCCTTCATTTCTAGTCGAAATATATCTTGAAACAAATTAGAATAGTTTTGGAGAGGAATGGAATTCAAACTAAACATTAAATTATCTTTTTCCTAAACATAAAATTATTTTGATTACCTTTTTAGCAATGATTTGAAAAAAAAAATTCATATTAAACAATTTTTTTTACTTCATTAGTTAGTTTAAATGTTTCCATTTACTTTTTATATCTTTTATATTTGTTTTATTGCCCTTGTTTCGAGTTTGTGATTGTTGCTTCCAGTAATGTTATCAAAGTTCAAACATGCATCTTTCCTTGAGAATGTAATATATTTTATCATTGCATACAACACTTGATTAAAACAAATTTACAAAAATTAAACCTGAGCTATTTTAAAAAATGATGAACATCCACTTAATAAACTACAATTTGCGAAACCAAATACTATTATCTCACAAATGTTCTCCTCTCACAAATATTCTCTGGAATTTAAATGATAATAATTGAGTCTTTAAATTTGTTCAATTTAGAAACTACATCATTAAATTTAAATAAAAAATGTTATGGATGAAGTAGATAATAAAAGAATTTCATGGAATCGATATGTTTTTAGACATTGCTCTGTTTCTGCTACGTACTAGAAATAACATATAGTTTGGTACACTTCCTAAACAGCAAATAAAAAGGATAGAGTGACAAAAACATGTTATTCTAGAAAAGAAAATGGACAAATAATGTAAGTATGTAAAACATATTATCCTTGAGTTTTGCATGTGACTTGCTACTTCTATGAAATTTCCTCCTAAACTTTGATCCATTGGGGTCCACCAACTTAAACAAAATGTCTACTTATTTATTTTTTTTTCAACTAATTTATTTATTATAAATGACTACTTTCATTTCAAAATTTTAATACACACAGCTTTTATATTCAACAAAATAAAACTGATATATATATATATATATATATATATATATATATATATATATCAGTTTTATTTTGTTGAAATTATCATTGTTTCTTGAAAATTATTAATTTATAAACTAAATAGATTACCAAAATTTTATATTTAAGTTTTAAATTAACACCGCTAGGATCTCAATTCTTTAGCTTATCTCTGCTTTTTGTTAAAAAATATAATATCAAATTTTTAGTTCTATCAAATTTAAAAATAGAAAATTTTCATTAAGATTTCATTAAAACAGCTTTTAGAAAATATTTCTGAAAATTTAATTATTTTTTATTGTTTGATAAATTTTCCTGAAATTATTTTCTAAAATTGTTCTAGTGTAACAAACATAACATAAATATATTTGTCATAAAATGTTATAATAGCATTTCCTTTTGGCAATCAAAATTTATTTTATAATAAGATAATATTTTATAATAATTCATATCATATATACACATAATAATAAATAATTTCTGATTAAAATTTAATTTCAATTATATATATTACATATATGAGAGTAGCTAATTACATATTTGAGTTGGATGTAATAAACAAAACTAAGCTTAAACAAATATTCATATTTATATAACTAAAATTCAAATTTATATTATAAAAATTTATTATTATTTTTGATACAATGCATAAAATATTTATTATTAAATATTTAGAAATGTAATATATATTTATTACTAAAATATTAACATAAATATTTTAATAATATATTAAGAATATTATTTAAAATTCAAAATTATTATAGTTAAACTGAGTTGATTGTTTGTATAAATCTTTGAAATATAATATTCTAATTTTTGCTAGTTTTATTTATTTAATATATAAAAAATATTTAATTAAATATTTTAAAATAAAAACAAAATTAAAATATTATCTTATAATTTAAAATTATTATTAAAATTTTAATATAATAAAAATGCATTATGAATATTATTAAATTCTAATATAAATATAACAGCATATTAAAATATAACTTAATATTAAACATAGAATAAAATAAAAGTAAATAGAGTTAATGATAGAAGTAAAATTATTATTTACTTATAAAAATTTTAATTATAAATTATTATTTACCAAAATATACGAAACATGTATGATTGTGAAATAATTTAAAACAAATTAAAAGAAATTTAATTTAATGATCAAATTAAATTTTAAATAACTAAAACATTTAATGTTTTATTTATTTAAAGTTTTAAACTTATATTAATTTACTAACTTTCATATCATTTTAATGATCAAAATAAATTAAAATCAAAAGAAAAATAAATTAAAATACTGTAATTAATATCATAGAACATTTTTTTCGTTTAAGGTTTATAATAAGTTTAAAATGATATGAGTTTAGGGTTTAGATTTTAAGATTTAAGGTTTAAGGTTTAGAGTCTATGATTTAATATTTAGGGTTATTGGTTAAGGATTAGGGATTAAATGATATGGGGTTTTTCGGTTAGGTGTTAGATGATAGGGGTTTAAAGGTTAAGAGGACAAAGGTTAGGGTTTAAGGTCAATAGGATAGGGTAGGGTTTAGGGTATTTTGTGTGAAAAATATATGTTAACAATTTGAAATACTATTATTAAAATAAATTTAAAATTTTTGGGTATATGATCTGCTTTGTTTTTAATTTATATTAAATAAATTCAAATTTTAAATAATTTTCAAAATTTTAAATTTGATCTAATTCTTTTAAATATTATTTAAATTTTAAAAAATTATTTATTTAAATGAAAAATTAAAATACTATTATTAAATAATTTTATATTCTTTTAAATATTGTTTTATTTAAATGAAAAAATTATATTGTTTTTATTTTATATATTAAATAATTTTAATTTTAAGTAAAAGATATAAGCAAAACGGTATGCTGTTTTATTAGATTTTTAGTGGCTTTTAGTAAACGCGCTATAATAGGTTCCCTTTATCGCTGCTTTGGTTAAAAAACGCCCATAACGTTAAATTTATTTGTGCAAAACGGTGTCATTTTGCTCTATTGTTTTTTACCCACACGATAGCCTTGTTTCCCATTTCCTTCTGCCTGGTTCATTTCCCCCCTTTTCCCTACTCAAATCCCTAAGTATTTTCACCCATTTTTCCCCATTGATGATTAGCTAACGCTTCTCTTGTTCACCCTTTTCCCCACCCTTTTTTCCCTTAGATCTGTTTCAAGCTTTCCCTTTGCTTTGCTTACGAGATTTTGAGCTTCAACTTCTATTTTTCTTATTGGTAAGTTTGTTTATAACTTTGATTTTTCTTATCAGCTGATTTGCATTTCGATTAATTTTTTAATGGTTGAAAATTGAGAAAATTGAAGCTTTTACTTTATCAAATCTGAATAACATATCAAAAATATATTTTACTTTATCAAATTTATTTCATCTGTCTGTTGAAGAATCTTCTTTTCTTCTTCTTCTTACTTTTTTATGCTTTTTTTATGATTGCAGATTGGCTACTGCTTTGGCTAAATTCCTCGAAAGGAAACTCTAAGATCCCAACGGCTTGTCTTCCATTAATCCTCATCTCGTTGAATTGGTCATCAATAACGCTAAAGCTCTTGTCTTTCAAAGTACTCTTTTATTCATTTCTTTTCTTCTCTACTTTTAATTAGTTTAGGTTTTCTTTAATATGAAATTTTTTTGGAATTTTTGCTTAATTTTGCATCACAGATCTGATCTAGTTTGTAGAAAAATTATTTGTGTGCTAAAATTTGACCTTTTTTAGCTAATGCTCGCTTGTTTCGGGTTTTGCATCATCCAGATATTTTTATGCTTTATTAAAATCTTTATTATTCAAACCGATAACAAGCTAAACGAGAATGTCAAAATTTATAAAGTTATAGGATTTTGATAACAATTTGGTGATCCCTTTATCAAACTCAAGTTTTCGAATCGCAGAAATGAATGAATGATTCAAACTTTGGTAAGCGAGTGAAAGCAACGGTGTGCTCTTTTTCAATTGCAAATCCTAAAGAAATTAGTGGTAATGATGAGTTCGGACCTAGGATGCTTTTGTACTAACTACATTAGGTGACTTGGAAAATAGCAAATATATCTCGTGTTGGTTTATGATAATATTTTTATGCATTGACCAAGTTAACATAAAAGAAAGATACAATAGGTGCTCTTCGTGGAATTAGCTATTATGCATTACTCTATAAATGTTATAAAGTGAAGTGTTTTAAGTAATGCAAATTAAATTGTTTAGTTCCTAGAAATTGAGTTGTTATAAACATTAAGGTTTCTTTTTAATGATGATTATCTGAATTTGGGTTAAAATTTTTTATCATCTTGTTTGTATAAAACTTAATGCTTGTGAAAGTTCACCCATAAGGAAGAGGGGATGTTTGAAGCCATATTTGGAAAGTGTTGGGTGTCTTCGTTATTTTCAGGGGGAAAAGTGTTGCTGACATGGAAATTAAGCTTCGAGAAATGTCTTATGCTAAAAATTGGATAAAAGATTGCTCTTTTCTCTCCTTAAAAAATAAATCCATATATCCATAAACATTCCCTAACTCTTAAATAAGAGAAGAAATGTGTTTTAATGCATTTGATTTTTCTTTTGTGATTTTTCTTTTAATATTTAATAAGTGGCTTGTACTTTTCTCATTGTTTTAAGTTAATAAAGTTAATGAAAAAAAGGTGAATAATCATGTATTTCGTGGCTGTTTTGTGCTGGTTGGGCCAACAAACCTGTAAGTTCAACTTTTTATTTAATGCTAACATGAAAAGAACAAAAATGCCACCTATGTCTTTTATTTTGGGAGCAATTAATAAGAAATGAAGGGTTTGTGATGTAAATGAAAATTCTCGTTAAATTCAAAGTGATTAGCAATGTAAGTTACCTAAGAATGTGTTTGATTAATGTTTCTTAATGACAAGAATCTAACCATTATTGTTTTATAAAATGATGTTTGTAGATAAGAAGATATTTGAAAATGTTTGATTCGTATTTGATCTCAAGAAGTTGGCAAGACCATTCTCGATGTTCAAAGAAAAATGAAGAACTCCAAAGAATAGCTTAGAAGCGGATCTAAAGCTAAAAGAATGAGGAGGCAAAGAAGAATGAGAGAGGCAATGATAAATTAAGGGAGGCGAGCAAAGATCGATGCTAGCAGAGCAAAAAGTAAAGTACGAAGAGCTCTAGCACCGGCTTCAAAGATATGATGCAGAATGTTTCAAAGAATGCAAAAACCGCCATCTTAGACATTTAGTTTCTCGTTGTAAGAATGTTTTGACATTATTGTTACAATATTTTCGTTATCATTCATTTAATTTATTAAACTTCAAGTATCAATTAGAATTAATGTATTTGGTGTGATTTTTATGCTAAATTTTTTAGAAAACTTATATGTGTTGTAAAAATATACTAAGTGTAAAAACTTATTAAAAAATCATTAGATATATATTTATATTAATAAAGAATTATATATCAACAAAATTATTTTCCTTGCTTTAAAGTTAAATGTTAATTCCATATTTATTAATTTTAAAATTTTACACTATTTAATGGTAATTAAAATTATATAAATGAGATTTTCCAAAAATGTATAAGTAATTAAAATTGAAATCCATTTAAATGAAATCTTAATAAAAATAAATTTTAAATAAATTAATTAAAATCAATATCTTTTATAATTTTAAAATTATAAAAAATAAAACATGTATCTCATTTAAAATTATTAATAAATAAAAGTAGAGAACTAAATATATTTTATCCTGAAATGCTATCTTAATAAAATTTAAAATTATTTATTTATTAAATTATTAATAAAAAGAAAATAAAAATTTATTGAGGAATCATAAAATGCTTTAATACTTTACATTGATTATCTTCTACATAATACTAACAGCGTGTTTGGTTCGTTATAATTATGAATCCATTCGAAATATATTCGATTCTAAGTATATTCATTAGAAGGTTAATATTCTTTTTTTGGTTTATTGAATACTATTCCACAAAATAAATTATTATAAAGAAACCCGAACGAGGGCTAAATAACCATTCAAGCCTCCTTCGAATGGATAATTCAATGCCTCCCGGTAATAAACATTTTCTTTTCCTGACTATAACACTCTTGCACCAGGAGTCACTAAAGAAAATCAACATCGTTAATAACTCACAATAGGTAATACAGCCTTTGAAGGTTTAAATAATAAAGAAAAGAGAATGAACAAAAATAAAAATAAAAAAGATAAAAAGAAAGATAAAAGAACATGAAAACCGGAGAAACTTGAGTTTTGGGTTGTTGATTTTCAAGAATGAAAACACCATTAAAAGAGAAAGGAAGTAGGTTGATGATAGAGAAGAAAGAGAAGCTGGCATGATGGAAACCAGAAGATTAAATTTCTAGAATTTTTAGCGAGAGAACACAACAGCCATGGGCGGCTAGTGGTGGATGCTATTAAAACTGAAAAACAATGTATTTTCAGCCTTTTTCTGGATTTTTACTGCATTTTTCTGGAAAAGAGATGAATGTTCTAGAGAAGGGAGAGGATTTAGAAAAAGAAGATAATGAACTTTTTTACCGAGATGAAAAATAACAGTAGAAGTTTATTATGTAAAAATAATATTTAAATATTTTATGTATTTTTTATTAGTTGGGTTTTAAATAAATCTTCTACCATTAATTGTAGTTAATTTTAAATAATTTGTTAAAATATTAATATGTGTATCAAATAATACTTAAAAAGAAATTTTGTTAGAATATTTTATCATTTGAACATTTATTCTTATGCTATTACACCATTTACTCGCTGAATATAAAAATTTTATTATAATTTTATTTTATTCTACCCAATCAAACTACGACTGTTTTCATTACATCCTCATTCCATTCTTACAAAATAATATTTCATTATAGTTTTATTTTTTTCCAGCAAATCAAATGCACGATAAAAATATTCGTGAAAATGATTATGAATTAAAAATCAAAACAATGAAAAAAAAATCATATTTTGCACATTTATAAAGTGATCTAGATGAAAAAGCAAAAAATAAAAATAATAATTAAAACAATGTGTAATTAAAAATAAATAAGAAATGTATAAAAAGCGTGGCCTTTAATAAAATATACTATTGACTAAAAGAATAAATTTATTTAAAATGAATGAATAATTTTATTTAAAAATATATTTTGTAAAATTTAATTTTAACATGATTGTAAAATCATATATATATATATATATATATATTAAGTAAGCATGAATTGATGAAGAAAATAATAAATTAAGAACTAATAAGCAAAAATAAGATTTTAAAAAATTAAAAGCACACAAATTTTATTTCTAAAATAAGTAAAAAACATAAATATATATAGAGGATAAGCAATTTTAAATTAAAATATTTATATTTTATATTATAGAATATATATTATTATTGATACAATGTATAAAATATTTATAAATTGTAATATATTTATTATTAAAATGTTGATATAAATATTTTAATAATATATTAAGAATATCATTTAAAATTTAAACTTATTATAGTTAAAATTGACTATTAAAATAAAATTATAATATAAAGTAATTTATTAAAATAACAAAGTATATTAATAGTATATCACATAACAATATAAATAAATATGTGTTTTCAACAAATTCGGATATTAACATTTTATTATTTTACAAATTTTAAAAATTAAAATTAATAATATTAAGCTTATTTAAAAATAAAATTATTCATAGAAGAGTTGTTTTTAGAAAATAATTTAACACTTTTCTCGATAAAATATAAAAATAATTTTATAAGTCCTTATGAAACAAATATCCTAATTTTAACTTTTTTATTTATTTTGATAATATCAAAAACTAATTAAATATCAAAATGGTATTTCAATAATATTATTTATCAAAATGGGATGATATGAACAATACGGAGGGTGGGGCATTATTTTTTTTTTTTGCACAATCATACCTCCATCATTATCATATGGTATGTTGTTAATAAGAATATTTTTTTTAATGATGTTGAGATATATACGACGACTTGATAAAATACGGGTAAAAGGGTAGAGGGTTAAATTAACTGCACCAACTTAATTCTCTTACCTTAAATATTTTATAATTTTTTAATATTTTACAATTCTAATATTGAGATAGAATTATATAAATTTATGATTTTACATCATTTTTATTCTTTTTTAAGGAGAGAATGATAAATTACAATTTTTCGATTGTGCATGTGGGTTTTTTATTGTAGTTTTATTTATTTGGTTGATCTAAATCTATGTGGTGAAAGCAGAACTGTATTTGGCTATGAAGTATTTGACGTGCGGGTATAAGTTGGTTATTTTTAATTATTATTTGCAATCAAGATTTTGAAAAATATGTATCCATTCCACAATGTATTTTATAAATCCGTTTACATTTCACTTCTCTCCCACGTCAATGTTTACTCATTCAATTAACTCTCCACGTGTGAAACACACTGATTTACACGTGGCATTCATGTAGAGCGAGTGAACTACACCCATGCCGAATTACCACCCCGTTGTCAAATTAAATTTTCAAAAAAGAAGGATATTAAAGCAATTTATTTAAAAAATTAAGCAATGCTTTTAAATTTTATTTATTTGGCTTTTACCTTTCAATGACACAAATATTATGTAATTTTTTTATGCTACACCTTTTGTAATGTAACGTTTTCTTTCCTCTAATTTCAAGAAAAAAAAAACCTAAAAAAAAAAAAAGGAAAGCAAATGGTGGTGATTTTTCCCTGATAAAAAGAAAATAAAAACGAACTACGGTGGTTACTATGGTGGTTGCTGGAGGCGGTGACAACGGCGGTGGTGGAGGAAACTGCTGCATGAAGTGGTGGCAGCATAACCGTAATCATTATTATCACCAACACCACTACAATCATAATAGCAATTCTAGTGGGAATAGTAACAGTGCTAGTGGTGGCGGTGGCGGCGGTGGGAGGGTGGTAGCAGCGGGGTTCGTATTTTGTTTGGTTTGCTTTGTTATAAATGGGTTGATCGCTGTTCTATATGGGTGGCTGATTTTAACGCCGCCGGTCAGTTTAAATGAACGTAAGGGTTTGCCTTGGCTTGGTTGTCAAGAAGATAATGAAGGGTCTTGGGCTATTGGTGTTTTTTTTGGACAATCGCCATTCTCTCTCAAACCCATTGAAACTGTAAGTCCTTTTTTTTTAATGGGCTGTTATTTTATTGCTTCTTTATTTGTTATTTTTCATCATTGTTTGTACTTATCATGTAAAAATGTCATTTTTTATTTAAAATGGGTTTTCTCATTTCAGTAGATTTTTTTTTCTTTTGGCAACCAAAACATGCAAATTTTCTTATTTCTGGGTTTTGTTTATATTTTCTGATTTTTTTAAGTTTTTCTCTAATGCATCTACAGTTAAAGTGAAAACTTTATGCTGATTACTTTTCTTTTTTTTTTTTTTAAAGGAAAGGAAATTGGCTATCAAAACATGCAATTTTTCTTATTTCTGGGTTTTGTTTGCTTTTTCTTTTTTGTGTGTTAGTGTGATTCTTTGTGGGGAATTTTCATATGTATGTACAGTTAAAGATGTAATCCTTTGTGCCGATTTCTGATAAGTTCTACTTAAATGAAATAACTCAGTTTTTATAGCTTTCTATTTGTTGTTTTTCATCATTGTATGTAGTAATTATGTAAAAATGTCATTTAAAAAAATTGGGTCTTTTCATTTCAGTAAACTTTTCTTTTGGCTTTTAATGCATGCCAACTTTCTTATTTCTGGGTTTTGCTTGGTTTTTGTGAACGTTGTTTTGTGTTTTTTTTTTTTGGGGGGGGGGGGCGAGGGGTCTACTTCTCTTCTGATGTTCTGTTGAATATTGGATTTAATGCTGATTTTCTTTTAAATTTTTGGTTTTTCTTAATGGTGGTTTTAATATGTGGAAATTTTTAGGCTGAAATATGGAGAAATGAGAGTGCAGCATGGCCGGTGGCTAACCCAGTTATAACCTGTGCTTCAGCTTCTGATTCTGGTTTCCCTAGTAATTTCGTGGCTGATCCTTTTCTTTATGTTCAGGTAACTATTGTTTACTTTATCGCTTTAAATATTTTTATTTTGTTATTGACACTTATTTGTTTATTCACCTGTTTCTGCTAGTTGATTCTGTTTTATTTTGTATCTTTAACCAAGGTAGGAGAAATTTTTTTAGGCCCAATAAACTGTAGTAAGCTGAGAATTTTTATATCCCATATTTAATTAGTTAAATATGTCCAACTTCAACTCTTTTTTTCTTTTCGTAATTTTTTATTTCAACCAGCAGCAGCAATTTTCTTTTGTTTATATCCAAAGTTCTTTGACTAAATGTGTCTTTTGTTTGATATCAGTGTGTATTGTATCATACATGTTACGCATGGTCGATGCAATTGATGTGCCATATATGATATCAATTTACTATTGACAATGATATAGTATTTAGTTTGGGGTTTATTGTCTTCAACTTTATGTTGTTGAAGTAGGGTGAACTATATAAGGTGCAGAGCTGTATAATTGACTTTCCAGATACCAATCCATTTTAGCTTGTCGGTTAAAGTCTATATTGACAATGAAATATGCAGGGAAATCCACAGATCTGTGAATATATAGATTTTGTTTTTGCTAGATATGTCGGTGCAATAGAAAAGTCTGCCAAGGGAGAGGAATCGTAGGGCTCGTGGTGCTGTTTTTGTTAATCTTTCCTGTTTTCCAATTTGTATTAGGATTTGGGTTAGGCACCCCTTGTCAGATGTAAACCCTTATCTGACTCTTACACCCGTGTTCGAGTGATATGATTACTACAGAATGATGCAGACTTGAATTAAAAGTCCCATTTTTACGGACTCTGTTCGGTTGTTTTATTATTGTACAAAAGAACATTAGAAGTGACCTGCTGATCGGTAACAAATACAAAAGTAGCTAGAATACACTTTTAAGTTGACATTTCCTACACTACTTTTGTTTTCTTGACATTGGATGACTCAAGCTTGTTTCTTAAGCCTCTTTATGCATTTTTATTGGTGATAATATGAATGAGAGTATCGGGAACAATTAAGAATAGGGGTAGAGGTTTATGAGTAAAGATTTAGTGATTCGTGCCTTGACTTGTGGCGCAGTTAGTTTGAAATGAAGGATTGATATGGAAAAGTGGTCAACCTATTAGTATATTAGTCTTTGTGATTATTGGCATTGGCAATTCCTTAAATCAGTGAGAATGCTTGCTCCCTTAACTTCTTCCATCGTGGTTGCTGTGGATTGTTGGTAATCGTAATAGAGTAATTGATTGTTGGCAGAGTTCCTCTCATATGATTCTTGGGTTTACTATACTTAGTTGGAATGCGGTATTTGTTACATCTAGTATACATGAACTAAGCTGGTACCTAGATATGGTGCAAAACAGGTCCTTTAAAGCATTTTTATTGTTAGATTATGTTACTGGATTATTTTATTTGTGTGAGTGGTTCCTTTTTGAACCGCAACTACTATTTTTAACTTCAAAATACTAGTATTAATTTCGTGGGCAGCTAGATACCATTGCCATCCTTAAGCGCTGGTCTGTGGCTTGCCTTTAACTTCATGCATCATTGAACATTGAAATGCCTTTAGACATGTAATTTGCATGCGCTTCCTATGATTTTTTGGTTCAAAGCTGAATTTTCAGACATCTGCATTTAATTTTCAGCAAGTTGTCTTCATAGGCTGGGGAGGTGAAAATTTTATGTACAAAAGGGGTTGACCTGTGCTTACTGTGAGGTAGGTTAACCCAAGTTGAATTGGGAAGTGCTGTGCTTGTTAAATGGAGGAGATTGATTTCTAAGGTGTTAAATTAGATAATAAGTTAGTTATTTCCTCATCCACTACATGTATACACTATGTTACTCGGACATGAGTGTATTGGTACGAGTCTTATATCAATATTTTCAACATTTTCAAATTTTTTCCATGTGTTTGGAGGTTCCATGGAGGGTCATATCCCCATCCTATGTTTGGCAATGTTTGACAATCACCTGTAAATAAGTCCACTGATATGCCTTAGCTGGTTTCTGTCATGCATCTAAAGATATTCAAAATAAATAGATAAATAAACAAAGTTCAGAGAATGCAAATCTATCGCTTCATTCATCTCACACATTTATCATTCATTGGAACACATTTGCGCTCGTAGTTAGACCTGTATTCTTTTCTATGAAATATCCTGACTTTTAAAGTTTAAGTTAAACGTTGGTTTTTGTTACGTTTTGAAATCTATTCTCATGTTTGCTTGAAATGCATCATGATCCAGGGAGATGTATTTTACCTATTTTATGAAACGAAGAACTCATTCACCATGCAAGGGGATATAGGGGTCGCGAAAAGTATCGATAAGGGAGCAACATGGGAACAACTGGGCATAGCCTTGGACGAGGAATGGCATCTTTCATACCCTTATGTCTTTAACTATCTTGGCCAAGTAAGACTATTGGTTTCTTTTTTTCCTTTTTTTATTTTGCACATCGGTAAGATATAGACACATTTATTGTTCAGTTTAGACAACTTTAGGCGCCTTTTGATTTCATAATGTTGGCAAGACATAACTGGTGTGATCTAATACAGTGTGGCCAAAGTATTGTTGAGCATGAGCATATAGGTCTATCCTTAAAACATAGGTAGTGATAGTGAAATTGCTGGATTGTGCTGAATTAGTTAATCTAATACTGATGAAAAGTATCTAATTTTTTGGATAAGATTTTCTAAGGCAGCCTTTTTGAGTTTCTAAGATTGACCAGTTCAAATATTATCATTTCTTATAATGATCAAGTATCGGCATATTCATGATGGTTATGTCTATGTGGTATATTATCTCATTGACAGAATTGTTAGTTGTTTTGTTTGTGACTACAGGTATACATGATGCCTGAAAGCAGTCGGAAAGGAGAACTTCGTCTTTATCGAGTAAAAAACTTTCCATTAGAGTGGGAACTTGATCGGGTTATCATGAAGAAGCCCCTTATTGATTCATTTATTATTGATCACAATGGAGAGTATTGGCTTTTCGGCTCAGAACACAGCTCTTTTGGAACAACGAATGGATGGTTGGAAATTTGGTATAGCAGCTCTCCTCTTGGTCCTTGGAAACCGCACAAGAAGAACCCTATTTATAATACTTACAGAAGCTTTGGGGCTCGTAATGGGGGTCGGCCATTTAGGTACAATGGAAATCTTTATCGGATTGGTCAGGACTGTGGTGAAACGTATGGGCGACGGGTGCGAATATTCAAGGTTGAAGTTCTTTCAAGGGTTGATTACAAGGAAGTTGAAGTCCCGTTTCCCTTTGAAGAGTCCAGCAAGGGACGGAATGCTTGGAATGGTGCCCGGTACCATCATCTTGATGTACAGCAGCTAAAGTCTGGTGAATGGGTTGGGGTTATGGATGGTGACCGAGTACCTTCAGGAGACTCGTTCCATCGTTTTCTTCTTGGATGTGCTTCAGTTGCAGCGGTTTCTGGCCTCATTCTGTTCTTAGGTGTCCTACTGGGAGCAGTGAACTGCATTATCCCACTTAACTGGTGTGCGGATTACTCAGGGAAGAGAAGTGATACTCTTATTGCTTGGGAAAGAGCAAATGTATTTTCTTCGAAATTGAGGCGGGTTTTCAGCCGCTTAAATCGAGTACCTTCATTTCTGCGAAGCTGGATAAAGCCAAACACCTTTGCTGGAAGATCAGTTTTGACACTGATATTTGCTTTAGGAGTTGCGCTGTCTTGCACAGGTGTTACATTCATCTACGGAGGCAGTGGTGCGGAAGAACCATACTCATGGAAGGGTCAGTTTTCTCAGTTTACGTTATTAACGATGACTTATGATGCTCGTCTCTGGAATTTGAAAATGTTTGTGAATCATTATTCGAGGTGCGCTTCGGTAAAAGAAATCCTTGTGGTCTGGAACAGAGGGATACCGCCTAAGGTGAGTGATCTCAATTCAGCAGTGCCTGTTCGGATCAGGGTTGAGGATCTGAACTCCCTCAATAATAGATTCAAGGTCGATCCATTGATTAAGACTCGTGCTGTTCTTGAGCTTGATGATGATATAATGATGCCTTGTGGTGATGTTGAGCGGGGATTTATGTTGTGGCGTCAACATCCCGATAGAATTGTGGGATTCTACCCTCGGTATGTTGACGGGAGCCGATTGGAGTATAGTGGTGAGAAATATGCCAGAAAAAATAAAGGGTATAATATGATTCTTACAGGAGCTGCTTTCATGGATAGTCAAGTAGCCTTTGAACGGTATTGGAGTGAGCAAGCTAAGCCGGGGAGGAAAGTAGTCGACAAGTATTTCAACTGCGAGGATGTGTTAATGAACTTCTTATACGCAAATGCAAGCTCGTCTAAAACCGTTGAATACGTGAGACCTGCTTGGGCAATAGATACGTCAAAACTTTCCAGTGCAGCAATCAGCCGAGACACAAATGTGCATTACAAAATAAGAAGTGAATGCCTTAGGAAATTCAGTGATATGTATGGTAGTATGAGTGGCCGGCGGTGGGAGTTCGATTCCCGGAAGGATAGTTGGGATGTATAGTGCAAAAGTAATAGCTTTGAGAGTGGGTCGTCCGATGATTCCAACTTGCTCATGCTGTCTGTCTAAATTGGTGTCCCCTTGCACTTCTTCGAGTTGTCCATCTTTTCTTTGAAGTTGGTTTGGATTAGTTTGCACATTGATGTTCAGGTTTTCTTACAGAATAGAAAAGGTCTTTGAATGTTGTAATGTAACTTGTGATAATGGAATGTTTAAACTATTTTTAATTCCTTTGACCCGGCCTGTTCGGGGCCGACGTGCAATGTCCGGTTCACTCCAGTTCCAGATATATGAAACGTTTCCCATCTACTACATTAAACCAATCTCTGTAACTAATTTAATTAAAAGTTTGATAAGAAAATCGGTTGAAATGATCAAATTCTTAAAATGTATGTAAAATGTTAAAATATTTTATAATTAAAATTATATTCGTTTATGTTGAGTTTTGTTAATTTCGACGATGTTTTTCTATATATATATATATATATATATATATATATAACGAGGTATTCGTCACCTTATCCATAGTCATTTCTCACCCTCTTCAATAGGTTCAATAATGGGTAAATTGCTTACTTGGTTTTAGGTGTTTTCTTTTGGTTATTTGTAATTTTATTATTTAATTTGTGAGATGTTTTTATTTTAGTTATTTAAGTGTTAAATCTCTAACTGCTATTAACTCGTTACATTATGTGTATACTTTCATTAAAGTGAAAAACGATAGAAAGTAAAATAATATACAAAATTGTCAAATTGTAATTGCTTAATCTATTACCGAAAATTTAAAAAAATTAATATTGAAATTTTAAATTCTAAAACATCAAAATAAAATAAATAAAATGTTAAAAAAATTTCATTTCCTGATGAGGTCAACTGAATTGTCAATGAAATATTGAAATTAATTCATTTAATCTCCTAAATTTTTAATTTTTTTATATTTTCATATTATATTAAACTCAAATAACTCATATTTAATAATTTTCTATAAAAATTAATTTAATTGATTATATAATCTCAAATCTTCTATGTTAAGCTGAAAGCAAAGGAAAAAATCCTTGCAATTAATTAAATTAATTGCTTGTTCCTTGTTTGGGTAAATAACTGATGAAAAACTTATGAGTTTTGTTTGGTATAGAATATAAAAGGAATTAGTTGCATGGATTTTTCTTTGCTTTATCTTAGCATGGAAGATTCAGGATCACATAATCAAAAGAAATTTGTGTCTCGTAGACAATTATTAAAGATGAGTTATTTGAGTTGATTTTAATTTGGAAATATAAAATGAAACCTAAAAATTTAGAAGAAAATTAAATTAAATTAAGAACTTTGGCCATGGGATAAACAAGTACAATTTGATTTTTTTTTTAATGCATTATTTTAGTTTCTACTTTTTTTTCACTATAATTGTCAATACTTAAAAAAAATAAATTTGGGTGACCAAAATGAAAGTGACATAAAAGTTGGGCAACTAAAATGAAAATGTAAATATGATGTGCTGCCTATAGCTAACCATCATTAGAAATTTAACGCTTGAGTGATTTAAATGAAAGTGTAAGGATTTTATTTTGAGTGACTAAAATGAAAATATTCTAAAAATTGAGTGATTAAATAAGGAGTTTACCCTTTAATAAATAGCAAAATATATTCACCCCAGTCGACAGGTTTAACAAACAACAAAATGTATCCAAATAGGTATTTGACACCTTATTCAATCTTTCCATAATCATTATAATTTTGGCGTAATTTATACTTATATAACGTGACGTGGCTAACTAAGAATGTGGCCAATTTCACATTAGCTTAATTAGTGAAATTACTAAAAAAATTCAATATTAATATAATGATATTATTATTATTATATGAATATTTAAATAAAAATAAACTTAAAAATTACTTATAAACACCATTAATTTTTCTATAACTCATTTTTTAATTAATTTTTTGTATAACTAATTATATGTAAAATGTACATAATGAGATTCGAGAAAAAAACATTATAATTCTCAATGTTTTAATTATGTGATTATAACCAAAGTCTGATTTATTTTTAATAAAAAATTTATATGTCTACGTTGTATTGCTTTTATCGTGTTATATTTTATGCGGTTTATTATTATTTTCTTCGGTCAACATTTAAAAAAAGATCGGAATTAGGTGCATAAAATTTCAATATGGACGTGCATGTGCATGCAAGTTGTGGACTTTAGACACATATCTATGGACCATATATTAACTAATTAAAAAGAGTGTGTCTCCGTTCCGACCTAATCTAAGACTATCACTTACATGTCCTTTTCTATGTCCATCATTTTCTTCTTTTTTTCTTTTAAATTATTTTTTTATTTGTATCGAATTCCTTTTTTTTTCTTTTTCTTGTATACCTTTAAACTGCTTTGGGTCCATGTTTGACTTCATGTCTCAATCAAAAGCTAGAAGGATGATGATAATAATAATAATAATAATAATAATAATAATAATAATAATAATAATAATAATAAGATAGGTTAAATTCTGCCATTAGTTACTGTAATTTGCATTAATTATGGATTTAATCTCTATAATTTAATTTGATTATTTTAATCCCTGTATTTTTTAAAATTTAAATTCAAGCCTTAACAAATGATAACGGTTAAGTTAATCAACTTAAGTTCCACTCTTTCTAAAATTTGATAAGCCAAACATATTATTACATATGCAATTTCATGTCAACTTGTTATTTCCCTCACTAAAATCCAACTAATGAATTGATGGCTGTCATCTGCATCAAGATTGAAATTCCAAAATTTGAAAAATACATAGACTTAGAATGATTCAATTAGAGAATTTGGACCAAATATACAACTAGGCGCATCGTACAAGATTAATAATTGAATTTAACCAAATGGATTTAACTATTATTATTTGAGTCAAGGCTAAAATTTTGAAAACTGAGAAGTACAAGGATTAAAATTGACCAATTCGAAAAGCATAGGGACTAAAATTGATCAAATCAAAGTATATGGACTAAATAATAACTTTTGCAAAGTATAGGTACTAAAGTAGAATTTAACCGAAAAATATTCAAACACTTTTGACTAATGCCTAAATATTATTTTATTTGTTTTGTTATTTTCAATTTTTTCAATTAAAATGATAAAAATTAATTAGTTATAAAAAATTTAATTATTAAGTTCAGTTTGTAAATTGCATTATATTCTAGTATAATTATATGTTAATATATATATTGAAGTTACACATATATAATAACTAAACCAGAAATATTAACTCTGAGAATTTTTTTTTTTACTTTTATATTAATTTTGCATAAAATAATTAAATGAATTATCTGGAAGTTAATATATATCTTAGTTAAATATAAATTTAAAATATTTAATTTTAATTGGAATAAAATATAATTATTTATGGAAAGAAGTCAAATGTATTTAATTTTGGGTAAATTGTAGATTTAATCACTTATGTATGACTTAAATTACGCTTTTGATTACTAAACTTTAAAATTTATAATACTGTCACTAACATTATCAATTTGTTATATTTTAATCATTGAATCGTTAACTGCAATTAATGGTGTAATGGCAAGTTAATGTGACATATAAATATCGTATCATCCTTTTATAGGAAAATTTTAAGTCAAATTACATAGTTAGACCCTATTCTTTTTTAGCGATTTGATTCATTCTCTTTTATTTCCTGTTTGTTTGTTTGTTTCTTTCTTCTTTCTCTTCTCTTATTCGTAACCCTAATTGGACCAAAATAAACATTAGGTACTAAATTGAGCCTTAAGCCAAGTTCAAGTACCTAATTGGACAAAACGAAAATCATTAGATACCAATTTGAATCCTAGGCCAAGTTCAGGTACCAAAATGTAAAATTACCTGAAAAATATAAATAGTAGCTTGGATTAATTAAATTAAATATTTCTAAATAAAATTTACTCGAAGAAAAAAGAAGGAAGGATCATTTCACTTTTTCAGAAGAATGAATTGAAAGGAGGATCCAATCTAAGTATCTACCCAATAAAAGAATTTCTTTTTTTATTCCTCTTTGACTGGGACCAAAAATAGCAAAAAAGCTGTTCGTCAGACATCCAAGAAATTTTTTTTTTGTTTGTTAAATTGCTTATTATTATGTTTAAAAGAAAAGTGAGGGAATTTTCGAGAGAGAAATGTTGGCAATGGAGAAGGATGTTGATCCAAAGCTTAGGGTTCAAGGAACCAATAATAATAAGGTTGATGATGAGAAAAATTATAATAGTTCTTCCAATGGTGGAGCTTCTAACAATATTCTGAAATCTAAAAGCTTTTCATTTAGAGCTCCTCAGGAGAATTTCAGTATTGAGGATTTTGAATTAGGCAAGATCTATGGCGTTGGTTCCTATTCAAAGGTTAACTTTTTAACGTTTCATTTTTGTTTTGGATTTCTGGTTTTTTTTTTATAAAAAAATTATGTTTGATTATTCATTTATATTTGTATGTTCTAGCTTTATAAATTAGATGGGCAGTGATGATTCATTGATTTGTGATGAATTGTGTGTCTTTTAGATAACTTTTAGGTTATCTTTGTGAATTATGTGGATTTTGAATTTTCCTAGTGATATAAGATGTTTGAATAGAAAGGCATTCAATCTCCTTAGTTTCCTAAAAATTTGATGCAAAAGAAAGAAAATTTAACATTTATTTTTCTTCATGTTTCTTTCCTTGAAGATGTATATTCTTTCTTTCTGAAGATGCTTGATATTTAGGCTATGCTTTGTGTATATATGTTGCTTCAAATCTTAATTTTCTTTTTAAGTACTTGTGATCAAAACTCATGTCCGACATGTTTACGAGGATATGATCTTCCTCCAGTTATGTGGGGAATGAAAAATTGCACATATCCGTCTCGGACACATATTTGAATCTCGTACTCATACCGAGTTAAAGTAACATAAGTTGGTATAAAGTTGGGTGGAAAATATTTTATTGTCTAATGGGTTCAGCTTCACCTACCATTGGAACACATGCCTTTGTGGCTCCCAGTGTCAGCTTTTCCCTCCATTGTTTGATCAAACTTTTATAGGTTGTAGTCTTTTTGTTTCTAGATCTTACATATAACAGAAATCCTCGGTTGGATAGGAAAATCCAGCGGTTTCCTGAGGATGTCCATTAACACATTGTTATCATAAACCATTCGGTTCATTTTTGTGGTGTTCATCTGTTTGACCCTTTTGTTATTTTGTTTTTCCACCCTCTAAGAAGCTAAAGGACTTACAAATACCTTTTTGATCAAATTAGAAAACACTAGTGATTGTTTCTTTTATTAGTAACTTCTATGATATTTTGAGATTGTCAGGATAAACTGAAGTACATGTTTCAACTTTTTGAACATTTTCTATCTTGTCCTAGAGATAGTATGGTTGGTTAAAGAACTGCCTTTATCATAAAGATGAGCACAGATGATTCAGATAGTAATTTTTTTAAAAATGTTTCGTGTTACACCTTTACAATCATTACATGAAATTATGTTCCTAAGAAAACTACAATTTGTACAAAGATCTCACACTGATGTGGCACCTCGATATCTGCTCTTTGTTACTTGGGCTGTAGTATCTATTCCAAGGGTATGGCTGTTTGTCCATTAAAGCTGTAGCTGCTGCTTGATATGTTAGTTAAGTATATATATATATATATATATATATTGGTTGACTTTGCAGATAAATAAGCATCCTTTCTTTTAGTCAAGAGTTTTAGATGATTCAGAACATAGACCTGGGGCTCATTCATCATTATCACCTTTTTTGTTTTGGTTTTGTTTAAGTAATGTTTTCAAAGTTTTATGGTAAATATCCATTGAATTATTTTCTTAATGTATGTTCATTTTCCATGTTGCTTGCTCTTTTCCTCATGTGAGCTTCATATTCACGCTGGTTTGTTCTGAATACGATTTTGATGTTGTCTTCAGGTTGTAAGGGCAAAGAAGAAAGATACCGGAAAGGTTTATGCATTGAAGATCATGGACAAAAAGTTCATCACCAAAGAAAACAAAACAGCTTACGTAAAGTTGGAACGTATTGTGCTCGATCAACTGGACCATTCCGGTGTTGTGCGGCTATATTTTACATTTCAAGATACTTTTTCCCTGTGTAGGTATTCTTGGCTGTATCAATTAACAGTAGTTGTGCATACTTGTTTGGTTAGTTTTTACAATGACTTTTCTCCCATGATTTCCTGTTCATTCAGTTTCTGTCTTCATTTAATGTTTCTTTCTTTGATTATTTTGTGAAGACATGGCACTTGAATCCTGTGAAGGTGGAGAGCTTTTTGACCAAATAACAAGAGTAAGTTATTCTTAGCATGCAGTTGATTCTGACATAAAAAAGGGTTCCTTGTGTCAATTTTTTTCTGGTAGACTATGATGGAGTTGTTTGATATAGAATTGGTGGCTCGTTGAATTATTATTGAACCCATTGTTCATTGTATATTTGCTTCAGATTTCCTGTCAAATTAATCTGGAATAGTCATGTATACTTCTTTATGGATGATCATAAATTTTTCTTGAATATCACCGTTAAAGCTTTTTAAAATTCATTCCATAATGTTGCAAATGCCTTCCAGCCCTTAGTTTTAAAGTATAGATTTCTGGAATGTTCTTGAGCTTGAACTTCATTGTTGTGATTTAGTGATTTGCACCTATCTCTGCTAGTTTATTCATGTTCAAGGTCCACCATCTGGTTACATTTCATGCAGAAAGGTCGTTTATCAGAGGATGAAGCTCGTTTTTATACTGCAGAGCTTGTAGATGCTCTTGAATACATACATGGCATGGGATTGATACATAGAGATATTAAGGTATTTCCCAAGCATGTCTGTTTTGTTACATCAACATTTGAGATATGCTAAATGCTTTTTTTATGGCAGCCAGAGAATTTGCTACTCACCAAAGACGGCCATCTTAAGGTGGCAGACTTTGGTAGTGTAAAGCCACTACAAGATAGCCGTATTACAGTCCTTCCCAATGCAGCCTCAGGTAAATTCCTTGTCATAACGGATTGAAGAAACAAAAACCCCTTTCTTCGTATTCTTGAATGTTAAACACTAAGCTTGTTTCTGATGCCTTGTCCAGATGATAAAGCATGCACTTTTGTGGGGACGGCTGCATATGTTCCTCCTGAAGTCCTTAACTCTTCTCCAGCAACTTTCGGGTTAGTGACCTTCAGTCACTTTATGAATTAGTCTCACAATCTAGATTAAAACCGTCATACATTAAACCTCATTACAACTAAATTGAACTTTGTTTTCTTTAACATTTTGCTTCCCCCTTACTCCCATTCCACATCCATTTTCCCTTTTTCTCCCTATGTTGATTTGAGTCTTCATTTTTATTGAAGAAACAGTGTTTGACATGGGTATGGGGATTTGACGATGACCCTTCAAGGGTCCTGAGAGAAAGGGGAAAGCTTAGAACAAACTGAACATTAACTGTATCTGAACAAACTGAACATACCTGTATCTGACTATACCCAAGCCTAAGTAAACGCTGTTTTACCCGACCATTTGGTTTTCAAGATAATGCAAGTGTAGCTACTTGCGATTTAGGTTGGTCATTTTTCTTGATCTCGATAAATTGTTGTTTATAGGATAACTAGTTTGTTCTTTTTAACATATTCAAACAGAAATGACATCTGGGCACTTGGCTGCACCTTGTACCAAATGCTTTCAGGGACTTCTCCATTTAAAGATTCAAGTGAATGGCTTATATTTCAAAGAATTATAGCCAGAGATATAAGATTTCCAAATTATTTTTCTGAAGAAGCTAGAGACCTTATCGATCGCTTAATGGTAGGCTACAATCTTATGCAAGTTTTAATTTGGTTTCTGCTATGCATCCATAACCTTGCATTCATAGGACTTCGAAATTTGAAGTTCTTTCTTCGTTATCTACTTATATTATTATTTGGATAACTTAGAAACTGCATAGATTTCAATATGCATGGAGTTCTCTGCAATGGGGACGGAAATCAACTTATGGTTTTTTAAGATTATGAGAAATTTGCCTTTCAAATTGCTTTAGACACTTATTCTGCCATGTATCTTTAGTTGTCATAAGATTTTGGTGGAATCTCAGTGCAAATATTTTTGTTAGCTGACGTTATTAGAGGTCTCTGAAGTGCTCTTCATTTGATTTCACTACTAGGTGGATCTTTGAATCAAAAAATTGAAAATAATCCGGAATCTGAAAGAGTTGATGCATGTATTTGAGTCTATTATTCTGCAGGCATTCCAACTAATGTGTTTGTTATGAACCTATTGTGGTGTCTCCCCACCTCTGCCACTAAACAGGCTTTTCTTGGTTGCCAAATATGCAAAGAGGACATGATCATATTAGGGTTAAATATGATGCAGTCCCAAATTTTCCTCGTAATTTACATGAAACTTTATATTTGTTTAATTTGTCTAAAGGGTTGTTATTGTTGGAGAGTGTTTCATTTCTCTTCTTCTCTTGCTTCTTTGTCCGATCTTTTAGCTACTTCCTCTTTTGCTCATATTCTCCTCTTATCTCTATTCTGCATTTTGAAATGAGGTATCATGGCAAATTCATAGGCCATAATCTTGAAGTTCAAAGACAAATTGCTTTTCCTTTGGTTTCTTTTTTGGAACAGGGCAAAGTCATGCTCATCCAACATTATCATGATAAATCCTTCTATCTCATTTATGATCTTGATTTATGAGTATAAAAACTGTAGCCCTAGAATTGTAATGCGAATCTGATGCAGGATATCGATCCCAGTAGGCGAGCAGGTGCTGGACCTGATGGTTATGCTGCAGTCAAGTGTCATCCTTTCTTTAAGGGAGTTGACTGGAGTAATGTAAGAGCAGAAACCCCTCCAAAGCTTGCATTAAAGACAGGGGTATGATATCATGCATGCTTCCAACCATTATTTATGGGGAATTTGACTTCCATTTGCATCTTGTCTTTTGCAAATTCTAAAATATTGTCATTATCTTTTTTTATTTATTTCAGGCTCATTCAAGTGATGGTGATGATCATAGCGATTCTTCACAGAATTCAACCCACCTCCGAAATGGTTCAGGTAGACAAAATGATGGGCCATTGTCAGCTGAATCATCTGGCCATATAGCTAGATTGGCCTCAATTGACTCCTTTGACTCGAAATGGTATTTTCCAATGTCTTACTATTTTTTCAGCATGTGTTCTTAGATTTCGTTGAAACGACATAGACATTTGCTTGCAAGCTCATCCACTTGTGGACTTGCAGAACCTATTAACATTTAGTAACATCATCAAGTCATTTTTATCGACCTAACTGTTCATTAGTTCGTCCATTTTCGCTACTTATGTTAAATATTATAGATAGAGCACAATCAGTTCACCATGAATCATTATCTTGAAGATAGTTGTGTTACATACTGATTTTGTAGTTTGTAATCTGAGTATTATGGTTTTTGTCCTTTCTTTTCCATCCGCCAGATTGTGGCTGACTGAATTAAACTTGTTTGATGACTTACATTGTGTTAACAGGCAACAATTTTTAGAACCGGGAGAATCTGTTCTTATGATCTCAATGGTGAAGAAACTACAGAAGTTATCGAGCAAGAAGGTGCAACTTATCCTCACCAACAAGCCGAAATTGATTTACGTAAATCCTTCGAAATTGGTCGTAAAAGGGAATATTATTTGGTCTGACAATTCTAGTGACCTCAGCGTCCAGGTCATAAGTCCATCACACTTCAAAATTTGCACGGTAAGTCCGTGCAAATCTCAAAATAGGATAGAAATGAATTCCTCAAATTTACATTCTCCCTAGTCCTTCGTGTTCCTTTTGCTTCTTATATGCCAGTGACAAAGAAAAATTCAAACCTACATTTTAATTTTTTCATGCTTTTGATGCGTTCTTCTTTTGTGTTTTCAGGCAAAAAAGGTATTGTCATTCGATGATGTGAAACAAAGAGCATGGCAGTGGAAAAAAGCTATCGAGGGCCTTCAAAACCAGTGAAGTGATTCTAGTCATTGTCATGAAGCACATTCTTCGGACATTCTGATATCATTAACTCAAGAGCCGTTTAAACAATCGATATCTTGAAGAATCGTTTATGCCATGAAAACGGCTCGAGATTTTTTTTGATTCAACAGCTGTTTACTGGTGTGGGCTGCTCGTTCGGTTCACATTAAGCTTTCATCCATTCTTTTGTGGAATTGGGTATGTATGTATGCATGTAGGTTATAAGGGTTTTCCTACACGTTTCAAGCTTGTCTGATATGAATTTACAGTCTAAAATATGGTTTTAATAGGAAAAAAAAGAAGAAAAAAGAGGAGGTGATTTTGCTGTTAAATTACAGTTTTCAATTGAAAGTAGATGTTTCAAAGTCATTAATGAAAAATATTTTCATGAGATAGTTCTTTGAGGATTAATTTATGGTGGATTTATGATTGAACCGATGAAATTTATTGATATTGTAATAGGCCCTATTTTGCCCGGCCCACAAAACCAATAAAAAAACCAAAATAAAAATAAAACTAAAGTCTAATTACAAGCTTAGAACAAAACCCTAACCCAAAATTTACAACGGCCCATTGGCCCTAAAAACTTAAACATTCTCAGCAAAACTAAGAAAACCTAACCCTAGATGGGCCGCTGCTCCCTCCTCAGGTGTACTGCCCGCGCCTCGTCCCGAGGCCTGACCACCTTGTTGCCGTAGTTTTCCCAAAGGAGCAAAGAGGCCACCTGCTCCCCTCCGTTGACTCGCCTGAACCTGCAAACAGAGAAAAAAGGACAGAGGCTCGATGGCAGAGAAACAGTGACAAAACGAAAGCAAACAGTAAATAAAAGCAATGTAATCGGCTATAAAAAGCCCCGAATCTGATTTGTCATTTTTTACACACAATCATCAAATAGAAAAAGAAAAACGCAAGATTAATCAAAAAGAAAAGAGGTGATCTTTTTATTTTGGTTTCATTTTTGAAATAATAATAAAAATATAAAAACGGATTACCTGTCGATTGATCTCCGCCTTCACCGTCGTCACCTCTTCCGAGCCCAAAGGTCGCCGAATCCCTAGGGATTCGGCCAAGGCCGCGGCAGAGCTTCGAAAACCGAAAGGTTTTCTCCTCTTTCTGGAAGATCGGCGTCGGTTTAGGAGTTAAGGACTCCGAAATCGGAATCCTCGCTTAGAAACGAGCAAGAGGGCTTTTTTTTCTTTTTCCGACCGCCGCGGACGGTGCGACGGGTCCCGATGGCCCTTGGCCGGATTCTAGGCTATGCCGAGAGAGAGGGGAGAGATTTCTGAGTTTTTTTTTTTCGAAAATGAGAGCGAAATGGGTTTTTTTTTTTGAAATTTTCTGGACTTAAATAGATGCATGAAACGACGCCGTTTAGACCATTATTCACACTAGTCAAAACGACGTCGTTTTGACACGGCCGCGCTCCGACCTGAACAGGATCCGCGTGTTTTTTACGGAAGGGGTATTTGTGACATTAGTCCTTCTGCTTTTAAGACCGGTTTCAATGGGGTCCTATTCTATTTTTTAATTTTGCCACTTAATTTTATTTCGGTTTTGATTTGGTCTCCTTGGAACGATGCGTTTTGAGGACAGTGAATATTTCCCCATTTGGTCCCCCATCTCATCCGTGCATTATAATTTGGCCCCTATTTTATTTTATTCCGATTTATGCCCTAAAATCCCATATAAATTGCAATCCAGTCCCTTTTATGTTTATTCATCTAGTTTATTATGATTTAGACTCTAAATTTTATTTCAATTTTAATTTAGTCCCCATTCAATTTAATTTATTTATTCATTTAGTCGCTTATTTATTATTTCTCTATTTTTGTTTATAGTTTTTATTTTGTTTTTTTTTCTTTCGGGCATTTATCCATTTATTATATTTTATCCTCTATCATCATCATCATTATTATTATATTTATGTACATTATTACAAATTGCACCCAAACTCTTATTTATATTTTAATTTGGTCTTTTTTATATTTTATATAATATTTTCCTCTATATTTGTTTATATTTATTTATTTATTTATTTGTCTTTATTATATTTTAAAGTTGGTATTGTCATTTCATGCATATTTTGTCATTGTTATTACTATTGTTATCATTATTATTATTATTTATTTTTTCATTCATTTTATTTTTTGATTGTTAATATTGATATTAAGTTGGTATTCATTATATAATTATTGCTATCATGTATACTAGGAATCGTTTATTAGTATATTTATGTTGTGGTCATTCATCAACGTAACATTTTATCCGTATATTATTAATTTTACCCAAACACGCCAACAAAATTTTCAAAAATAGGTAATGTTCCATATTTAGAAGATTCGATAAAATCGTGCCTTAACTTACATGGTTTCGATTTTTTTCGTTGAATTCAAATAACTGAATATCCTTTCAAAAATTAAAATACATAAGATTTCAAATAAAAGAGAAAAGGCAAGCTTATTCTCAAGGATTTGAAGTGTCGTGTCCTAACTTACGGGACGTGACGTTTTGTTGCCACGAGATGAGAAGGCCTTTAGCACATTTTCCATTTATTTCAAGCAATTTGTAAGCAAAATTAACATTAATGCAAAGAGGATCGTATTTTCAAATTGTTTTCAAGTTTTCAACTTTTGACACTAAGACACGAATTAATCAATGATGTACCAATTTTGGGTGTCACGAGGGTGCTAATCCTTCTTCGAACGTAACCAACTCCCGAACCCGTTTTCTGAATTTTTGTAGACCACAAAACATCTCTTTGATAAATCAAATCTTGTTAAAACAATCAAACTACAAGGTGATCCGATCACACCTCATAAAAAAAGATTGGTGGGGACTGTCATTTTATTTTTAAATAAAAGTTGATTTAAAATATGGCTTCGACAGATATAATTGTATTTATTGTGCAACTTTTTGAACTAATTTGATATTTTTACTATATTGATCTAAACTATTGTTTATATTAATATACTGAATGGTTCAAAGTTTTACATAAATTGAAAGGTTTTTTTTTTACATCATGTAAATAGTAAATTCTTTTAATTTACTTCAAGCTTAAAATGCATAATTTATATAAATAAAATATAAAATATGTTGTTAAATTGTTAAAAAATATGAAAATTTATAAAATTAAAGTTTAATTGTACAACGTTATCTTCATTATGACTATTTAGTTAAAAATCAGAAAAAATTATTATTTTTGAATAAAACCTGAAATAATTTAAAGATACGAAGAATTTAAATTATGGAATACCAATAAATTAAATTAATTGAGAATTAAGTTAGAACCTTGATGTTGGATCAAACTATTAATATTTAATGGTGATTATGATTTTATTTAATGTTTTGAACAAATTGAACTGAAATTTATTTATTTATTTATTTGAATTTAAGGAAACAAGAGATAATCATAAAATTAGTTTACAGCAAACTAATGTGAGGTATAGTGAACCTTCTCTATAGTAGCTTTATTTGTTTGTCTAGATTTTGTCTGTCATAGAGAGATGATTGTTATACACCTATAACAAGATGCTATTATAAAGAGATAATAATTGTAAGCTTATCATAAAATTTATATCGTGAATTTTCATCAAATAAAGCAAGTGAGAATTAAGTCGACAAAATTAAAAGACGATAACATGTGCATGTATTAATGCTTTTATGCATATCTTATTGTATATTCTTTCACATGATTAATTATAAAGTTCATAAATCTAACTAGTTCAATTAATCAATATGAGTTATCAAATAAAATTAATTAATTTATCACGAGTTTCTAAATTCAAGCAATTAATTTATAAGTTTACAATGTTTCAAATTCATAGTAGAATATTTAATTAGAAAGTTTAATAGTTTATTGAATCGATATCTTTAATTCCACTCATTGAAGATTATTTTCATTTAATAAAATAATATGATTAATAGATTTCTTCACGTGAAGTTTAATTATTTTGTTGAAATAATATTTTAGTTACCATTTTCATTTAATAAACGATAATCAATAGGATTGCTTATATGAAAACTATAATTTTACTTAAAAATTTAGACCATATATTATAGAGAACTAATTTAATAAAAAACATATTTCATAACTATAGATGTTGTTATTAAGTGAAAAACTGTTATAGAGAGTTAAAATAAAATATAAAAAATCAATTCTTCTAAGAATTTGGTTGTTTTAGCGAATCACTGTTTTAGCAGGTAGATGTTATTGAAACACCCCCAACCCATATCCGTCGCTGGAATAGGGTTTTGGAGCATTACCGAATAAACGTAATCTAATTCATTGGTTTCGAAACATTACAATAATCATAATATAATTCATCCTTAAACATGCATAGAGTCCCTTATTCAAGCCTTTGAGGGCCTAAAAATCACTTTAGAAATGGTTTGAGACTAAATCGGGAACATTTGAAAATTTTGAGAAAAAGTTGAAAAAATTTCACTACAAGGGTCACACAGCCGTGCCCGTGTCACTGACTTGGGTCACATAGCCAAGCCACACGCCCTTGTGCCAGCCATGTGACTCACACGGCCAATTCATACACGTGTGTCTGGCCATGTGGACCTAAAATGTGCCTTAAATAACAAGTTTACCATTTCCCTACTTGCTTGGGCATTAAGCAACTCAAAAGCCATTCATTTAATCCATTCAAAACACGATCAAACACACTCAAAATGTGCCAAAACAATCATCCTAGGTGCCTAACCAATGTACCCTCATTGGTACCACATTTACATCATCAAAACATATTATCAATTCATCATTCAAATCAAAGTTTAAAACATACCCAAAATCACTCTATTTAACCTAGTTTATAACCATCTAAGCATCATTAGTAAATTCACAAACACCTAACAATCTTAGGTTCAAATAACATATCCAAATTACATCAAACATAACATATGTTTATATACATACTAAACCAACATTATACTCAAACTCATCTACATAATATATACCAAATTCATTAAAACCCAAACACATCCTAGGTACATGCCATTACAAAAGATAGACATCACCACATTTGAGATCGAGATTGTTGCTGGATGTTGAATCGGTGATCAAAAGAGAAGTACCTAACCTGTGCATGGGAAAAACAAAACTGTACTCTAAGTAAAACTCAGTGATATCTCTATAATCCAAACAATTAAAGACATAACAATATATGAATGCTAAAAGTGAATTATTCAATCATATTATAACTAAACATATCATTAAAAGATATCATCCTTTCGAATTCAGACATATTATCGCATCATTCTATATTGTATTCAAATTTTAACATGATTTCATTCTTGATTTGGCTTTAACAATTATTTCAATTCCCATCACTTGCTATATAAATAGCGTCAACATATCAATCAACATTGCATTTATACAATGGCACAACTCATTCCATATTCAATTCATGAGCACATAACTCATATTTTTCTTTTGTTCACAACAATTTCACATTTCATTTTTCTATCTAATATCTCATTTCCATTAAACATATTATGACATTTTAGTATCAAATATAGAACTTTATTATTTGTTTACCCCTATTAACACGACTCGGACTTTGATGGATACACGGATCCAACCAACACACCAGTTTGGCACCTAGTGCCTCATCGGATAAATCCGAAGTAATAACTGCGCCAAGCGCTATATAAATTGACACCCAGTATCTTACCGGTTAAATTGAAGCAAATTGGCACCCAGTGCCTCATCGACTCGAAGTCGAAGAAATCCTTGAACTCTTCCTATCCTATTGCATCTATATCTGACTCAGCCTGATACAGTTAATAGAGTTTAATTTCACATTTCAAATACAACCAATATCCAATTCTCATATTTGCACATATAATCATTTCAATTCAAATAAATCAATACATTCATAATGTATATACCATTTCAATCCATTTCAATCAACTATAAAAATGTCAAATACTTACCTCAATCACTTACCATATGCATTAAATCGAATTACAATAACTAACAACTAGGTTCGGGTTTATAGAAATACAAACAGTGGATTCTGAGCTATTCGACGTCGATTTTGTCCTTCCCCTTTTTAGTCTAGGATTTTGGTACGACGTTAGCTACGGAATTAAAACAATTAAAATATATTAATACGACACAATTTAATTTCACATTGAATATTTCAATTTTTACTCAATATGTGCTTAAATTTCAATGTAGTCCCTAAACTAAGGCTAATTTTTATTCTTCATATCTAACCCTATATTTTCATACAAATTTCACTTTAAACTAAATTTAACTCCCTATTTTTGATTAAACTCCTAAATTTCAAAATGTTCACAATTTAGTCCCTATTATTCAAAATTTACAATTTGTTCTACAATTTAATCCTTTTCTATTTCTAGTTTAAAATCTATCAATTTAATCCTTAATACTAAATCTTAATCAATGCTAAAATTACAACATGGGTTGAGTAGTACTTAACACCGAGATTCCAAAAATATAAATATTATAAAAAAAGGAACTAAATTAACTGAACAATTGAAGTTTGAAACCTAAAAACCCTTACGTCGTACGTGACTTCTTCTCTCTTTTCTTTCTTTTCTTTCTTTTCTTTCTTCTTTTACTATTAATTTGCATGCTTCCACTTACCTATTCTATTATTATAACTATTGTTATTATTTTATAACCTATACATATAAATATTATTTTCTTTTGTTAATTATAACACATATATTTCTTATTACATATAATAACCTATATATATATATATATATATATATAAAATAAGTAAACATATAAAATATAAAAGCATCATTAATGCCGTCCATTTAAAGAAACAAAGGTGTAATTTATTTTTAGTCCCTTTAATTATTTTAAATCATAATTCAACTTCTACCTTATACACGATTTAGTCCTTATACTATAATAATTTATAATTCATGCAAATTTTCTTAACCGAAATCTAATTAACTACACAACTAACTTCGTAAATATTTTTATTAAAAATATTTACGAGTCTGGTTTACGAGAATAGAGTCCCGGAATACACTTCCTGACACCCTTAACTATAGGATCATTACAGTTATAGAGAGGCTAACTGTAATTTGAACTGGCCAACAAAAGAAATTTGAGGATGATTTTCTCAATCTAGGATGATTATCTCTTGATTCAAAATGGTATAGATACACAACTGAAAGTGGGGTTTTAAAGATTTCCAAAGGTTCCCTTGTTGTGATGAAAGGGCAGAGAAAGACTGCCAAGTTGTATGTTTTTGTGGTTCTATCATATCGGTGATGCAATTGCCGCTTCCTCTTCCTTGTCAGATGATGATATTACTAAACTTTGGCATATGCGCCTAGGGCATATGAGTGAGAATGACATGACAGAATTGAGCAAAAGAGGACTTTTGATGGGTAAGGAATTTGCAAACTGAAGTTTTGTGAGCACTGCGTTTTTGGGAAGCAAAAGAGTGTTCGATTCACCAGAGGGATCCATAACACAAAGGGAATGTTGGAGTATATTCATTCTGACCTGCGGGGGCTATCTAGAGTGCCTTCGAGAGGTGGAGCTAATTATATTCTAACTTTTATTAATAATTTTTCCAAAAGAATTTGGGCATTCTTCCAAGCAGAAAAACGATGTGTTTTCTGCATTAAAGTCTTGGAAAACTATGATTGAAAAACAAACGAGAAAAAAAATAAAATACCTCTGCATAAACAATGGCTTAGAGTTCTATTCTGATGAGTTTAATAAACTCGCAAGTTAGAAAAGATCACGAGAAACTTGACATTTTGTCATACTCCACAGCAAAACGACATTGCAGAACAAATGAACAGAACGATCATGGAGAAGGTTCGATGTATGTTGTCAAATGCCAACTTACCAAAGTAATTTTGGGCCGAAGCAGCCTCTACTGCATGTTTTTTGATCAACCAATCTCCATCCGTTGCATTTGAGAAAAAGACTCCACAAGAGTTATGGTCTGGTAATCCTGCTAATTATTCTAATTTAAAGATCTTTAAGTGTCCTGCATATGCTCATGGTGATAATGGAAAATTGGAACCGAGATCCATTAAATGCGTTTTTCTTAGTTATAAAGCTGGTGTAAAAGGGTATAAGTTATGGTGTCCTGAAAATAGAAAAGTTGTGATTAACAGAGATGTTGTTTTTGATGAAACCGCTATGCTAAAGACTCTTCCAATAAAGAAAATCAAAAACAGGTGGAGCATCAGATTAATACAGAGTCGACTTCTCAAGCTCGTACAAAATTGAGAATAGAGTTGCTTCTTCACCACAATACTCTATCGCCAAAAATAAAACTAGAAGAGAAATTAAACCACTAAAGAAGTATGCCGAGGCTGATCTAGTTGCTTATGCTTTAAATGTGGCTGAAGATATAAATAGAAACCAAGAGCCATCTAATTATTTGAGGTGGTTAGCTGTGAAGACTCAGAAAAGTGGATGTTTGCTATGCAAGAAGAGATGGAATCACTCCACAAAAACAGAACATAGGATATTGTGAAACTTCCTAAAGGTAAAATGGTTTTTCGTTGTAAATGGGTGTTTAAAAAGAAAGAAGGGACTCTAGGAGTTGAAGAACCCAGATATAAAGCAAGGCTTGTTACAAAGGGTAACAGTCAAATTCCAGGAGTGGACTTCACATATGTGTTCTCCCCAATTGTGAAGCATAGTTTGATTCGAGCTTTGGTTGGTATTGTGGCCATGCATGATTTGGAGCTTGAACAGTTAGATGTAAAGATTGCATTTTTGCATGGATAAATTGAGGGGGATATTTACATGCAACAACCAGAGGGTTTTTCAATCTCAAAAAAAGAGGACTATGTTTGCTTGCTGAAAAAGTCCCTCTATGGTTTGAAACAGTCACCAAGACAGTGGTACAAGAGGTTTGATTCCATTATGACTTCTCCTGATTTAAAAAAAAAAGTAGTTTTGACAGTTGTGTTTACTTTAAGAAAAACAGTGATGATTCTTTTGTGTATCTACTTCTTTATGTTGATGACATGTTGATAGCAGCAAAAGATAAATGAGAGATAAGAAAGGTCAAAGCCCAACTAAGTGAAGAATTTGAGATTAAAGATTTGGGACCAACAAAGAAGATACTTGGTATGAAGATTCTCAGACGTAGAAAGCAAGTAAATTGTACCTAAGGCAGAATGGGCACATTGAGAAAGTTCTTTGCAGGTTCAATATGCAGAGTGCTAAGCCTGTTTGTACTCATGTAACACCCAAACCCGACCCATTCACTACGACCGAATTTGAAATGCCACTGCGAAAAACATTAGAAACAAATTTGAACTTAAGGATAAAACACGAAAATTTTGTTAAGTTTAGAAAAGCAGTGTTCATTAAAATTCTTAAGTAAGATGTGGTGTTTATAAAAATATCCAATTAAAACTTTAGTATATATAGATTTAACTAAAAATCATTTGCAAATAATTCCTCAATTGTCAATCCATAATAAAACACAATAATAAACTTAATGAGAAACACTTAAATGACTTTAAATACTTTTAGGGCCTTATTACATTAATTGAATAATCAAAGCATCAAGATATAAATGCTTAATTAATTAAAAATATCTTTCTGCATGAAAATCGCTTCGCATGGCCACCTTTGTATCCACTCCAACCCGGTCCAAGCTTTACGCATCACCGAAAGGTTTAAAATATTGGGTGAGTCAAATCGACTCAAAGGTATAGTCATTTCACATATCTCCACATATGGGCTTGGCCCATATCCACACAAATCCATACACATAAATATGCAATTATAAAGCCCATCCCAACCTAGGGTCCATCAATTACACCTACCTTGGCGGATCCCTTCGCCAAGGCCGTGGCTAATCCACCACCGATCACATAATGATCCACATATCTTACCTTGGCAGACTTGCTGCTCAAGGCCGTGGCTGAGCCACCGATCCCATAAGGATCCCACATATCAATCAGTCCACGGTGATGCACACAGCTATCAACCGCCGAGATGGGCACTTAGCCAACACCTCCCTTAACGTAGCACCTAGCCAACATCAAGCGCTAATGTAGCACAAGGCTAACATTAGTCCACGTACATAATGTACACCCTTTCCTTCGATGGTCACATCCCAAGTCCCATGTATCATGCCACAATATCATAAAAATAAGGATACATCACATGCCATCACGTTTTCATACATATATCAATAATCATTTATTATCGTAAATCACTGACCTGATTATTCAATCACCCACCACGGGTATTCACAATCTTAGCCCTTATTTCGGCTATCATTCACTATATACACATACAAAAATAATACATATGAATATTCAAGAGACAGTGTGATAACTACGCACCTGATTAGCATAATTGACTAAATCCCGAAACCCACATCTAACGATTTGCACCTTTGTGATTGTAGAACTCCTTCCTACACCACCTAAGTCAGAATTGGCTAACATTATATACCAAAATGGCCTATGGCCGAAAATCACTACTGCCTTACCTTACGGATCTAAATCCCAAACCGCTCCTTGTAGTCAACAACTACTAGATCCCAAGAAAACCTTTCAAATTTCACCATGGAATTCTAAAGGAGTTAGATTCCTATATTTCAGCTAAAGAGAGATTGAAAATCAAATAATAGTTGATCTTACCTTTTGGATGAAATTGGCAACACCTTCCATCACAATGAAGATTCGACTTTGGCGTAATTTCGACTTTTGGTGCTATGAAGAATTGCTAGGTTGGATTGTGTTTTTGGTTTTGAATAAAAGAGAGAGGAGGCTAGGGAATTCGCCAGACAAAAGAAAAGAGAAGAGAAGAGAAGAGAACCCTAAGAGTTTCGAGAGAGAGAAGAGAAGGAAGAAAATTAATGAGTAGCCCTCCTTCCTTCCTTTTATAGATTTAAATTATCATCTAAGGAATCCTTTACTTGGCCACCACTCTTCTATTTGATATCTTTATCCTTTAATTATCATAAAATAAAAGAGTTTAATCCAACCTTTATCTCATGGGAATAATGATAAATAAATCCTTATTTATCTCTTTAAAAATACTTAAGATAAATCATCATTTATCCCTATTTAATGAATTTTAAAGAGAATAAAACTCCCTTTTAAGAGCCTTGTTGCCTCCACCTCTGTGCTTCGGAAGAAAAATAAAACTTCTTTTATTTGATTCCCATGTGACTCAAACTCAGGCCCAACACCCTTGCATGTGGCGCCATTTCCAGAGGCCCTAAGTGGCATCTTCAGGTCACTTTTCCAAGCCTGTTTGTGTGTCAAATTTCACATACTTTTTCTTTTAAGGCCACCTTACCTTAATTTCCCCTTTTAACTTAAAATTTCAAAAATTTCCAATGCATCCCCCTTTTAATCCTAGAGTTTTAAAAACCTTTAAAACATCACCAACCACACTTAAAGCCTATTAACACTTGAGTTATGCTCCAAACGCACAACCCCTAATCTAGGATGTTACAACTCCTTTAGCAGCCCATTTCAGACTTTCATCGGCTTTGTCTCCATAATCAGATGATGAGATTGAGTACATGTCACATGTTCCATACTCTAGTGCAGTGGAATCTCTCATGTATGCTATGGTTTGTTCATGTCAGATTTATTATATGCAGTCAATGCAATTAGCAGATACATGAAGAATCCCGGTAAAGAACATTGGAAAATAGTTCAGTGGATTTTAAGATACTTACGAGGTACTACTGATGTTTGCTTACAGTTTGGAAGAACTAGAGATGGAGTCATTGGGTATGTTGATGCTAATTTTGCTGGAGACCTTGATAGAAGAAGATCTCTCACAAGTTATGTCTTTACAATTGGAGGTTGAGTAATCAGTTGGAAAGCCACTTTGCAAACTACGACCGCTTTGTTCCGCCTCGAAGCTAAGTATATGGTCATATCGAGGCTTGTAAAAAGTTATTTGGTTGAAGGGACTCTTTAGTGAACTCAATGAAGACCTTCAAATCAGTACAGTATTTTGTGATAGTTAGAGTGCAATCTTCCTTACAAAAGATCAAATGTTTCATGAGAGAACAAAACACATTGATGTTCGGTATCATTTTTTTCATGATATTATTACTCGTGGTGATATTGTTGTGAGCAAAATTAGTACTCATGAAAATCCTACAGATATGATGACTAAGTCATTTCCTTACATTGATATTGTTGGTTTATGAGACCATATACATATACTTGGAATGCTTCGGGGCCAAACCGAAAACTTTCAAACACTTAGAAAATTTTGACATAAAACAGGGCCACACGCCCGTGTTCCACACCCATAGTCGACACTGACTTGCATCACACGGCCAGTTACACCCATATCTTAGCCCGTGTGCCAAAACCATGGCATTCTGTTTATGACATCATCACCTCACAATGATCACACGGCTAAGGACACGCCCGTGTGGCGAATTAAATTCCAAATTTTAGGTGTAGACTTCATACGGCCTAGGCACACGCCCACGTCCATGGCCGTGTCTCTCACACGGCTGAGACACACGGCTGTGTCTCTGCCCGTGTGTTTACTACTGAGCATATGACTTGTAAACTTGGTATGCAGGGGACACGACTAATCAACACGCCCATGGGGCTGACTGTGTGTCACACACGACCTAGACACAAGCTCGTGTGCCTACCTGTGTGGACATTTGAAAGGCTATCTACCAAGCCAAATGCCAACCTACATAGCTACCATACTTATAACAATTCAATCCAACATATATATATCATAACCATAAAGCACTTCTAAGGACTCAAAAAAAAAAATCAAGACATCCATACAAGCATACACTTAATGAAATTCATCATCATTGAATATATGTAAACTTGTCAAGTATGGACCCAATTCCAATGCCCACTTACAAAATGAATTTAGCAACATTAATAGCCAACACTTTGGCTAGCAAACAAAAGAGATTAAGTCCTATACATGCCATACTCAAAATGAATTTAATTATGCTATACCAAAGAGTAGTCGATAGTGTGATTTCCAAACCCCGACATTCCTCAAATTCTCGAGTTAACTTGGTAATGCTACAAGGAAAAGGGAAATGAGAGGAATAAGCATAAAGCTTAGTAAGTTTGTATGAAGTAAATAACAACATAAGGTTCTTAATTTTATCCATACATAGTATTAAATAAAACACAAAGTCTTAGCCACATTGCCATAACTTACTCATGCTTACTTTTACGAATTACATATCATATCACATATCATAAACTTTTCTCGTGAATTACTCATATGTACCTTTACCACTTCATCACACGGATTTAGCACTAATCTCATCTCTATTACAATCTTAACTATTACCCCATTGAATCACATGGATACTCAAAAGTACATAATTGTCATCATTTACATAAATACGACACCAATTCCATATCCTAGATATGGTCTTACATGGAGTCACCTCTAGATGCCGATGCTATATCCCCGATATGGTCTTATACGGGATCTCATATCAGTTGTCAACGCCATATCCCGTGATATGATTTTATACAATTCTCATATTCGATGCCGATGCCATATCCCAGATATGGTCTTATACGAAATCTCAATTCGATGTCGAGGCCATGTCCCGAGCATGGTCTTATACGGGACCTTACATTTATCCTTCTCAAGTCTTGATGATATTATTCTCTCATTTATTAAAGTCTAACCAGGACTTCCACATCCAAAATCCTCAACATTTTCTCATTCAACATCATTGTTCAATTTCATGGTAATATTATACAACATCATTAATATCAGCATTTAGAAACTTAAATAACATGATGTTGAATTTATTACACACAAACTTACCTCAATTTCAAAATAGGCTATATTGTCAATCTAGTCCGATACTTTGTTCTTTCCTTAGTCGACGTTAATTCTTTGTTCTTCTTGATCTACAATAGCAAATTAGCTCATTTAATTATCACATTAACTAATGCATTTGAATAATCATGCTTTGGCAAGATTATTATTTTGCCCTTAGACTTTCACAAAATAACCATTTTACCCCTAGGCTCGGAAATCAATTCTAATCAAATTTATCTCTTTAAAGAGCCTAGGTGAACATTTATTACTCTTATGGCAGCCCTCAATACTCATTATTTCACACATTTACCACAAATTTCACAACCTTTACAAAAAGGTCCTTTTAGGTGTTTTCACGGAAACACTTTTCACAAATGTTGCTTATCTAACAACCAAGACTCATTTTCTCCCATAAAAATGCAGCAAATAACTTAAAAGATCACATGGCAAAACTCTAAACTTTTCACCATTTTGCAAGATAGTCCCCTCTTTAGAAAGCTTAAGCTTTAGGGGTCCCAAAAGTACAAATATTATTAAGAAATGATCACTAAAACACTTACTTGTAAAGAGAAGAGTGTGCTGAAATTTTTGGAGCTTTCAAACCCCTATTTTATGCTAATTTTTGGTGGAGGAATGAAGGAGAAAATATGATATCTTTTCTTTCTTTATTTTAATATAAAATCCCAATTTAGTCCACCTAATCCACCTACTTGACTAAATTTTAACCTCTATTGTCCGCTATGGCTGGCCAACCATTATTTAAGGGGCTAATTGCCCTTTAAAGACCTCCAAATAATATTCCATAGCTATTTGGCACCCTTAGCTTGAAATTTTGAACTTTTACACTTTATGCGATTTAGTCCTTTTTCGCAATTAAGCATGAAATCGCTAAAATTAAAGCACCAAAATTTCTATGCACCTATATAATTAGGCTATAGCTCATAAAATAACATTAAAATAATTTTCTCTGACCTCGAATTAGTGATCCCGAGATCACTGTTCCGACTAGCCCCTAAATCGAGCTGTTACAAGTTGGGGGTAGGATTATATGTCATGTATGTTTCATTCGGTTATAAATCTATTTTTGATAATCTGTTTAACATGCATCTAACTGCTTTAAGTTATTCGATATACACTAAGTTTCAAAAACTCAATCTTTATCTGACTAATATTTTCAGGTAATCCTCAAACTTAGGCGAATCGGTGCAAATAGAAGCTCGGTTAATGTCATAATCTTTTTAAATTGGATTATTTAAGTTTTGGTATGTTGGTCTTATAAATTTTTGGACTCTCTAGACTATTTAGATTTTTTTAAAACTTATTCTCGTATTTTGCTTAATACTGCTCAAATGATCTAGTCGACAAAATTTGCATTCCTACCAAAATAAAGGTTTTTCAAACAACGAATTGTATTTTCTCAAATATCCCTTTTTAAGGAGTCTTCCGCTGTGAAATTTATAAATTTTAGACAATATAAACAAAACAACATTTTAAGTAAATAGAATGATAAGAAATGATTTTGAATAAAACTGGGATCTTTGAATTTTATTGATATAATTGTTGTAAATCATATTAAGTAGTAACTCTAGATTTGGCCATAACGCCTAAGCCGGGTTTGGGGCTTTACATTAATTGTTGAATTTTATTGATATAATTATTGTAAATTTTCAAACTAATCGATATTTTTATCATATCGATCTAAAATATTGTTTATGCTAATATATTGAATGGTTAAAAGATTTTTACATAAATTGAAAGTTTTGTTTCACATAGAGTAAATATTTAAAAAATTTCAAGTTACTCCAAGTTTGATATGCATGATTTACATGAATAAAATATGAAATATGACGATTAAATTATTAAAACATTGATTGTACAAAAATTATGAAAATAAATAAATATATATATATATAAATTAAATTTTAATTATTCAACATTGGAATTAGTAAAATTTTTCACTTTAATTAAAATCTTCATTATTACTATTCAGATGAAAACACGGAATAATTTAAAATAAGAAGAGTTGAAATTTTGAAATCTACTCAATATTAATTTGGAATTAAATTTGAACATTGATATTCGTTCATAAGATAAATAATAAAAATGGTTATTAGTATACCAAAGCATTTCAAAATATTCCATAAATTAATGATTTTATTTAATGTGGTTAAACAAGTTTTATAAGTCGAAGTGAAATTCAATTATTTATTTAAATTTAAGAAAACAAGAAATAATTATAAAAGTAAGTTGCAGCAAGCGATCATAAAATAATTTAAACTAGCTAACAAAAGAAAATTTGGAGACGATTATCTCAATCCAAGGTCAAGGCATGAGAGCTGAAAGTGATACTTACAGAACACTTGCCAAATAAGATCACTGATAAGAATCAAACCTCAAAACATTCTTTATCGGATTATGATAACAACTTTTAATCTGCAAAATAAATAAATATATAAAGAAAAGCCATCTCAAAAGGAAGTTGATTAAATTCTATGTATTCTATGTAAGCTTACAATATATACAGAAATAATTGCATTCCTTACCGTATTAATCTTCTTCTATGTCATTCATAAATTTTCTTTTGATGTTCTTGAGCATGGAAAGAACATTGTTCATATCAGTCCTATCTTCAGGTAATTCAGCCGAACAATCTAAAGCCAATTTCATAATTGAGGATATACAATTTGCTTTAACAACAAAGTATTTGTCATCTTCTTCAAGTAAACCAGAATCTCCTTCCCCAATTATTCCATTACCTAGTGATGTTTTCACCCAATGCTTCATGCTCATTTCTCCAGCAAAAATTCCATCTGTAGGCTTTTTTCTTGTAAAAGTTTCCATTAATAAAATACCATAACTATAGACATCACTTTTCACGGAAATAATTCCTGCTGATCCATACTCTACATTTTAAACATATAATTAAATCAATAATGATGATATGATGCAATTAGAGATTAATTTAATATCAATAAAAAATACTAAAATGTCACAACAAAGAAAAACAAATAGAAATCAAAACATCACCTGGTGCCATATAGCCAATGGTGGCAAGCGTCATTGTTTGCTTCATGGAATCTCCTTCTCCTAATAATTTGGCAATCCCAAAATCTCCCACATGAGCAATCATGTCTTTGTCTAGTAAGACATTACTTGGTTTTAGGTCGCAATGGATTAGAGGAGTCGAATATCCCGAGTGGAGGTATTCTAATGCCGATGCAACATCTATCATTATGTTGATTCTTTGTAGAATATCCAAGAAATGATTGTTAGAGTATAGCCATTTGTCAAGGCTTCCATTTGGCATGAGCTCAAGCACTAGGGCTTTGAAATCAGTAGTACTAGAACAACAAGTAATGACCTTGACGAGATTACGATGAATGATCTTACTCATCACTTCGCATTCGACGTCGAAACTCTTAAACGCTCCCTCTAATTGCAAATTAAAAACTTTTATTGCAACTTCGGTCTCATCAAAAAGTATTCCTTTATATACAGTGCCGAAACTTCCCGAACCAAGCATGTTTCCTCCGCTAAATCCATCGGTCGCTTTCGATAACTGATCATACGAAATTCTTTTCCATTCCTTCAAAGGAAATGAATCTTCTATCGTAGTGGAGTTCGTACCCTTCCTCTTCTTCTTAAATGGTGTGCAGACAACTATTAAGGTAACGACTATGATGATTGAAGCAACTACTGGTAAAACATACCTCAAAACATGTAAAAGGGTCTTCTTTGAATTTCGATGGGAGTTACTTTTGCATGGTGAGACTTGTAATCTAGGTGAACCACACAGTGCGTAATTTTTCATGAATGATTGGCTTGTGAAGTTCGCAAAAGGCCCTCCACTTGGTATCTCCCCTTCCAATCTATTCAGAGACACATTAAATTTCTTGAGGTGACGAAGCCCTTCTAGAGATTTGGGAATGACTCCAGAGAGGTTGTTTTCAGATAAATCCAAGCTTTCCAAACTCACCAAGTCACTGATTGACGGAGGGATAAGACCGTGGAACCTATTACTTGAAAGAGCTAGAACTTGCAGATCGCGAAGATTTCCAATTGTGGATGGGATGTCATTTGATAACGAATTCATTGACAAGTCCAACTGTTCTAGTACGCTCAACTTTCCAATTTCAAGTGGAAGGGAGCCGTTGAAATAGTTGGATGACAAGTCTACTTCTAAGATATCTTTCAAGCTCCATAAACTGAAAGGTATTGATGAATGCAACTTGTTGAAGGACAAGTGTAGTTTTCTCATTGAAGTCAACTCGCCCAAACATGGAGGTAAAGGTCCATCGAGCTCGTTATCATTTAATGATAATTCATACAATCCCTTTAAACCGCAAAGATCATGTGGGATGGATCCTTTCAACTTATTTCCAGTAAGACCCAAGTATTGGAGATTCGTTAACCCTCCTATCGTTGTTGGAATGGAGCCAATAAGTTCATTGTTGGTAAGTTCCAAAATGATTGCATTGTTCAAGCTACCGATTTCCTTGGGAATGGTGCCTTCAATTCTGCAATCCGCGCATGAGAAAACTTGAAGCGTTTCTGAGAGATTGGAGATGGAAGTTGGAAGAACTCCCTTCAATGGGTTGACCGATAAATCTAACACTTTTAGATACTTGCAATTCAGCAAGGAAGCGAAGAAGCTCCACTCACCATTTGAATTAGTTTCAATGGTCAATTTGTTCTTCCAAAGGCGTAACTCCTCGAGAAATTTTAGATTGCCAAGACTATTTGGAATATGACCAGAGAATGAGTTTGCCATCAATGCGATGTTTCTGAGTTTAGAAACATTGGAGATAGATTCAGGAATGTTTCCATTAAGATTGTTGCCCCATAGGTGAAGCTCCTCAAGATTTGAATCCGACCTTATGTCCGGTAATTTACCTTGAGAACCGAAAAATATGTTTGCATCATTACCTAAATGACATAAATTAATTTCTTTGTTTTATTATTTTGCCTGATTGTATGTGGTAAGCTAATGTTTATGTAATGGTTTAAGGAAAAACATGATTGCTAATGAAAATATTTGGAAGTCCTTCCGTTGGTGTTTGTATGCTTTGTGTGAATGTCTAGTCTCTTTTTCTATAGAATTTATATACATTGTTATGTCATGTAAGAAGAACGTGAGTTTAATATGTTAAAATATATTTATTCTTTTATTTAAAGATTGAAGAAAAAGAAATTATGAGTAATTCTAAATTTTATATAAAAAATTCTTTAATACTAAATATTTAATAAGAGACTGAACTTGAGGCTTAATGTATTTGGTTTTACTGCTATACTTAAAAGATAATATTTACTAAATTTAGGATTCAAATTCTAACTTTTGCAATTTCTTTAATATACACCACTGCGAGAATTATGACTAATTTTAATTTATTATGAATCATATATTTTTATAATTAAGCAATTTTACATAATACTATTTCTATAATTAAATATTTTATATGAAATGATTTGTAAATTTATATATTATTTTGTTTTTGAAATATTTTTATATTTTTACATTTTTAATATTTCTATTGTTATCTTAATTATTTAACACATATATAGTTACATCTTTAACGTACAACACATGTGAGTTAAAACTAGTGTGTATTTATATATAGATCGTACAATTTCAGTAAAAATTTCACTAGTAGTGTTGAAATGATGACAAGTGTCATTAATTTATTTTTTAAACTATATCTTAAGAGGTACTTGTCATGATTCTAGCATTGATTGTAGAGTTTGGACTCAGCTCTTTGATTGAGCTTAAAGTTCTGTCTAAAATTTAAGATGGTTAGGAGGAAAATATTAAGTTTAAAAAATAAAATTAGATAAAAAAAAGTTTACTTAAAATATGAGTTAAATTTGAGGTTTAGTATTAAAGTTGAAGGTCAACTCGACCCGTTTTGAAGTTTATAATATATATTTTATGAATTATATATATTTTATGAATGAAAATTAAATATAATTTAATATAATAAAATATAATAAATTATTTATATTTAAAATTTAATAAAATCTATAATAATATTAATGTATAATAACTACTAAATATTAAATAAAATAATTATATATTTTTAAAAAGTAATATAGGCAAACTTAAACATATTTAAACGAAATTTGAAATCAAAATTCAACACCTTTTCTTTTAATTCCCTAATTTAATTGCAAAGGTAATTTGGTGTTTTTATATAACCAGCAACTAAACCTTTTAAACAACTTCTAACATAAAAAAAAAGTGATGAAATGTTTGCTTAAACTTACCGGATAAATGATTGAGCATGACATAAAGGGCTCTCAAAGAAGAACCATTGAGAATAGAATGTGGAATCTCCCCATTTAAGCTCATATTTGGCGCTGAAAATATCTCCAATGAATGAATATTCCCAATCTCCCATGGAATTTCACCTGCATATGTCACCATCCACTTCTTTTTAGACTTTAAAATTTTAGGCACCATGAAAATTAATTACAATATTATATTATATTATATTATATTATATTATATATGAACATATCAATATTTATAATATTTTATATTTATAATTAAATTTAAATGATTTTTTTTTGGCCAGACAAGATTAAGGTAAAAATTATTTTATCCAAGTTTGACCCATAGAAATCTCTTCAAATACTAAAATTCTTTTTTCATGAGAAATAAATACGGAAAGCTTTGAATAAAAAAAGAAAGGTTATTTTCTTTTAGGCCATTCTATTAATTTTATAAAATATATTTCTCTCTTTTTATTTATTATTATAATATAATAATAAAAATAAATGATAATAAATTAGAAATACCTTCTAAAAAATTAGGACCTAAATATATCTCCTTGAGGTTTGTTAAATTGCCGATGCTTGTGGGAATGAGTCCAGTAAGCCTCATATCTACAGCGAAAAATATCTCCAAATTCAACAGATTTCCAATTTCCCAAGGGATCTCACCTGTTCAAATAATATAAATCAAGTTGCCACACCCTCTAATCTCACTTTATGGATTATTTCATTTGTTATTATACTCTAAAATATCGTCACTTTTTTTCTTTAAAACTTACCTTCTAAATTATTTCCACCCAAATATAGCTCTGTAAGTGCAGTTAGATTTCCCATACTCCTGGGAATGCTGCCACTCAACTGATTGTAATCTAATGCTAATCCTTGAAGATTCCTGCATTCATGTATTGTTGTTGGAGTCTGACCTGACAACTCGTTTGTGCCCAAGTAAAGTGCCTCCAAATTGGGAAGATGGTGACACATATCATCTGGCATTTTACCAGATAAACCATTGAAGGATAAAGAAAGCATTCGCAATGAAGAAATGTTGTAAATGGAGGAAGGTATAGACCCAGAAAGCTTGTTCGATGCCAAGTCAAGTGTTCTCAGATTCAAAAGATTACTTATCTCGGGAGGGATTGCTCCAGTCAGATTGTTATTGCTGAGAACCAAGTCTGAAACCTGGTTCAATCTTCCAAATGATGATGGGATTTCCCCAGTAAAGAAATTGGAGCTTAAGTCGACGAGTTTCAGACGACTCAGTTGCCCCAACTCTCCCGGCAAATCGCCATGGAATCCATTGCCACTCAAATTAAGAGAGGCTAAGAACGAGAGGTTCCCTAATTCTGGAGGGATAGTTCCGGTAAGATTCATGTTGGGAAGATTCAAAGCTACGATTCTGTTATGCTTAGCACCGCAAGTGACACCGATCCAATTACAGAAAGAGTGGCTGGTGGTCCAGTTGTCGACTAGGATGCCATGAGGATCATTGATTTGGTGTTTAAATTCGAGAAGAACAGATTGATCGGTGGTGAGGTTTCTGGTAGTCACGGCGTAGGTGACCATGAAACAGTGGAAGAACATTAATGCCGATGAAAGAAAATGGAAATTGGACATGTTTATGGGTTTGGGAAATGATGAAAGTGGAGGAGGGTAGTTAAGAAAGCATGTTTAAAGCATTGATTAAATAGGAGGATTCAACTCCAAGCGGAGACTTCTTGGTCTTCTTGGTCTTTGCAACAAACAAATTAGCAGCTTGAGTTTGGACCACATAATTTGCCCATCACTCCTTTGGCTTTCTCTTCGCCCCCTTTATTATGGCACACCGATTCACATCGAAGGTTTATATGAAAAAACTACCTAAGCTATGCAATTTTTTTTAGATAAAAGTTTGTAGGGAGAAATGTATTTAGGAATGAATTGTATTTCGATTTTTTATTTAAAAATAGTTAAATTGATTTTTATATATTTTGAAATATGTAAATTAATTTTTTTTTAGAATTTTATCTGTTAAATGATGATGTGAAATATTAAATTTATTCTAAAATTATTTTTATGGATAAATTATAAAATTAATCACTTAACTAGATCTTTCGCTCTAGTTTGATCATTTAACAATTAATTTTTTGATTTAGTAACTAAACTTTTTAAAATTAAATATTTTAGTCACTCTAAAGTCTAAACTAATGTGAGCTTTTTTTTATTGGTCTAGTAATAAATTTATCCTCTAATTTTACATATCCTATCAGTTTCATTCTAAATATAAAAAATAAACAAATTTAGCCCTTAATATTTACAAAATTGATCATTTATTTCTAATTCTAAAAGTTCAATAAATTTTATCCTCAATATTTACAAAATCTATCAAATTGTCATTTTTATTTATTTTTATTTTTTAAAATTATTTTAACTTTTTTTCTTGCAAAATGGAAAATCGTAACGAATTACTTAAAGAAAATTTTTGAATTTCAGAGGAGAAATCATTTAATGTTTTGAATTTCTTTTTTTTTCTTTTAAAATTAATTTTAGTTTTCCCAATAAAAAGCGAAAACATGTGATTTTACACGGAATTTGAGTTTTATAGAAAAACTATTTTATCATTTTAAAAACGGAAAACACGGGATTTTACATAAAATTACTTGAATTTTTATAGGAAAATGTCATTTACCTTTTAATTACCTTTATTTTTTCTTTCATTAGAAGTAATTTTTAATTTTTTGGGTAAAAGAACTTGAATTTTTCCAGGAAAAACGAAAAGTGGGTTTCATCTAAATCACTGAATAACTCAATTTTAATAAAAAACCCTTTTGGAAAAAAATAAAATTAATTTTAAAATGAAAATAAATGACTAAAATGTAAATTTATTAAAGTTGGGTGACTAAAATGATTGAACAATAAAATTGAATTAATAATGGTGACCAAAATGAAAACTTATTAAAGTTGGATAACTGAAATGAAAACTGTTGTTAATAACAGCACCAAATTTACAAATTTTTTATTTTTGATTCCCAAAATAAAAATGTATAAAAGTTGGTGACCAATTGTGGAATTTACCCTTTATATAACAACACAAAACCCTTTAAATAAAATCGATGAACAGGATAAAAGATTTTGGGAATTAGCATGCAAAAGGTTTCTTGGCCAGCCGCTTGACTAAACCATGATTGGTGAAATAGAAAAAGATCCCACGCAACGCCACCAACAATTTTTTCCATTAACAATTGTTTCTTTTCCTCGTTGATGGAAAAAGTATGACCCAATTTTCCAATTGCGCCGCCCCCACTATTTCCAAATGCAGGAACTAAAGAATTTTTTAACCTATTTTTTTACGTAAATTTTTAATATTATCACAAGTAATACTTGTAACTTTTCCAACTCGATTTTGATATTATATCCGAATTCGAGAAATTACATCGGTCATCGAGATGATCTTATACTGATCATAATTTATAAAATAGTCAATTTAAAATATTTATTTATTTTAAAATAAAATTTAATCTATTTTCAAAAAGCTCACAAGTTAAAAAAAAACGATTTAGATTAACTATAAAACGATGTGTAGTTTTCTTTTTGAAACTTAGATAAATTCTTATTTATTCATTACTTAAATCTTTAATTAAACAATTAGCAATGAAAAAGTGATAATAGTTTAGATTTTAATAAAAACTCAAGTTCATGAATAATTAATTAATATTCATATTTCGATGTCCTAAAATCAATTAAATGTCATGCATGCTAAAAGAAAATAAATCCTAAGTCTCATGTCATAATTCAAAATAAAATAAAATAATATAGTCTCTAAATAATAAAAATACCAAATAATAATTTTAAAATATTTTAATAAGTAAAATCGAGCCGAGACCTTCCGGATGTCTTGTCTGAGTTCTAACCTAATGGGTTATCTAAAAAAATGGAAAATTAAAGGGGAGTGAGCTATGGAGCTCAATTTGAGTTGCATCACAAAAAAATATGTGCAACCGATTAGCATACAAAATCACATCAAACAGAATAATTCACAAATAGCAAATTTTAGTATATTGAATATCAAGTCACTCAATAATTTATACACATGTATATATATGTCATCTTAGAAAATTCAATGTGTATGCACATGCTTTGTGAATGTCATAAATTTTCGGTTTAAAAGAAAAGATCCTACCCCACTACTACACACCGAGTTGTGGTTTTAACCACCAATGGTTTGTAGATAAATTGCCAATGTCTGTGGACACACAACAAAATCCCGAAGATGGAATTTTCCTCTGGCTATGGGTACACAACAAAATAATGCAGATAAAAACTACCACTAACTGTGGATGCAAAACATGTTTGCAGGTAAGAGCTGTTAATAGGTTGTGGATGCACAACAATTAACCCGCAGATGGAATCTGCCTCTAGTTGTGGATACGCAACAAATACCCGCAGATGGAATGTGCCTTTGGTTGTTGATGCACAGCAAATTTGTAGATAAATTGCCAATCTTCCTCTGTATACATAGTCCCTGTAACAGTTCGGTTTATACCCTAGTCGGAACAATGGTTTCAGGACCACAAATCCGAGTCTATATAATATGTTAATATTATTTTCTATGCTTTGATATGTGATTAAGCATGTGGTAACATTTTGTAAGTTAATTTGTCTGTCTGTGTGTTTAATTTGAGCAAATGACTTAATCGCGTAAAAGTTAAAAGTGGTTTTTGTTTGATTAATGGCCAAATTGATGTGGTTTTTAAACATGGGGGGATTTATAATGTAATTAGCCCAAATTCTAAGATAGTGGACGGCAAGGCTATTAATATATATGTTTTATGAGAAAAGTTATATTAATATTTTATATATTATAAGTTGTTATAATAAAAACAAATCAAAAAGAAAAATAATGCTCATTTTTACTTGTTTTTCCACCGAATATATTGAAAGAAAAAGAAAGAACAAAAACATCAAGGGTTTCGGCCATTTCAAGCTCAAATTTAGGTATGTTTTGGCTTTAGATTTTGATGATTTTTATGTTTTTGAGATTGTTGCTTAGTCTACTATCAAGCCCATGTTGTAATTTGAAGAATTGATGATATTTGTGAGTTGTACCATAGATGAATTAGTAAGCTTTATGATGAGTTTAGTTGTTAAATGAAAGATATATGTTGAATGAACATATTTTGTTCTTGAATTTTTGATGAATTTAGCTAATTAGGGCTAAATTGTGAAAATAGTAATTTGAGGGACTAAATTATGAAATTTATAGAAAATATAGGCTTGTATATGATATATGAGCATTCGGCTAAGCATGGTTAAATGATGATTTTGTATATTTGATGTTTTGAAAAAACGAACTAAATTGATAAAATGTGCAAATATAAGGGCTAATTTGTAAATTTCCCTAAATATGTGTATTTGGATTGAATTGGATGAGTTAGTGAATAAAAGAGTTAAATTTGAATATGTATAGATCAAGAGCCGAAGAAATCGGACTTATATAGCGGGAAAGCGAAAGTAATTGAGTAGCCGTATCCATTTTGTTAAACCGAACTTGAGGTAAGTCATTATGCAAATAAACGTATTTGTATTGAGTTGTGTATGTTCATATGACTATTGATAATGATGAATGTTTACGAGATGATGTGTACATGAGTTCCAAGATAAGAACGACATCGTAGCAAAGTTCGAGAAGTCCCGTACGAACCTAGGAATAGATAGAATTAGCTATGTCATGACATAGGTGTCTGTTCCAAGATATCATGTAAGACCACGTCTGGGACCTAGGCGTTGATTTGAGAATTTGTGTAAGACCACATCTGGGACGTTGGCATCGATACGATATTTACGTGTAAGACCATGTCTGGGACATTGGCATCATATTGATTCGTGTAAGACGCTGTCTGAGACAGTGGCATCGACATTCGAGTATATGTAAGACCTCATCTAGAACGTTGGCATTGTACGAATAATCCGAGCTTTTTGAGTATCCTATTAAGTTATGAACAGTTCAAGAGGCAAGTCTGGGACACGAAATGTTATATGAATTGTAAATCTGTTTCAGGTACATTTAATAAGTATACATGGTGTGTATGAAAGGTGAGCATCTATATGAACTTACTAGTATGAATATAAGCTATGAAATGATGAGATGATATGTGAAATTATGCTATATGAGCTATGTGCATATGTGGTGATGAGTTGAAAAATGTGATAAGTTATGGCTAAATAATTGAACCAACTCTATGTGAGATGTATATGCTATGTGAATTTCAAGTTAAGTTTATTTGTATATGACTTACTAAGCTTTTGAAAGCTTACTCTATGTGTGTTTTCTCTATTTTATAGATCGTCAAAGCTACTGAAGGCTCGGATCATCGAGGATCGTCATCACACTACCCAAGCTTATTTTGGTACAATTTAGAAATGTATATAGCTAGATATGGAATGTATATGCTAGATATTTGGTTAAGAATGAGATGTGAATTTAGCCATGTGATTTGGGTAGTAATGTATTGGTAATATGTTTTAATGAATGTGATATATGGTGCATGTTTTGGTATGGTTGGGTGGTATATGGACAAAATTTTGAGCATATATGTTTGACAAAAGAATAAGCTCATGAAAGGTAAGTATGGATGAATTATGCTTGTATATTAATAAGTTTAGTCTTGTAAATTGGCATGAATGGAATTGGATTTGAATGTAAAGATGGGATGGTTATTTTGATATGTTCTTGGTTGCCAAATGTGCATGGATTGTATTGGTATTTGCTTGTAGGCTTGACCCTAAGGAGTGTGGTAGTTTCGCCTTGCAAATGGCCTATTTTGCCACACGGTTGTGGCATACAGGCGTGCCTAGTGACTATGGGGCTAAGTCAGTAGCTAGCTAAGAATACATGGCTTTGGCACACAGATATGCTTGGTAGCCGTGTGGTTTAGTCAGGATAGACCACGGCCAAGGTACGCGGGCGTGCTTGGTGGCCGTGGAGTAAAGTGAGGTTCGACCACGGGAAAAACACAAGGGTGTGTCTAGCAGCCGTGGGAGGCACACGGCCTTCCCACACGGGCATGTAACCTATAAAACTTTTAAAAGTTTTAAATTTTTTGATAATTTCTGAATGTGTTTCGGTTTAGTCCCTACCGTGTTTCTAAGCAGGTTTTAGGTCTCGTTGACCTACTGAGGGGACATTATGATTGTAATTGATGATTTACTTTACGAATTGTATGATAAAGTTTTCGATCTCTCAGGTAATGCCCTTAACCCTAATTCGGCGATGGATACGGGATAGGGGTGTTACAGTCCCACCCCATGCAATGCAATATGGGAAGCTCAAAATGGATCAATATAGTAGCATTTAATTACGCTTTTAACAGAACAACACAATAACAATCAATATGCTTATAACAGTTCAACACAATAGCAAATAATATGCTTATAACAAATCATTTCAATAGCAAAAGTCATGTTTATTAAGTGTTTAGTTTAACGATAGTCAAAAGGTAGGTTGTACGTACAATCACAAATTCAGATACAATATATATATATATATATATCATTAACAATTCATGCAAATATACATAACATTAGTTTAGCTAATTACATCATGGATTCTAACATTATTCATACTATTATTGTAACACCCCTTACGCGTATCTTACGCCGGAACGGGGCACGAAGCATTACCGAACTCGACCTGCTAGGTCATACAACCTTAGATTGTCAAAGTCTATTCCAAGTTTAAAACTTTACCATTCTCATAACTAACATCCTTTTTATGGGTCTACAGGACTCTAATATATTCTCGGAAGGTTTCGGAAATAAATTGAAGACTTTTACACGTTTAAATTTTTTTTACCTAAATAGGGGCCACACGCCGTGGGGTAGATGGCACGCCCGTGTATCGTCTCACACGCCCGTGTTCGACGCCCGTGGTCGACACTAACGTGAGTCACATGATCTGGACACACGCCCACATGGCTGGTCAGTGGTCATCTCTAATTAATCCACACGGCCTGGGCACGCCCGTGTTCTCTATATGTGCTTCTTCTCCTTGTCATCTCTTTCAAGGAAGTTTCGGATGAAATGGTCGGGGGAACCACATTTGTAACAATTTCAATTGTTTCCCCAGCACTCCCTAGTATGATGTTTGCCACAACTTGGGCACTCTGGTCTGGACTTTGGATTGCCCACACTTGCCATCGAGGTGGCCTGAACTCTTGAACCCGAGTATGTGTTGCCTCGCTCTCTTTGCGAATACCCGACTGATGCAATCGCCCGAGGGTTCACTTCCTTGAACTTCTTAGATTGAGCTTGGTAAGATTTACTCATCGATCTTTTTCTCTCATCCCTGGCCTCACTCATGGCTTTCCTCTTTTCCTTACTCAATTTTTCGGCCTTACTGGCCCTATCCACCAATGCCATAAACTCTTTCAGCTCTAAAATCTCGACAAAAAGTCTAACATCTTCATTCAACCCATCTTCAAATCTCTTGCATAAGATAGCTTCCGTGGATACACATTCTTGCGCGTACTTACTGAGCTTGACAAATTCGTGCTCATATTCCGCCACAGTCATTTTTCCTTGCTTCAGCTCAAGGAATTCCTTCCATTTCTGATCCACAAACCTCTGACTTATGTACTTCTTTCGGAACTCCTCCAAAAAGAAGTTCCATGTTACCTTCTCCGTAAGAACCACTGATGTCAACGTTTTCCACCAATGGTATGTCGAGTACCTCAGCAAAGACACAGTGCATTTTAAGCTCTCCTCAGGTGTACAGGAGAGTTCATCAAATACTCTCATCGAGTTCTCAAGCCAAAACTCCGCCTATTTAGGATCATCATCTATATTAGCTCTAAACTCCTCGGCCCCATGCTTCTGAATTTTGTCCACCGGAGGCTTGGTTATCTTTACTAAATCTATACCTTGAAGAGCCACTAGAACTGGCTGAGGTATAGGAGGAGGTGGAGGAGGTTGAGCATTGCGGTTTACCTGTGCATACTTAGTGTACCAGTTACTCATCATTTGGAGAAAAGCTTCTCGAGCCTCTTTTCTTTGACCCCTAGTATCGGGTCCACTCTGCACAGGCGCGGTCCCTTGCACGGGAGCCAGCGCATTACTAGCTGCATCATTAGCAGCTGATTCATCGGGATCCATACACTATATAAAAACAAGTTTAAAATCATCAGAAGACACCACACTATCATTATACCTTTATGGCATGTATAGCTAGACTCCTATACACGCTACGGCAGTCCTAGAACTAACTAAACCATAGCTCTGATACCACTAAATGTAACACCCTTACCCGTATCCTACGCTGGAACCGAGCACGAAGCATTACCAAACTCGACCTGCTAGGTCATACAACCTTAGATTGTCAAAGTCTATTCCAAGTTTAAAACTTTACCATTCTCATAACTAACATCCTTTTTATGGGTCTACAGGGCTCTAATATATTCTCGGAAGGTTTCGAAAATAAATAGAAACCTTTACATGTTTAGAAAAATTTTACCTAAATAGGAGCCACACGCCCGTGGGATAGATTGCACGCCCGTGTATCATCTCACATGTCCGTGTTCGACGCCTGTGGTCGACACTGACTTGAGTCACACGATTTGGACACATGCCCACATGGCTGGTCTGTGGCCATCTCTGATTAATCCACACGGCCTGGGCATGCCCGTGTTCTCCATCCGTGGTGAACATTGACCATTTTACACTGCCTAAACACACGCCCGTGTGGATAGCCCGTGGTCTATTCTGACTTAAAATGCTAACATGCAGGGGACACACGGCCAAGTCACACGCCCTTAGGTTGAATGTGTGTCACACATGGCCTAGACACACGCCCGTGTGTCTACCCACATGGACAAGAATAAAGCTATTTGCTAAGCTCTTACACCCATCTAACTTATACAACAAGTACTCAAATAACACATACATAATCAACTCAATTCAAACGCGATCTCATATGGATAACTACATCTTTTCATATAATAAAGTAGCCATCAACCATGACATTATACAAAATAGGGTATCCATCTATAGGCTAACACATCTTAGCTATTTACAACAAAATTCCTTAACTTGTCTAGCCTCTATTCATGCCATATACAAGACATTAAGTCTATTGTACAAGAGTGTGCTGATAGTGTGGGCAATCTTCTGACTAATCCACGTGCCTCGATTCAACACTCTTTCTCTATAAGACAAGGGAAAAGAAAAGGAGTAAGCTTTGAGCTTAGTAAGTTTACATGTAAACAATATAACATTATAGTATGTACTAATCATTTATATAACGTTTCATACTAAGCAAGAAACAATCTATATCCATAACCATGCTTACTCATTTTCCTCCTTTTCTATATCCCAACCATACTGTCAGCTTAATGTGTACATTCATTATCATGTTCCCCTGCACTTTGCATCATAATATCATATAAAACCACACATCACAACTTCTTAATCAATTACTCATGGCCAATTTATTCGGTGGTTTTGCACTTAGCCCACCATCAGTCTTTAGTTACGGTGGTATCGCACATAGCCCACCAAAAGGTTGGTTATGGTGGTATCGCACATAGCCCACCAAAAGGTTAGTTACAGTGGTATCGCACATAGCCCACCAAATGATAAATAAACGATAGTATCGCACTTAGCCCATCTTAATTAAGCAACAAGGTGGTAACGCACTTAGCCCACCATCAAATGCTGTTATAACATGTTCATATGACTATTTCATCATTCATCCAATAATTATTCAATCTACTTAAACCACACATGTTCTCAATCATGCCATATACCAATTAACAACATAATGTATATAAAGAAAGTGTACTATTTACACATAAACTTACCTCGATGCAAAACATTGTAACTAACGGTTTAATCCGTCACCTTGCCTTTTCTACGGTCAAGGTTGATTTCGCGCTCTTCTTGATCTATAACAATGAAATTCATTCATTTAGACCATCCTATGATCACTATACATCAAATTCTACACTTGGGCAAAAATTATTATTTTGCCCTTGTATAATGATAAAATTACGATTTTGCCCTTAGGTTCGTAAATTATTTTTCAACACATTTTCTCAATAAATAAACCTAGCTAAACATTTATTTCTCTTACAACTACTCACCATTCTCACCATTTCATGCATTTATGATAAAATTTCATTCTTTGCATTTAAGTCCTATTTAGGTGTTTTCATGCTAACACCTTTCACAAAAGTTGTTTGTCATCTCCCTAAAATTCATTTTCTTCCTTAAAAACTCAGCTAACAACATGAACACTCTCATGGAAAGTCCCTAGACTTTCAACCATATCACAAACTAGTCCCTTCATTAGCTAGCTTAAGCTTTGAGGACTCTAAAGTACAAAAAATATCAAATAAAAACCATCTTAATCACTTACTTGCAACGGAGATAGCTTGGCTAAAAGTTTAAACCCCCAAAGCTCTATTTCTTCTTCAATTTTTGGTGGAGATAAGATGGGTGAATAGCAAAAGATGATAACATCTTTTACTCCTCTTAATTTATTCATTTTACCACCTAATATCCACTAAATTTGACCAACATTAAAATCTAGATCCTAGCTCCTATATGGTCGGCCACCACTAGATAAATGGCCTAATTGCATTTTAAAATCCTCCAAATTACCTCCATAGCTATTAGGTACCCCTACCTTATAAAATAAAACTTTTGCATCTCGTGCGATTTAGTCTTTTTTCACAATTAAGCATGTTACTGCTAAAATTAAAGCACCAAAATTTCTACATAGTCATATATTAATGCTATAACACATAAAATAATATGAAAATAATTTTCTTATCCTCGTTTTAATGGTCTCGAACCACTGTTCCGACTAGCCCCAAAATCGAGCTGCTATAACTCTCCCCCTTTAGAGATTTTTGCCTTTGAAAATCTTACCGGTAAAGAGGTTTGGATACTGCTCTCTCATGGCTTCTTCCGATTCCCACGTAGCCTCTTCTACACCATGTTTTTTCCGTAACACTTTTACTAAGGCTATGTCCTTGTTTTTCAATTGTTTCACCTCTCGAGCCTAGGTTTTAACGACTCCTCCTCATATGTCATATCCGGTCGTATCTCAATTTCTGTTGAAGGAATCACATGCGAAGGATCGGAGCGATAATGCCTTAACATCGATACATGGAACACATTGTGTATTTTCTCTAACTCTACAGGCAAAGCTAACCGGTATGCCACTGGCCCAATCCTTTTGGTAATTTCATACAGCCCTATGAATCTCGGACTTAATTTACCCTTTTGACCAAATCTAACTATTTTCTTCCACAGGGACACTTTCAGAAATACCTTGTCACCCACTTGAAACTCAATTTCTTTTCTTTTCAAATCTTCGTAATACTTTTGTCGATCCGAAGCAGCCTTCAGACTTTCTCGGATCACTTTCACTTTCGCTTCAATCTCTAACTAAATCAACCCCATGAATTTGCTTCTCACTCAGCTCAATCCAATACAAGGAGGCCGACACTCACGACCATATAAGGCTTCATACGGTGCCATTCGTATGTGTAAGAGCCCAAATTCGCCCGGGCCGTCAGATTAAACTAAAAATACAATAAACAAAATATAATAATAATAGTCCAATAATAGTCCATTTTTTTTACAAGCCCAAATGCTAATTACAGTAGACCAAATTGGCCCAGCTACTAAATAAACCACTACCCGTTTTCTAAATGCCTAACCCATTTACAACCAAGCCCAATCTAGAAACCGGCCCGAATGGCCCAAACAATTTCAGCAAGTCAAACCCTAGAGGACTTCCAGATACTTCTAGCGCCGCGCGCATGCCTCCACGCACGCCTCCATATGACCTCTGTACCACTAGCGAGCCTCCGTACGCCACGTCCGCCCTTCGTACCTGCAAGCAAATGGCAGAGAAACAACAAAAAATAGAAAGCATTAATGTATTTTTATATTATTCAAATTTTGGCCTTTAAAAAGAAAGGAAACCATTGTAAGTTTTTTAATGAATGGAGACAGAGAATATACAAGGAAAAACCAGAACAGAGATAAAAAAAGGTTTCTCTTTTTTCGACTACATCTTTCATTTTATTGTTCTTTTTGAATTTTTCTAAAGCGTTTTCTTTCTACATACGAATATAAAGAAAAAAAAGAAAGATCTTACCTTTGTAAAAGAAACCATCGGACGTCTTCCTTCATCACAATAGAAGTGGAGAGGTCCTTCGAGGTTGGAAATATGAAAACTCGGTTGAGCTCGAAGGGTGGTATTCGAAAAGGGCCTGAAACGACCACTAATCACCGATTATCATGGCATTTTAGAAGTCGAACGGTATCTCTCTTGTGACGAAGAGGTGAGGTTGTAGTTGGGGGCTGAGCAAAAAAAAAGGGTTTTAAGGTTTCAATAAAAGGGTCTGATAGTTTTAGGTTAGTTTAAGGGATTATAGGCTATTAAGGAAACGACGCCGTTCGGGGCTCATTACAATACCCTCAAACCGACGCCGTATGAGGCAAGCTCCAACCGACCCGATTTGGTCTCCTAATGATCCGCGAACTTCTACAGTAAGGGAATATTTGCGCGTTCGGTCCTTCTATTTTTGTATCGCTATTCAATTAGATATTATATGTTTTATTTCTTAATTGGTCCCCATAATTTGCGCACTATTTTGATTTAGTCCAGCCTATACACTGCGTTTTGATGGTTTAGATATTTGCTATTTTAACCCCCGATTATTTGAGCGCATTTTAATCTAGTCCTTAACTCTGTTTAGATTTTTATAAAACAGCCTGTTAATTTTATTCTTATTTCAGTTAAGTATTTTCTTAGTTTATGAAATTCATCCATCATTTATTTGTAGAAATTGTTTTAACAAATTATTTTGAACTCTTTTATTGATTTTATAATGTTAATATTTGTTTTAAACTTTCATTTGTATATATTTTATTTGTTATATATGTTTGATTTCAAAATATTTCTTTTATATTTTCTTTGTATTAATATCTTGTATAATATTCAACTTAAATACTCTTCTATATATATTACTAATTCATATGTATGTATCAATAATTTATATTAAAATCATCTATTTTTATATTTATTATTAATTTTATATTATTTTATTTATGTATTTTCTTTTAAATTTATCTATGTATAAATTTTATTGTTAATCTATATATAAATATAGCTAATTGTTCTTTTTAAAGATCTTGTTTTAAATTATATTTATTCCAAACAATTCAAGCTAGGTGCATCTTTATTTTAGAAAATTCTTACCTCAAGACACAAAACATCAAACCCATTAAGTTAGGATACAACATTTTGAGTTCTCAAGAATAAGTTTTTTATTTAAAACTTGAGATTTCTTTATTCTAAAAGAATATAAACATCACATCCAACACGATTGGACACGATATTTTTTAAACCCTCATAATTAAAGTCATCTAATAATTTACGAAATTTATTAAAAGGGTATTTAGTTATTTAGCCAAACGGAAAATCGCAACCCAGCACGATTGGGCACTATTTCCAATTTCTAAATACAAAACAAAAAAACCTTTAGATAAAATATGGTAATTTTGCAAAAAAATGTATTCATAAAACAATAAATAAATAATCGTACAATGGCAATTATAAATGAATAAATGAAAGAATATGGGCAAATAAAATATATACATAAAACCATAACTATCAAAATAGAAATTACTAAATAAATATGAAAATTTTCATGCAAGATAAATAATAAATAAATAAATAAAATTACATACTTATATGATATAAACAATGTAACAATGCATAAGTAAAAAGAATAGTATATAATGATTTTAAATAAGATATAATAGAAACAATAAATAATGTAAATGAAACATATTTTATAATATGAAAATAAAATATATGATATATAATATAATACTATGTAATATAAAAATTTTAAAACATTTAAAAAATAATATGTAATGAAAATAATTTTGAGCTAAAAAAAAATAATAATCATTTATTACATAAAATAAATACATATTTATACTATTAATATATTAATCTATAAATAATAAGGAAAATAATATAGACAATTTAATACAATAAAATAGTTCAATACAACATTAAAATAATAAAATAAAAGGATAAAAAAATAAAGAAAACAAGGGTTAAAAAAACAATTAAAATAGATACAAAAGGACTGAATTAAAATGCGCATTAAATTACAGGGGTTAAAACGACAATTAAGCCTCTTTTTCAAAACGGCATCGTTCCCATTTTTCTTACCTTTAAACTGCCCGTGGATTTAATTGAAACAAAATAATAGTTTTGGGGCCAAATTAAAAATAAAAAAAGATGAAATTAGAAGGAATTAAAAAACATAAAAATGCGAGGGACTAAAATGGAAATTAGACCATTTAAAGAAAACACGCGGATCCTCTATGTGGATATCGGGTCAACGCGTGGATCTATTAATCAGAAACGGCGTCGTTTTCCTTTGCTTATATAAGCTAACTTCGGCCTTAAAAATTCATTTTAGCACAGCATTTAAAAAAAGCAAACAGAGCCCTTATGAAATTGCTCTGCCTTCACAGGTTATCGATCTCCGGCCATCACCGCGCCTGTGCACCACGCGCATCACGCATTGTTGCTTATGGCAGCACACAGGTAAAAATTCTCCCTTTTCTCTTTATATATTTTTTAGCTTTTATATATATGTAAAAAGAAGGAAACCGAAGAGGGAAAAAAAAAAAAATGGACATAAAAAAAATAAATCACCTCTGTTTTTTTATTTTTTCTCTGAATATATCTGTGTATATTTTCTCTGTTTTTTGTCTGTGTCATTTTACAGGTAGATGCAAGGCTTTTATAGCCTTAAAATAAAAACTAAAAAGGAAATAAAAGCTTGTTGCCATGTTTGTCATTTCTATTACGATTCCTTCCTCTTTGTGCAGGTGACGAGAACGCGGCGGTGATGGACACCATTCGGGCGTAGATTGAGGAGTTGATGGTGTGACCGAGGCCTAGATGCAAGGAGTCCATTGCGGCGCGACGTTTGGGATACTGCTGAGGTGACGCCTAGGGTTTCTGGAGAACCCTAGGTCTGATTTCTGTTAAAGTTTTAGGCCTCTTTGACGGAGTCTGAGTCTGGGTCAGTCCTTAGGATTCGGGCCAGGGTGTTTTGGGTAGTTAATTTGGGCCAAGGGTCTGGTCTGTTTTGGCTTGTAAATAAATTGGACTGTTTATTAAACAAACACTATTTTTATTTATTTATTTTTTTATGGTTTATTTCAAAGCCGATTAAAATGGGCCATTACAGTTACCCTCTTTGCTCATTGTCGTGTAACGAGAATAGAGCAAAGACTATAAAAGGACCAATTTTGACCGGTCTTGGCCAAGCCTCGACGGTATTAGAACTTCATTTTAATTTCAATAAGTTTGATAGCTTCAACTTCATGAAGGCAGTATCCACTATCTTTTAATCTACTCCTTGCAAACTCAGGGAGACCAGATCTGATATTTTCAATTTGATCCCGACAAACTCAGGGATCACCAGACTGATGTCTTCGATCTGCTTCCTGCAAACTCAGGAATTGCCAATCTGCTATTTTCAATATGATCCCTGCAAACTCAAGGATCACTAGACTGATGTCTTCGATCTGCTTCCTGCAAACTTAGGAATTGTCAGATCTTGCTATTTTCAATCTGATCCCTGCAAGCTCAAGGATCGCCAGACTGATATCTTCGATCTGCTTCTTTCAAACTCAGGAATTGTCAGATCTACTATTTTCAATCTGATCCCTGCAAGCTCAGGGATCGCTAGACTGATGTCTTTGATCTGCTTCCTGCAAACTCAGGATTGTCAGATCTGCTATTTTCAATCTGATCCCTGCAAGCTCAGGGATCACCAGACTGATGTCCTCGATCTACTTCTTGCAAACTCAAGAATTGCCAAATCTGCTATCTCCAATCTACTCTACTGCAAACTCAGAGATGTCATATTGGAATCTTCAATCTTACTACATTGTCCTTTTGAGGACATAACCTGTAGAATGGATATATGCTTTTGTCTAATAATTAGGATGCCTTAATCGAAATGCATCAAATGCTCCTAATTAGACATGCTATGATATATGAATGTAAAAATGATATGAGTATGATTCTCGCTCAAGGTGTTATCACTCATTATTCGTCAAGGTTTCATCTTCTTTCCCTTGAAGTATCATTTTCTTGCTCAATTATTTTGCCCCGTGGTAATTCTGAATCCTCTCTACTTGAACCTTGGGAAATGAAGTTGGTATCTCCCACTGCAACTTCAGGGGAATAACATTTGGCTTCTTTTATCCAACTTGTATTGTTTTCCACCATTCCCTAGGTGTATAAGTCTAAAATTTACATGAATGTAGGGTCTCCCGACAATGATCCCCTTTTACACTTAGCTTGACCTTGTTTGTCATTTGCCAATATGGTAACACCAACGAAATTGTCCTATCCCATAAGAATTTGAAGAGATAAACATTTTTTCAATATTTCTAACCCTTAGGCTTGGTGAGTTCTGAACAATAGTCTTGTTTCAGATTCTTATATTATTTAGAAAATTCTAGAGTAATATGCAAAACTCCTTTTATGAAAATGTTATTAGTCCATTAATTATTATTTCAATATAAAATGATTGAAAAAAAATCACAACAATAGACATGAAAGAAATTAATCAAGAGCATATCTCGAAGCAAATAAGCTAATCAAAGATAACCAAGGCAATAAATGAAAATTGATTGGTGTATCTTAAAAAGAATAAAGTAAGCAAAGATAGCAAAGGCTATAAAAGAAGATTGATGAAGATGTTTATTTGAAAAGAATAAAGTAATTAGAGATAGAAAATTTAAAATAGGTAAGATGGGAAACTAGGTGCCCCAGATATCGCAGTCTGAGCTTCTCTGTTCCGATTTCTTGAGGACCATTTTAAGCTCAATATGTGTTTAGGGGATCAAGAGTACTTTGTCGATGCCCCAAGACGTAATATACTTCCTCATTGCTAATTCAGGCATAGCAAGATTACCACATGCCCTATCTTTGTTCAAAATTTGAGTTTCCCTTTTGGATTTTCAGCTCAAAACCCCTTTGGTCTCAAAGCACACTTTGCGGGTTTTTGCCTTGGCCTCTCCTTTTTCTTTTTTTTTGATTTTTTTTTGTTTTTTTTTGTTTTTTTTATTTCAAATTTGAATTTGGACTCAAGGCGCCCTTTGTGGGTTTTCATCTTGGCCCTTTTCCCTTTAGGTAAAATCCTTCTTGACTAAACCTGAATTCCCCGGATTGGGCAAGCCTTCACCATCCATCTCAATCAATATCAATGCTCCTCTAGAGCAAGCCCTACATTAGTCCTTCCTAGTTTAGCATATGCTTTCTTTTAAAATCGTTTTGTAGAAGAAAAATATTTTTCAACATCATGTTTCTTCGTGCAATTCCCTAATATGAACTTCTTTAACGTAAGCTTGCATCATCTAGCCATGACAAATAGCTTTTAACCTTTTCTTCAATTAGGTTCAATTGGCAAAATGCT